>CM030891.1:11904232-12241816 GCA_018136845.1 Heterotis niloticus
GGCTAAGGTCTCCAGGGCATCACAGCAGAACATGGATGGTGACAGCCCTTATCCACTGCTTATTTGGCACCTTACAGGTTTCATTTCAAGATTAATTTGGCTGGAAAACCTCATTACAGATATTTTGTCTTTTTCCTCTTTCCTGAAGAGCGGCTGGGATGCCCTTCTTGACTCAACGAGGGAATTGAGCCTGGACAGTACTGTACAGCTGAGCCCTACTGAGCGCAACCAGGACTTCACAGTTCATGGAATGCAGATCAGCTGTGTGCAGCAGCAGGGGCCCTTGGACATTGGCCGGGACAGTGACAGCATCCACATTTTTTCCGACACCCTGGAAGAAATCTGGGACTCTGATATTGAGAACTTTCTGGGCGCTACAGACCCCAGCTGGCAGGTGAGTGGATGCCGAAAGACATTTTATGCATCAACCACACTGCTGCTCTGGACTGGAGTCACAGTCATGCTAGCTGTATTCACTGGATTCATAAATCATTTATTTTTATTTTTTAGAAAAAAGTTTCTATTATTATGTAATATTTTATAACGATGGGGAAACCCTATCATTAGGCTGCACAGCTACGTACTTCATGTGAGTAAGGATATACCTGTCAGAGCAGAAAAGGATGAGTAAATCAGTGTAAACAGCTAAACACTGGGAGCTGATGTGGAAAAATGCATCAGCGGAATGAACTCATTCTGATGATGATGATAATAATAATAATAATAATAATAATAATAATAATAATAATAATGTACACTTATACACAAATGCACTTTGTGGGGGTAAAGTGGTGTTCTGCTGAATAAGTTCAGTGTGTAAGAAAGATGCACATTTTCATAATTTGTGATGGTTTCTTGTTGTAAAGGATCCTTATATATCAGGGCTGAGTATATAAACCTGAACTTATTTTAATTTGTTTTGGAGAAAAGTATCAGATAAATGAAACAGTCATGACTTTGAAATATTCTACCATTATTAGAGCTGTTATTAGAGGTATTACTAGAGTTAAGTTAGACACAGCTTTGGGAAGCCATGGTCCTTGAGGACTTGGCAGTTGGTGCTGGGATGTCCTTATGGTTCTCAAATGCCGGCCCTTCACATCTACAGGAAGAGTCCTTGTGCTTTTAATAATAGTATTATTTCCGGAATTACTAGTTAAAATAATAAAGTATATATGCTGGTTTTATTTTGGGATGAATTATGCCACACACACACTCACTGGAAAGCAATTTGTTCCTCTCTTCAGGTGGGCATCGACCTGGATGCCCTACTGGACTCGGTCCAGACTGAGGACCTGAACCTGGATGCCATTGACCAGGAGAGCCCCATCTGGAAGGTAGGTCTGGTCACTCACTCACCTACTTACCACAAATCTGCATCAGTACGCAGTTCATCTGCTTTACGTCTCTAATTCCGTCCCTAGAAATGAGAAAACTGACCATACAACCTGGCTTAAAAAAAAAAAAAATTTCAACAGCTTTTCTTCCTTTGTTGGCACATCTGGATGAAAAATAATAATTTAAATGAAACTTTCATAATTTCATAATTTGAAATGAGAATTTATTTATATATAAATATACTATAAGTTATATAAACTATATATTTAGTAATTTATTATATACAATAGTACTACTACAAATAATATATAGATCTAATAATATACAATGAGTGATGAGAAAATGTTAAGAACTTCTAGTATTACTTTTATCAACCTTCATGTATAGTAATATACATGATGTAGTTGCATACACATGATGTAATATGCAACTATTTTAATATATTTAAATATACATATGGTGATAATAGTAATGTATATAAAACAGATGATATACAGCATAGGCTGGGTTCATTTTTAAGTTTATGTTGGACACCAATTTGTTTCTCTTCCAAAGGGGGTCAGTGACCAGGACATCCTGCTGGATTCAGCACTGACCAGGGAGCTCAACCTGGATGGCAGCGGTCAGCTGAGCCCCACCTGGCCACTGCAGACCAGTGCAGACCCTACCTGCCAGGTGAGTGGATGTTACCTGACTAAAGCCTTCCGCCTGCTTCTGCTGGCATCTTTACAGCAGAGAATTAAAACAAAGACACTGATATGACAGACAGGAAAATACAGTACAGTTTGCAGCTGTTGATGTGCAGTCTTTTGGCTCCTCTAAGGTTCTTGAAGTTCATATGTGAGCCATTATGTTCCTTTTCCCACTGTGCAGCTCTCATGGTCCATCTCACACTAATGGAACCGACCGCTCTGTGCTCTTCTAACTGTCGTTCAGGGAGAAGCAAATCACAATCACAACCCATCTGCTGCCAAGAGAGCCGTGGCCAGCTTGGGGAAGAGATGCAGCCAGAAGTTGATATGAATGAACGGTTCCTGCCACTGCAGCTTCCATTGCTGCTCATGTGTGAGCAACAGAGCAGGGCCCTCGTGAAGAGACACTTCAGTAGGTTGCTTTTCTGGACATGGTGCCAACTGGAGAGCTTGACCTGGACAGCATTGGTCAACTCAGCCCCATGGAACGCGATGAAAACCAGACAGTGCATGGCACACACTGTTCTACAGCGGCAATACCTCCTTAGAGGCTTGCAGGGACAACAAGGGCTTCTGTATTTTGTCCTTGACCCAGGAAAGCAGGTTGGACTTTGACAGAGAGACCTTCTGGACCGCTGTCTTCCTTCCGAGCTCTGGACAGGATAAGAATGATGAGTGTTCACCATAGTCGATGGGCAGAATTCCTTCTGAAGCTCTACTGTTAACTGCTTGACTTTGGAGATTCCCTTGGCCGCAATCGCAGCGATAATGCTTACTTCTTCCTTTGTGGAAGAGACCTTATAGATTCTCTTTAACTAAACCAGAGTGGGACTGGCAGAAGAGATCAGACTATTGAACCTCTGAAAACTCAGAGATTTCATTCCACGCACTTGCACACCATCCAGATCATGTGGATGTTTTCAGCTGCTGTCGGTTTTACAGATGCTCAAATAATGGTTCTCTTTGGATAAATGGGGAGCAACAAAAGCAACGCGAGAACAAAGGATAAACTGTCTGAGATCTTAAATGTGGTGCATATCTTTGAAAATCTGTTTCCAGGCCTGTCTAGGTGACCTGTGGCTTCCATGGACATCACGGAGGAGCAGATCACAGCACAGTATCAAAATGACTGGAAATAACTGTTGATGTGCAGTCTTCTGGCTCCTCTAAGGTTCTTGAAGTTCAAAAGTTATTTTGTTTGCATCAAGTAGGAGGCTGCAGCAAAAGGAAAAGCAGGAGGTGAAATTTCCCTCAGTCCTTCTCCTGAGCTGTTTGTTGTCGCTATACATTTGGATATCATGAAAGTAGAGATCTGATGGCTGCTAAATGAAAAGCGCTAACACAGGAGCGTTTATTTCTACTGGTTCCTTTTTCAGGCTGCTGTTTGTTCATATTGGTACTATTAGCTTCTGGGGAGGTGGTCATAACGAAATATTACCTTGTATGTCAATATTACCTTAAGCGGGTCAGTACATTTCACCCTCAAAAATTGCATTGCACATTCGTTGGAGGGTCACTGGGTCATCTTTGTGTTTAAGAAATGAGCATTGTGTGATTTATGACACAGCTGAGGGGGGTCCAACTTCCTAAATCGCTGGCCTAGCGAGGAAATGATGGCAGTCATGAGGCTTCCTGGTGGAATCCAGATCAATACCCGTTTCCCAAAAGTCAAGGCTGAATCTTGTGTGACTCTGATGTGCATTAGAAACCAGCAAGGCTGCTAATGTGTTCTGCATAAAATTGCAATTTAGTCTGACTTTAACACAAAACGCCACCATTTATCCATCTGACGTACAACGAAACTGGAAAGTAACAAATGCAAATGAGCCATTTCGTTCTGTACTGAAAATATGTCTGTTGTGTTTAAAGGGACCTTGTTTTGAAGTTTGGGAGTTTGACACTAGAAAGTGCGAGGAGACAGTGTGTGGGAGACAAACGTTGCACTTAAATAGGATGTGGGCTGTGGTTTTTTTAGAGGTTCCTCTTGTTGTCCTCTTGAAATTGTTGAAACATTGCCTTGTTTTTCTGAGCTCTTTCACCGGGAGCCCTGTCTGGTCCTCTGTATGAAGAAAGGTTGATGTGGAATAATGTGAACGCGGGTATCTGGTAGGGCCTGAGATGCTGGGGCAATGTCCCCAGTATTCACTGTGATAAGATGGGGTTGCAGCAGATGGGGCTGAGGTCTGTAACTGAGGCTGTTTGTTCCAAAAAGGGAGAAGCAGGCTTTCCTCATTCTCCTCAGTCCAGCTGCCGATGATGAAAAGAAAAAAAAGTGGTAAAAAGGAAAAAAAATTAATTATCAAATAGTGGGAAATAATGCATCCCTGGCCTCCTCAACTGCACCCATCTTCAGCTACTTCATCTTCAGTAACTTCACTCTACAACACTACTGAACTTCCCAAGCATCCAGATTGTACTAGAAAGTAACTGAACAAGTATGTAATGATTTTAGCAAATAATCAACGGGTAAACAGGGTAGCAAGGGCCACCAGCAATGATGGAAATACCGTCAAACTAATGGTGACATTCGCAGTAAATATATATACATCACACTTGAATGGAATGTATACATACCGGTGGGTTTTCCATGCAGCACATAGTACTGTGGTCCAGTTGTTTCCTTCTTTGAGAAAACTACTGCCTTTTGTTTCGTTCATGCATTTCCCTCTGTTATATTTTTAATAACCAAATTGTACTCTTTGGGGGAAAAAAATGAAGGAATTTAAATGCAGGAAGCCTATTTGTAAATGAAATGCAAGTTTTTCTCTGAATTTTGCAGCACTAACAATCCTATTATATGTGACTGTAAAATTTGACATTTCTGTACATTTCTGTGCTTTTCTGCTGTGCCTGGTTACTGTAAGGAAAAGTGTTACTGTGGAGAAGCACAAACCTTTACTCTGGATTTCCACACAAATGGCTCATAATAAGTATAAATTTGCTGCTTTTTGTACAACATCACTGTATTACATTATCTTGCACATTTCTTTTGTATATAGTAGAATTTGTGTTATACTTGTGCCAATTGGTATATTGGGCTGTTACTACTTTTTAGAGCTGCTTCTTTGCACCTGAAGCAGGCAGGTGTAACTCCGGCCTGCCGTTACACCCTGGGTAAAGGTGTATTAATGTGAAAATCACTGTGCCATCACTGCAGTAGCTTTGACCATGGAGAAAAGCATGAGCTCAGTAAACATTTATTGACGTGAAAATGTGGTCAAGACACCACACAAAATGAATAGTTGTTCAGCTGCAAAATGACAATTTATAGCTGCAGCTCCTTTCATGCATTTTTTCACTCGGTCAGTCTGTGTTTTGCACATTTACCTTTGAAAAAGATTTTTTTGGAGCAACATAAACCACATTTAACAACACAGCTGACACAAACCAATAATGCAGAGCAGTTGGCACACAGGAGCTACAGGCAGCTTTTCTCTGTTCAGATTTCCACTACGTCTTTTATTGGACCTGAATTTTGCACACAGTATCCTTGCTGTTCTTAAATGTTGCTGCAGCTGTTATAATAAATGTCTTTCAAACACATTATTTTTGTCTCGTCTTTGTGAGAAAAATAGCCTTTTCTTTTAATTTTTGGATAATAAAATAAAGCTGTGTCACTATAAAATAATGATTTATATTCAAAGCATGTGTGCTGTGAGGTGGAATGGTGGAGAAATGGGCTGCCATCTTGTATCAGTAAAGCAATTTTATTTTGGGTGGAATTCTTCTTGACTTAAAAGTTTTCCTGTTTAACATACATTTTGGGGGGAACGAACCAAGCAGAATATACGTATGTAGTTTATCGCATCCGAGGCATCATGTTCCCCGGAAGTGCTGAATTTCTCACCTCGAGTCAGTATTTCTAGAGGGGAAAACTGATCCTGGGTGAGCGATTCAGTTCCATTTACCTGTGAGAGGTAAGCAGCTCACAGTGTTTCATTACAGTGCTGTTCCTCTTCTTCACATCTCCACAGTCCACCCTTACTTCCACCTCACGCACTGCTGTCTGTTACTCAGGAGAATGCCATTCTGTGATCGCTGTGTCCCTCTGGGTCCTTTCTGCTGGCCTTCCATTCATAACAGTTTTGGGGTCTACCGGGGGAGTCCTCGCCTTTACAGGAGCTGCAAAACATGGTATAGATTGAGCTCTCTGTCCTGTTTGGAGAAAGAAACATCAGAGCAGCATAATTTCTGGTGCAATGCATTGTTATTCCATGCAAGCATGATGTAAA
The DNA here is from genome assembly GCA_018136845.1 of Heterotis niloticus. Lineage (NCBI taxonomy): Eukaryota > Metazoa > Chordata > Actinopteri > Osteoglossiformes > Osteoglossidae > Heterotis > Heterotis niloticus. Next base: position 11,910,495 of record CM030891.1, read on the forward strand.
GCTTCAGTTTAAGTCCCTTTTTGGAGGTTAGAATTCTAACAAATCAAATTAACAAAAACAAATAATGAATGGAGTGGGTATAAGGTAAAAAAGGCATTTCATTTGCAAAGTCCATAATATTTATCTACAATATATGGACACAATTTTCAGAACAGTTCATTTATTTTTTTGAGTTACAGCAGTGTAAAGGCAGAAAATGTACCAAGAAATTGCTAATACCTTCAACATACACATAAAGCAATACTAGGGGAAAGGTTATGGGGTCAACAAAGGTGGTCATATGACACGGTCAGGGTTCCAGAAGGGCACTGGGACATTCCGGAATGGTTGCAAAGAACCATGCACTCAAGCCCATATTTGTAGATGGAGCTTCTGCTGTGGACCACAGCACTTAAGTACATTTCCTTGCCCAAAGTGTAAGAGTCTACAACCTACATTTTATAACTTGATCAACAACTGACAGGGACGGGTGCCTTCTGGGACCAGCATGGCTGAGGATGGGGTGATATTTGTGGGAGACCAGAGGATTATGTAAAGCCAGGGTCAGGGAGAGAAAAGAACAGTGTCAAAGAGTCAAAGAGTCAAAAGAGTTTATTTGTCAAGCACATGGTTGTGTACCATGTGTTGAAATGTGCACCGATCTGAACCAGGATGACTGTGCGAACAATCTATAATGGAAAATGAAGCAAACACATATCCAAACACTAAGAAGAATAGAGACAGAAACAAGCAGTAAATAGATAAATAAGTAAGTAAATAAGTAAATAAATAAATAAATAAATAAATAGGCAAAATGGTACGGAACAGTTAAGGTGCCCTGGAAGGGCAGTGACAGTGGGGGGGGGGTTGGAGCGGAGTGGTCAGAGATTACGTGAGGGTAGTCATGTCATGTCCGGGTTCAGAAGTCTTATGGCCTGTGGGTAGAAGCTCCTCCTTAGCCTCTCCGTTCTGGCCATAATGCTTCTGTAGCGTTTGCCTGATTTCATCAAGATGAATAGATGGTTGCTGGGATGAGTGTGTGACAGGGTGTGGCACATCCAGGTTAAGAAGAACACAGGAGAGCATGGCATAGGAGATTACTGAGGGCATGAGGGGGGTGGCCTGTGAGCCAGGGACAGGATGTTCTCAGAATGAGGAAAAACACCCACATGGAATGACCTGTGGGTCAGGTTGACTTCTGACACCAAAAGAGCAGAAGTCAGCGTGGTCTCTTTCTCATGGCCTTGTGGTCAAGGAGAGCATGGGGTGGGGCAGTGGGGCTCAGGGCAGCTTTCTGGGGGTAGCACTGGCGCAGGAAATCTCAGGCAAAAATCCAGCATCTCGTCTGGCAGAGCCCTCGCATACCCAGGGTGGCAATTTTTCTTTCCCATTTTAATTTCCCAAAAACAGGCGCCGAGTCGGACGCCAACCTGCTACAGATTTGATCTCCAGCCATCTGATGGTGGATGTGACTCCAGAGCTGGAAGGGAAAACTAATTTAAAATGACCAAAAATAACAACTACATTCTGGCCACAAAATCCTCTCCAGTTCCAGCTGTTGAGTGATTCCCCTTCTTGCCACAGCACTCAGACCACCAGGCACAAACACTGTGGAAGTGAGTTGAATGATGCCAGCTCCATACTCCTCTATCTGTTGAGACTGAATGCACAGCGATGATGTGTAAAACATAAACAGTCGATTGAAATCACTTTCTTCCTGTAAGCTGCTACCCATAAAATAATTTTAATGTGACTGAGCTTCTCATCCGTGCAATTTTATATTTTCCACAACTCTACGCGCGGTTCTTACTTCTCACTACGAGGGGACAGCACTAGACTGCAGCAAAATGGTCTGTTAAGGAAATCCTGGCGAAAATATGTTGCTCAGTCAATGAAATATTCCAGTCAGTGAGTAACATCGGGAATCACGGCCTCCAGCAGCAGTACCACCAGTGAGCACCAGAGGTCCTGCTCAGTCCAGCTGATGGAATTCGAAAAGCCTGGTTCCAATGATCTGAAAACCAAGAGCCAGGTCTTTAGAAGGGGACATGGACTCAGCTTTGCTGCGGACTCTTGACCAGCCCGCATGTTACATTTGCACTGGTGGGAGCTGATCTGGTCCTGTGATTTTGGCCCTTGTGTGTCCACCTCTTCCCAGACATCCCGGTGTGTTCCAGTATTCCCTCAAAGTTCTCCAGTTCCCAAGCCCTCATACATCATCGCTCCCCATTTGCTGGGTCACCACAACACTGTGCCTATATTCATCACTGTCTGCATCATTCACTCTGCACTTCTGTTCACCACACTTCATGGTTTTCTGCAAAGTTGATAGAAGGATTCGCCTTCCGAATGGACGCAGTGGGGTTTGACCAGCTCGAGGCCATGGTCTCTGCCAATGGAAGACGTTTTGGGTCTCAACACACAGAAATGAACCCGGTCACTGAGTCCATGAGGAACATCCTTCACCTCCTGCAGGGGGAAATGCAAGCCATCATTTCTGGATGACTGGGACACATTTCACCTATGGAACATCTTGCTATGATCACGCAGCCACTCAGACATTTGAATGGCTGCCATTTTGTCCCATCCAGAAGACACTGGAGAAAAGAAAAGAAAAACATCTCAGGGTTGGCCTGAGGAATACAGCAGCTGCACTGAATGGTAAATGACATCTGACCTGAGCAGGACAGTGCCGGTTCTGAGATGGTCTGTGTTTCTACTGTGGATCCTCTGATCACCTCAGGACTTCGTGCCCTCTATGACCTCCTTGAGAGTTAACCACAGTGCCTCTAGTGGTGAGGGGTGTTATTAACCGTGCCTCCCAGTTACACTTTCAACAGTCAGCTCCGTGGATGGAGGGCTTGTTGGGTCAAGGGTGATAGACATGATGTCAGGCCTCTCATTCTCCAAGTAGGAGTGTGTCATACTGCAACCGTTCAGGTGCCCTTGATTACATCCCCGTATGACCCCATCATCTTAGCCCATCCCTTGTTGGTGTCCCATGATCTCCTGATCAAAGAACGGTCTCACACTTCAGTGCAGACCCGCCTCAGCTTGGAGTCCCAATGCTGACGCTCATCTGTCTGCCCCAAGCGAATACCAACACACAGCAAAGGTGCTTAGATGCTAAAAGCTTGAGCACACCCTCCACATCAGCTGTGGGACTTTGCCATTCACCTGTTGAACCTCTCCAGCTTCAGCTGTTTTTTCTTCATAGAGGAGGAAGAAGAGGCTTTGTGGCCTTACATTGATTATAGGGGGTTGAACTCCATTACAGTTAAATATTCTCACCACTGCACCTGGTGTCAATGTGCAGGCCTTTAAGGCTTCTGGTGATAGAACTTGGGAACAAACAGCACTTAGCGCCAGCGGCTCCTCCTCAGCTCAGCCCAGATCCAGACACTCAGAGCTGCATTTCCTCTTAGTTTGTGGTTTGGCTTTTGGGTTTTCGGTGTGGAGACACTGAAGCAGCTCTTCTGCTTGTAGAAAGACCTGCTTGTGCGTCCATCCCTGTAAAAGGTGCCGCCATTGGCCATGACATGCAAGGTACTTGGCCAAATTCTGCAATACCTTTATTGTTGTGTTGCCAAAAATAGGTTATTGTCATCATTTAATTAAATTTATCTGATGTTTTTATTTTTTATGCCACATTTTATTGCAAATATTTTTATGACCCTTTTACAATTAGTCATGTCACGCCCTCCCATAGCACCACTGGCCCACAGATTGAAAACCGCTGGTCTGATGGGTGCTGCTGAAATGCCTGAGTTAATCCTGGGATTCCTGATTTAGATTTTGGTTTGTAGGTGTCAAAAATCAGGTAAGTGCAGCTGTTCAGGTGGCCGCAAATCCTTTTCCGTGTCTTTGCCCAGCAGCCGTGGAGTTTCGACAGAGTCCCCTTTGCATTGTTCAGCTTGGTGAATGGGGATTCACTGCACACGTGTGTTTAGGACCACGAGTGGAGATGCCTCCTTTTTTACAGCTTGAATAAATGGGGAAACAGATGGCAGTCTGGACATTTAAACAGGCTTTCAGAACAACCGTTTGAGAAGAACCTCTGAGGCACTTCCACCAGATCAAAGCCTACATTCATTTCAGCAGCTCCCATTACAATTTACTTATTTAGAAACTGAAAAACATGTCTCTGTATTGGACTCATTTTTCCTTTAATTTTTCCACTGTTTCACAATCTTTCACTGCCGGAACATTTTTCTAATTAACCCTGTAGAGCTGAGGCTGCATTTGTGGGCTTGGATGTTATTTTTGTCCGATTTTATTCTTTTCTGAGGAATTGTTTTGCTGAATTGCCCCTGCTGGACCAGTGCTTGCAGCGGGTCAGTCCTCAGCAGCACACAGTACTGGCGTGTCTACGTTCAGCTCTTTGCAGCATCACAAAGCCACTTTTGATGAAGTACCTGTGTTCTTTTACTACAGAAACATACAGAAATGTGAATGTGGCCAGTCAACAGCCTCCTAGGGTCTTTCATTGACTGCTCTCACACAGGAAAGCAAAGACATCAGGCTGGTTCATCACACACATCTATCTATCTATCTATCTATCTATCTATCTATCTATCTATCTATCTATCTATCTATCTATCTATCTGTCTGTCTGTCTGTCTGTCTGTCTGTCTAATCCTATCTATCTATCTATCTATCTATCTATCTATCTATCTATCTATCTATCTATCTATCTATCTATCTGTGTTCTGTGTCACATGTTATAATCTTGCAAATTAGTGCCATTAAGTGTGTTCTAATTAGGTGACTGGCATTTACTCTGTTTTATCAGGCTGACATCATGCCATGGTTGATGGTTGTATGGGTGTTTTCAGCTTAGGTTGTAAGTGCATTATTTTTTCTTTTCTACTTTAAAGTACAGGCATCCTTTGGTTTACGCATCCAATTGCTTCCTGAAAGAACTACATTGAGCAAAAACGCATAAATAGAGACATTACTTCAATTTTGTCTCATGGGAAAAATAATGCATTCCCCACCCATCCAAAAAACCATTTACCAACTTTCCCTTTCTCACTAAAACAATGTAAAACAGCACAGCACAGCTCAGCACAGTGGGGATCATCATACTGAGGTTTATTACAGAAAAGTCGATGGTGCCATTATTGCGCATCAAAATACCTTTCTTTGGTTTTCTAATTTTATTAATTTTTTTTTGTTATAGGGAGTGATGGTAATTTAACCCCCTCTGCCAGTATTTGCCCAACAAGGTGATTTCACCAAACAGGTTAATCGCATTCAGAGAAGAATGTGCTTGTCTTATCAGAAGATGCAACTGCTTCCCTATTTTGGTGAGACTAATTTTTGTCAGGAGTGCAAAGACAAACATCTGCAACAAGATCCAGACCTGAAAGTTCACACAACCCAGGTAGAGCTTCCCTTCATCTCGCAGATCATGACTCTGTAACTGCGCAACCATAATCACTTCGGCGACGTGAAACACATCGGCATGTTTACACCCTAAATTCACTTATTTCCGCACCTCCTTAGATGATGCTTTTTTGTTGCTGTTGAAATATTTTAACTTAAATATTTACACTGTGTGGTCTGGACATTCGGGACTTCTTTTATGCAGCTAACTGCACAGGAATTTGGTACGTGTTCTCAACGAGAGCAACGCTCCGAAACTCATAATGATAGCTGCTGCTGTTGCTGCTCTTGTTTTCCACTGAAATATTCAGCTCAGCCTTATTTTTGAGTCAAAAGTATTTTTGTGCTGAGTCACAGCCCAATTTCCTCCAATTAAGGATGGATTGACTCTCATTACAGCACAGTCCTCTGTTAGCAAATGAGTGTCACGAGGGGCCTGCAAATAGACTACCCATGATGCCCTGTGGATACTTGAGTGTTAGCTGCAGATAGGAATTTGCATTACGGTTGCGCCTTTACTCCTCTTGTAATGCTTTCAGCACTAACGTTTCATCACCTTAGCTGTTCTTTTGGGTGATGGCCCACTTGCCAGCAAAGACAGAAGGGGACAACAACGAGAAGCTTGGAGACGGCATTTCTGCTTTGTGCAGCTTCGTCTCAGTCCTGCTGAACGAGATCAAACAGCTCCCCACGATCCTGCATCTGCTTTTATTTGTACACTTTTTATGTCTTTCTCTCATTCTGCTCCCCACCTCTCCTTCGTGTGACAGCCCCCCATGTTCTTCCTCCCAGACGTTTTTCTGGTTACCGTGGTAAAGGCAGCGGAGGCTATGGAATGTGAGGGGCTCAGGACTACATGGCGTGATGCTACCTGTTTGCGTACGTGCTGGGTGGGTGTAGAACTTCTTCTGTCCATTTTCCGCTTCCAGCTGACAGACTCGGTCCCTCTCTATGTGAGCTGCCTGCATCAGCCACAGTCACGCCTGAGGTCCTTGTCTGGAAAGTAGAAGCTTTATGTGTGTATGCGCATGAACTTGTGCGCACACATCAGCTCCACATGTGACAACATTTTCTGGGGGCTTTCCATGAAGATATTTAGACTGGAACCTTGTTCATGCATGAAGCTCAAGTCCAAGAAAGAATCAGTGTGGAGCTACAGATTCAGACTTCTTCAAAATACCTCCAGGGTGTTTTCCATGAAGCACTGAGTCTGGCACCCCTTTTTTAGAGAAAATTCCACTTTTTTAGGTTGTGGATCATCCTCATTATGTATGCTTCACATTTCCATTTTTTTATTTTTGTGCATTGCTCCCCGTGGCAATATGGGCATTTGGCATCATGTGGGTGCACAAGGGTTGAGGAGCGTCCACTGGCAGTGAATGGATTTAAGCAAGTTTTTATTTTTCTTTCCCAGGATTATAAATGAAATGGTCACAAACAAAAGCACTCCATCCAACAAAGGTTTTATGGAACAAAAATGGTTTTCCAGCTAATTCAATAAACGAACATGAATCCCAGAACCACTCAAACGTAGCGGTAAAACACAGAGCTTGAAACTAAATCTCTCAGCTGAAAGCCCTTCCAGATACCATCTAGTCTTAGTCTACGCCCAGCGATGGCAGCCGCTGCTCTCGGCTTTTCCCTTTAGGCATAGCATGCAAACCTCTGTGGCTTTTTGGCCTCTTTTGTTTAGGAAATGAAGTGATGCAGTCAGATGCCATAAAAACAAGCTGTGACCTCTCTTGCTGTCAAGGTCACTGCTTGGAGCAGTTCTTAACCTTCCAGGTTTTGTTGCATCTCAGTCTACTGGGTGGTTCACTGAGTACTCGTGCTACATATTTACTGCATATGCAGTAGATATTTACCAGCCCAGCAAAAGATGCAAACAGGCTTGTTACTTCCAAAACATCTAACAGCACTCACATTTTGGCCAAACATATTCATAAAACACAGGGACTGGACCAGCATTATAGTGAACAGACATTCATTTTGAAAAAGAAGGGACTGTGAGGGATGAGTGCAAGAGTAGCTGGGTATTTAGGCAAAAAATGTGAACATTTGAGAAAAGAAAGAGAACTTAAGATTAGAAGCCTGGTAGCTACACTACATCGATAAAAACATGAACCCCTGAGGATCACCCCCACACATACTTATCGAACCTTCCATTCCAAACCCATGGGCATTGAAATGGAGTTGTTCCCCCCTTTGCTTCTATAACAGCCTCCGCTCTTCCGGGAAGGCCTTCCAGCAGATTTTGAGAATTTGTGCCCATTCGGCCACAAGCGCATTAGTGAGGTTGGGAGAGAATTCCAGTTCATCCCAAAGGTCTTCAGTGGGATTGAGGTCAGGGGCACAGTCATGCTGGAGCAGGAAAGGAGCTTCTTCTTCCCCAAACTGTGGCCACAAAGCTGGAAGCATGCAGTTGTCTAGAGAGTGGTTTTATGCTGTGTTGGTATGGCTCAAACAGCTCATTAGAAGGGGGGGGGGTCCACATACTTTTGGCCATGCAGTGTAGCTTTTATATCTATCATCAGCTGTGGAAATGTACATAAGAAATAGACCAGGTTTGAATTTTTTTTTCAAAAACATTTTCCTATTTATTCCTTTTTTTGCTTGTTTGTTTGTTTTTTTTGTTTAGATAAAGAGAGAGAGAGAAAACAAGAGAATGGAGTGGACTTCCTCCTATCCCTTCACCCAGGGCCACAAGACAGAAGTAACAGGTAGCTGTAAGAAGAATATCCAGAGATCTCAAAGCCTCCCTGTTTCTTCTGCAGTGGCAGTGCATAGAGCAGCCATACAAAAGGTCATCATGAAGAAGCCTCTTTGGTCAAAGAACAAAACTGAGGTTTACCAGAGACCGCCTGGAAGTAACAGAAAGATGAACTCTGCTCACAGGTGTGAGATCTAGATGCACAGATCCTTGCGTTCCAGAAGGTTAAGGAAGGGAAAGAACTGTGTTAATATCTCGAAGCAAAGGTGTCATAGGACTTCTCTTGTGTTCTTGTTACAGAGGCTCAGGGTCTTCGCTGGCATTTACTAACACGTTCACATTCATCTCTTACGTTCCTGCAAGTTCACTGACTTCCCAGTTTAGGATTATCCGCTTTCACCTTCCTCACCTGCCGCAGTTCAATCGAAAGCCACGTTTACGGACGCTTTTAACAGGTATCATGGCCGCCCTTTGACTCGGGCTCTTCTCAGCAATGCACGTGGTTTTCAGGAGATGTAGGACAAAAATGCGCTTTGCAGGGCAGAAAAGGGAAGCACCAAGTCGTACGTTTTGAAAACCTTTTGTCTAAACCAAAAAAACGTGTCTGTCGGTGGCAAGAACATAAAAGAAGTTTCTATAGGAAATGGAAAAGGGGGGGTGTAGATGGTAAATGGTTTGGGGGGAAATCTGGAACATATAAACTTCAGACAACTTTGCCCTGCCTTGCTTTGATTGGTCGATCCTGCTGCTTCCCCCTTTTCCAAACAACCTCGGACCCCGTTTGCATTCTGCTCTTCCAGGCTTGGCTACGCCTCGAAACTCAAACCAGCCAATCAGGGATCCCGCCAGACCCCTCGAATTATAAGAGCTGTGGATGTGCTGGAGAGAAGTCCAGAGGCTACCGGTGTCAAGTTGACGCTCAACTGGGGGACTTGCGCTTAGAGGCTTTCGAGATGCATGCAGCTGGGGGGGGGAAAGGAAAAATGCTGATTTGGTTTCGCTCACTGATGGATTAGCGATTGTCGATCATCGATCCCTACGCATGTCCGCATGGTCTGTCGCTCCCTTTGCAAGCTGTCTGCTGAAGATCAGGCTTCTTTGAAACTGGCAGTTTGTTCGAGTGTGAAGCTCGTCGGATGTAAACGCGCATAGGCGCCACCTCCTGTGGGAGCCCTCTGGCGAGAGGCCATCATGAGAGAGGAGCTGTCCTGCACCAGCTCCCCCGAAGGAGCCCGTGTGGCCAGTGAGGAGGAGGTGGAGCGAGAGCGGAAGACGTGCACCACGGTGGTGCCCGGGGCCAGTGGTGGAGGCCGTAAACGGATGCCCTCCTCCAAGAAAGACAAAATTGAGGCGGAGGAGAGGGAGGCTGGGAGCCCACACCGCCTGCAGCCACCTGGGCCCAAGAGGCCCAGACGAAGCACCCCAACAGCGGCAGCAGCCCCAGGGCAGATCTCTGGTCCTGGCCAGGCCAACCATCCTTTCGAGGACCTGCATGCCCAGCGCGTGATTGCCAACGTTCGCGAGCGACAGCGCACTCAGTCGCTGAACGATGCGTTTGCTTCGCTGCGCAAGATCATCCCCACGCTGCCCTCAGACAAGCTGAGCAAGATCCAGATCCTGAAACTGGCCTCACGCTACATTGACTTCCTCTACCAGGTGCTGCAGAGCGACGAGATGGACAGCAAGCTGGCCAGCTGTAACTACCTGGCCCACGAGAGGCTCAGTTACGCCTTCTCCGTATGGAGGATGGAGGGGGCCTGGTCCATGTCTACCACCCACTAGCCAGTCCTCCCTCCCCCACCTATCGCCCTCTCCCCACCCCTACCCCACCCTGCACCCCCAGCCTCTTCCTTCCTCAACCTCAACTGCACCGCTGCCCATTTCAGGTATTTACTGTTCATTACTTCACCCCTGCACCACCTTCTCACCTGTACTCCTGCAAACCACAAATAACCAATAAAAGCAGACAGGAGTTATGCAAACACCTTGGTTTAACAAATTTTGATTTTATTAAATCTTATTTCTTTCACTCGCCTCTTTTGTCCTATCTTTCCAGAAAGATTACACAGCATGTGACACAAACACATATTTTCCAATTTTTTCTGTGGTTAAACACACTTTACTGTCACCACAGGTTCATCAAATACTCAGCAAGACCCAGTGAGGATGTATAGTAATATTAGTGTAAAAACTCTTGGTTTACCTGCAAAACACGGCGGTTTTCTGCATGTGAAAAGGTGCAACAATGGCCTTTTGCTGCAGATGAGCCTGCTGTCTGTCGGGTCAGCGCAGAGCAGGTGGGTCGCTTGGGGGACTGGGACATCTTGCCACTTTGGTGTGAATCTGCTCCTCTGGGCTTCTGCAGAACTTGAGCTTGGTTAAAAACAAGTGAGTGACGCAGGGCTGGGGTGTTATTTTGGTGTGAATGTTTATTTTGGGCCAGCTGTGCACTGACTTCGGCTTTTCAGAGCGTAACTGCCATTTAACATTTGTGCTGAGCATCGTGAGTCAGGAATGAGCCCAGAATCTGACCATAAAGACAAACAAATTCCTGCCCTTCCATAAAAACCCACTGAATTTAAACTGGGATACAAGTTGGACCAACCTTTTGTTTTCGGCAAGATGAACAGTGTCAGTTGTACAAAGGCAGAACGATACGATAATTCAGCTTGTAATTCTTTCCTTTGCTTTTTTAAATTAAAATATTTATTCATTCTTTTCCAGTGTCCCAAAGACACTACGTTAAAATGAATGTGTTAAATAAATTGCTACATTAAAATAGCTGTATTTGGAGGGTATTTTTGCAGTAATTTTAATAAAATAGCAAGAAGTTTGTGCACGTATTTACACATCAGAATCTATATTGTTTTTTTTTTTTTTACAATTTTAAGAAAGGCTAAATAAACTAAACATTTAATTGTAAAAAATTGTAACATTTAACTCAATAAAAAAATCTAAGAAAACGGTTATGTTGTTTTGCCATTTTAATTAAACTCATAAATGTAAAGGAACCTTATTTAACAGCCTGATTTAAAGAGTAATATTTGAATAATAAAATAAAAAAGTAGCATGTGACTAATCTTAAATACATCTGTCTTTGGATTATAATATTTAATGAAATTTACATTTTAAAGCAAAACATGGCAGCCGTAGCAACACAAAACATTAACATTTAGCAGCTTAATCTTCATTGCTGACCTTATAAAACAAAGAACAAAAATGTAATAAAATAAATGCAAGAAGGAAAATGAGCAACAGACCAAAGGTTCACATTTCAGAATAAATTTGACCTAAAATCTTACAGTCATGAAAATACAGAGAACAGAATGACAGTTTTATACTTTTTCATTCACTTGTTGATCAAAATGATCTGACATTAAACATCTTTGTAAGAAAAACTACGTGAACCCACACATCCAGTAACTGGGAGTGACCCCATCAGCTCAGAGGAGTTTGGCTCATTTCTCCTTCAGCTTAGTGATGCTGAGGGCTTTCCTGCTCGAGCGCCACAACCTTTCCGGTGGGTTATCGTCTCAGCTCAGAACCGGCCATTCCTAAACACACCGTTTCCTCTGCCTCAACCATTTTTGGAGCTCAGTCTGATGTGTTTAGTTGATTGTTGTCTTACTGCAAGGCCCACTTTCTGTTGAGTGTCAGTTCACTGACAGATCTGCAACTCTCCTGTAGAATTCCCTGGTAAAAATGCAGAATTCATAACTGCATCAGTGATGGCCAGTTTTCCTGGTCCAGTAGCAGCAAAATAGGCCCAAACCGTGTTACTGCCATCACTGTGTTTCATGGCTAAGATGAGGTTCTTATGCTGGAACAAAGTATTTGGGTTTTACCAAACACAAAATTTTCCATTTAAGCTACAGAACGTTCTTTCAGTCATCTTCTGGCTCATCCAGGTGGTCTACAGCAAACTTGAAACTAGCAGCAAAATTCTTCTGCTCCTTGCTCTCCTCCCAGAGACACTACTCTTGTTTGGTGCCTCCTGATGGAGGTCAGTCCTGGGCCGTGTTTCTTAAGTGAGTCATGGCCACCTAAATCCATACCTAAATGCCATCCCATTGATTGACATTCCTGACTCCAGTTATCCCTTTAACTGAACTGAATTGAGCCCTAGAAGTTCACCTTAATTTTTCTGATAGGCTGTGCATTTCAACATAGGTTTGAACCCGGCCTCAGTCGGTGTAGAGTTTGCAGAAGTTTTTCTTATCTTCTCACACCTGCAGAAAATAGCGTGCACGGAGAAGTTATGCTATATGTCTACTGCGTTCACCTTTCTCGGCATGCTTTATCATGTCCAACTGTAGGCCTCTTTGGCCTACCTACCTTCTTCTCACTCTTTTCCACATCCAGAGGGGATGTTTTCCCTTAATGGCACAACAAAATATGAGCAAAAAAGCAAAAGCACAGATGAGCAAGTGTTCAGGACTGTGGGCAACAACACATGGCTGACGCGCATCACATCTTGTCACTTGGATTCAAACGCAGGTTAAATGGCCCTGAATTTGTGTCGGATGCAAATTCAGATAAGTAGGTTTCTGAGCCGGGTAGCAAATTATGGGTAAAAATGTTTAAAAGCCATAAAAGTAGATTTTCACATAGAGAGATTGTGAATAGCAAAGTATTGCCATTTATGCTTCACTGTGTCTTTTTTCCCCTTTTTCTTTAAGAACCTAAAACCTCATAAAGGTTTCAGCACTTCTGCAGGCTTCCAACACCTGGCAGAAACTCCACTGGCACATAATGCTGAGGCCACCTGAAGGTGCCAACATTGCAGCTAATCGGTGTCCCTATGCGCAGGGATCCATCATGGCCATGTCGTACTAGTGAGTGCTAAGCTAGAGAAAATGGTCAAGGACTTGCGTCTCCCAGCACTGCTTGCAGCACTCAGCTTTCCACAGTGATGGGCTTTTCAAACGAAGCTGCAAATTCTGTGCAAGCTTTCAAAATTGATCAATTCTTTTTGCTGAACTGCTTGTGAGGAATCCCATCGGTGCATCACCTGGATTACCTGGAACTGCGTGCACCTTCTACTTCTCCACATAAATTCCTGTTATTCTCTTTTATAAAATGTCCTGCTGAGTTTGTAAGGGCTGTGCAGGAGTCTTCAGTTCACCAACTGTCCATCTCGCATGAGGTTTAGGTCGCAAAGCTCTCTTGCAACTACGTCTGTCTGCAAAACCGCCCTCCTGTGACTGATAAAGCTGGGAAATGGCAATAAAATAGTTATTTCAGCATAAATTAGAATAAACAACCTATTACACAATAAAAAAATTGACAAGAGTTGCAAAATTAATAAAAAAAGAGCTGTGACTCACAGGTGTGACCACAGTATTTAATGGGTTGGCAGAGGACAAGAGAGGTTCTCTGGTTCCCCAAAGATCCAGCTTTATGTTTCCTTGTGTGTGTCCCACTGTCCTTTGTGCGTTTATTGAGGAACTTTGGGTAAGCGGTGCATATGTGAGGGTTGCGTAGATTCGCACTGATCTGAGCACACATGACCGCAATTGCTAAAAAGAAGCATTAGTGAACGCGGTCCTGTTTTGTCATTGTTGCCCGTGACACTAAGCTAACCCTAGACTGTGAGACTATGCAGGGACTCTTCATGTGTGGTGGTACTGTACCGCAAGAAGGGACCATCCTTCTTAAAGCTCATTCAGAAGAATGCGTGGTCACTCCCCTTTGGTTGTGATGATGCCTGAAGTGTTGATGTGGGACTTTTAACTAAGAAAATGAGTGTGATTGTACCCACCATGAGCTGCCTGAACAGAGAGGGATCTTTCCATAGTTCTGTCCTGCTGTGTGTGTGTGTGTGTGCGTGCGTGCGTGCGTGCGTGTGTGTGCGTGCACCTCTGCCATCTGATTCCCTGTCTTAGCTGTGGCTTATGATGCTGCTTTTTCCGTTATACTTCCATCCACTTCAACTCGAAGATTCTACCTCACCCTGTGGGCCACAGCTGCACCCTGTCAGTCTGCATCAGCTGTTGTGCTGTGAATTTTGCTGTAATTGCGGAGCGCTGTTTTGTAAATGTGGCTTGAAATGTGGTTGCTACAACCACATGGAGGTGTTGTTGAGTTGCTGAGTCACAGGAAACCTCCCGATGACACTTTAGCTCAATACTCTTGCAGGCAGCAGTGACTCAGCTGTATATTCAGCTTCAAGTCAAGGCAGCTTGCAGTGTTACGTTACAGCAGGATTTTTTTTTACTATAGTAATTTCAAGTAAGTACTTTTGTGAAAGGTACTGCAGGGGTGGGATTCAACCCAGGAAGCTTCAGGGAAACTGCCAACTGTTCAGTATACAAGTACGAATGAACACAGGGAAACATGTGGCATCTTGGGGGAAAGCGGCAGCATCAGACACACGGCGCTCTGCTGCTCATTTGTGCTTGATGATAAATGAACGGGCTTTGCTGTACGCGAGACCACACTGGAGGGATGCACAGCTTCTGAACTCAGTTTTCTAAAGACCCAGAAGCAGCTGGTTTCACTGAGGAGGTTCAGCATCATTGTTCTGCCCTGGGGACTCTACATTGTCTTTAATGTGTGTGGCATCCTGGTCAGTGTGATGCAGGCCTTATTCTCTGTGTCTCTAGCAATGGTCCAGAATCACTTTAAGACGTCACAATAACAATGACTGCAACCCTAAATACCCGTCTTTTTGAGGATATTTAAAGCATCTCCACCCCAAATCACAGGAAGATCTAAGCAAACGCTTATCCCTCTCAGATGCTTCTGACCGTGGAATTCTGTGTTGTTGGAAGCCTGGGGCTGCGCTGCTGGGTTGACGGACACAGAGTCACACTGGGGTCAGAAGCAGTAATAAACACAACTGTCAATTCCAGAAGTATAATTTGTCACTGCCAATGGGGTAAATATATTTCTTACAGGAGTTGAGCTGCTTAAGTCTGAACTTAACCTCTTATCATTGCCGTGGTTTTTTTCTGCACCATAATTTGACATTTATTTCTCTCTGACAGACATATAATTAAAAGCAAAACTGTATTTCATTTAGGCGAGGAGGGCTGGCTGGGGGGGGGGTTCTGGTTCCTCTCTCACTCACAAGATCGGTGCAGCAGACTCAGCAGATGTCTGCTGTGAACACCAGCACAGATTCCCAAATGTAGCTTAGCAGCAGATGACAAATGACTGCCCCCAAGTCAAGGCCCAAAACTCTAGAAAACAACTCATTTAAAACGATAATAAAATACCTACCAAAGCTGTGGCAATGCTGTGTGGTGTAAGTTTACTATTCGGGTGGCTTCTGCTGGACTGTGGACTTTTTTACAGTCAAATTTGGCAGTGATGGGGTTGAAACGATGAGGCAAGTCAGCCCTACATTGGGCTGTGATCTGGAGCTCAGTCTTATTTAGACTTCACTTTGCTTCTGGACTGTGGGCTGTTTACCTCCTTTTTGGACCTTCATTAAGCTCCAGCTTGAGCCCATTGAAGCAACCGTTGCTCTGCTGCAAGATGACCAACCTTTCTGGGCGATGGAGAAGAATTTCTGTGATTTACGGTGCAGTGTTTGCACACCCACACACACTGCAGCTCACACCCCTGTCAGGGCAACATATAATTGAATATTGATTTACCACACATGTACGCACTCAAATCTCAAAATAGTTTTATCAAATTATTTTTCCATAATCTGCATTTTCGGGGATATAATTCAATTATTTGTCAGCGGGAGCTGAGTCTTGCTGGACGGTGCTTTGAATGGCGGCTCCAGTGCGCTCTGCCATTGTTTATGTGGCAAAAGACTGAAGTCTAATCCTTGGTTAACAACAGCAATGCATTTCGATTTTGTCTTCTTCCCTCAGACCACAGACTGGCTGTTCCAGAAATAATTCTTCATAGGAAACAGAATGAATCAGTACCTCCACACTCCTGTGGTCACGGACCCTCAAGGCCCCCTTCTCTAAAGCACGTGGACGGCGTGAGGCTCCTACTACAGGGCTGCTCCTCTGGCCTCACGTCTCTCAAGGTTGGAAGACCTGATGGCCGCAGGGTTTTGCATGGGACGCTACTGTGAGATTCCACCTCCAGACCTTCTGTAGAAGCACCTGGCTCGGAGTCCCACCCGTGCGCTCGCTGTGTCTCACTGTTGTACACGGCTTAATGAACTGACACAGCTGGGGTTGAAATGCAATGAAAGTCTCTGCATGTTGGCGTGATGCCACCAAGTCTGCTCTGTCTATGAGGGCCTTTGCCCTCTGCCAGGAAGCAGAGAAGAGAATAGTTTTGCTCAGCTCTCCGATGATCTTCTTCATGGATGGCAGCCTTTTCCCCTCAAAAGCTTAATTCACCAGCTTTGCTTTTAGTGACATAAACCTGTCTGTAGATGATTGCTTTACCTTTTTTGTGGGTAATAAAAATGCTTTTGCCTGCAGTGTGTGGTTCTGCCTTTTCCTTGGTTCAGAACTTAAGTTCCTTAAACCAGGTGACAGAAATTCCCACTAAGACCGTGCTGTCTTCTCACTTAACCCCATGTTTAACTTTTTATGCTTACATTTCAATATTGGCGTTCGTCGTGTTTCCACGAAACATGAATGTGAGAGAGAGGATTCGGGAGCTGCTGGACAAAAATTTAATGCTGAAAGACATTCAGATGGTGGTGGTGGTGAAGATGCACCAGAATTTGTGGCTGTGGATGAGCAGATTCCATTTGTAAATATTCAACTTTTTTGATTTTCCATTTGTATCAGTAAATAAGCAATTAAAATCAACATTTTATCTCAGCCTAATTTAACCACGTTTTTAAACAAAATTCAGTACATATAACATGCAAAAAACTGCAGCAATCCTATCTACAAACCTAAAGCATTACTGGAAAACCATTTTTGAGAAGAAAATGTTTAGATACAAAACATAAATGTCATTTTAACAGTAATTACCTCTAAGTGTTCTGGGAAATAAAACCAAGCTTGACTGGTTTTAAAAGCTTTGTTTCTGCACAGCTCAGCACCAGAGGCTCCCAAACACAGTGAACACCATTATCCGCTCTGCAGGTCCACACAACAGTTAAACTATTCTCTCTCTCTCTGTCTCTCTCTCAGCAAGGCATGATGGGAGAGCCTCAGCTATGTGACCCTTACAGCAAATGAATGCATCTGTTTGCATCTTCCCTCAGGCTGATTTTTTTAAGAGGGAGAAAATGAAAAAATTTTCATCTGCACATTTGCAGAGGGAACTTCTGGTGCTGACCTTAGAATTAGAACACATTTTCCAAGTACAGAAGATAAGTCAGCCTGTGTTTGGCTCAGCCTGTTTCATCAGAATATGGGTTGTGACATAACAATAACAGTGCGCAGCGTGTGGATGCTTTTGAGATGCTGGAAGAACCACATCCAACACCAAGCAGTCCAGAGTTGCTTAGATCACACATTCTATTGCTCAAACAGCAGCTGAATCTTTTGCATGTTTTATGTACGTACAGTACCATCTGACCCAGTTGTCTTGGCCACCTTGCATCTCGCTACTCACTATGGCCATCATGCTGCTTTCCCAGAAAAGGTGCCAACCTTACCGGTCACCCTCACCGTGGAATGTGTCGCTGTCTGTTCGACTTGGTCCTACAAGCACGACAACCTGTAGAACTAAAACAAAGGGTCATACCATCTCTTCGTTGTTCCTTCAGCCATTTAACAATGTGAAGCCGGCTGACCTCTACTCCCTGCTACAGATGTCTCTTTCAGTCGTGTTCAGTATATGTTGCATTAAGCGCAGTTCTGTCTCCTTTCTTATCGTTTTAGAGTAAAATGTCAAACAAACGGTGTTTTTATCTGAGTGCTGAACACAAGAAAGAGATCTGTGTGCATTTGTGTACAGCAGTAATTTAAAAACACAGCAAGTCATCACAATTGATTAGTGCTTTAGACACATTGGTAGGCGACATTCTTGAAATATACATATACTGTACATATTTTGCACCATTTATATTATATATAACACTGTACATAAATCGCCTGGCTCTTGGTATAAATTGCCAGCCAAAAATCCAAAAACTTGTTACACAGATGTGGGCGACATAATGAGGTAAAACTACAGAGTATGAATCACTGGTTAGAAGAGCAAATGTTTTCATTGCCAACAGCTGTACCTAATAAAGTGGCCCACAAGTGTCTACCCAGTTACGCACTATGTGTGATCTGATATTAACTGCTGCCATAAGTAACTGCATTATGTGGCGCTGAATGTACCAGTCAGAAATTAAGCTGCCAACTCAATTCAGTCAAGAACCAAAAGACAAGCAGTCAACATATATTCACAGCACAGTCTGGGCAAACAGAGATGTTTTCCCTTTTAATAAAAGAGAAAAACAGTACAAAATAGACATTTTTGTTTTTACATGGAAAATATAGGAGGAAAAAAGACAACAAGAAACAGATCCGTATTGAAAAATACCATTTCAATGACTTTTTGCCATTTTTGTTTTGAAGCTCCAGTTTAATGACGACTGTTTCTACACAAGGCACATCGGTAAAGTATTTTGGTCTTGACAGCTATTTACAGCAGCTACAATAGAAACTATTTGAAAAGGCAAGATTCATTTAATTAAGACAAAATGGCCATTGGCCGTAGAAGTCTACACTGGAGAGGTAATGAATATGTCTCTACGCTCACTTCATTAACAACAACACAACAGGCCAGGGTGTCGTCCCCCCCCTCACACACACACACACACACACACACACACACACACACACACACACACACACAGGGAGGCTGGATGAGCTACAAACGTGTCACTGTTAGTTCTCATTGGTTATATTTCTCATTATTAATAACGACTACTGCTTATCTTCTATCATACAATAGTCATACAACAACATTAAAACAGTCCCTGTTGGAATCTAATGGACAAATGCTGCCCAGGGTCCTAGATGTCACCCAAAAAAATGTAGCTGTACTACAATCTAGACTACAGTCTACACTTGCCTGCCAATAAGTTCCTTGATCTCGCTCTCTCACACTCACTCACAGACACTCACACACTCACACACACACACACACACACACACACACACACACACACACACACCGTACAAATGGACGGTTGGTTTTTAGCACAGGATTGACCCACAGTGGCGCAGGTAGAGATCTGAAGCCAACTTGCTTTGTGTTGCTTGGTAAAGTGTCAGAAAAAAGCAGACGGGTGTTCCTGGTGTTGTGGTGGAGACGTCGCCGAGAAGGAGTAGCCGACTGTACTTGTGTCGTCAGGGGTTGCAAAGCTTGGTCCTTCCAGTATTCGCAAGTAACAGCCCAGGAAGCACTGCGTGGAAAACACACAGTGGAGTAAACCGTTCCTATGACCAACGCTTGTTCAGCTCTGTGAGTAAGTCATCCTAGGTCACAGGAAAAATATGTAAATGAACTGGTAGCCAGTTCACGTGTGGAACTACATTGGTAACTGAGTATTCGGACTGAATTAGGCTTTACACAGTGTTAACAGTTTGCCCATCTTTCGTCCTACAGGTCCTAATGCGAACCACAGAATTGTCCATTTTCATTTAACAATATTGCTATACAAACATGCAGCCCCTCCCACTTGCATCTGTATTCTATTCATCCTTTTGTACACGACTGCAACTTGGTCCTAGAACTACAAAAAAAAAGTAACACGGTTGCTTAAATCTTCTTTCAGCCGCTTAACTTCACTGTAACTGTGTACACAATTGCACTCTGCTTGCTCTCTTCAAAAAGAATCGACAAGGACAATTTGACTATCAAATACAACATACAGTAGACGTGTCTGTTCACAGGTTAAAACACTGCTCTTTTCGTTAATACAGTTTAAGACGTGGAATGATCTTAAAAACAAACCGACTAAACCTGTTAGACCTCAACAACTGCAATTGGAGTTGCAAAAAAAAAAAAAAAAATTAACATTTTTCATGAGGAAATACCTGTTTAAGTGCACTGCCTTTTGTTAGAGCCTCTGTTATCTTCCAACACACAAATAAAAGAGTCCCAGTGCTGTCAGAACAGAATTGCACATTCTGCTTTTCTGGACATCCTAGTATCTGGTATCGCTCGGTAGATTTGTCTTCCATGGGGGTGTTTGTGTGCCTGTTTCTATTGTAAACAGCAGCGGCTAACTGCTATACAGAGGGGCATCGCAATGGTGAAGGAAGCCATGGAGTTGCCCATAGACCACAGTATGTAGAACAGCAATTCTCCTGGTCATCAATTATGACTGTTATGAAGGATCTGGCCTCACAGAAATGCCATTATATTAAAACTCACACCTGCAATTTTTGTGTGAATGAGTGCCTGTATAATAAGTGTGAGATTCATCTTACAGAGAAATTGAATTTAGAAAAAGAAAAAAAAAAAAAAACAGTTTCATTTTCCTTTTCAGTACAGAGTTCTACCATCAGTTAAAAAAAGGTAGACTTGGTTCCCCAGAGGATGGAAATGCTTCATGGTTCACATTATGGAATGCACAGTGCAAAAGTCTTAAAAAGTGGATTAAAAATAAAAAATAAAAAAAAAAAACCACAGACTGTCCATCCTCCCACATCTTCAATAGTGGTTCAATAGCAGGAATATCAATAACGTCCGTGAGACAGAGGACATTCCACAGTGACTGGGCGCAAGCAGCTCACAGCATCACCCTACTCCACATCGAGTCCAACCATCCACGTCTTTGTCCAGGTAGGGAGCGGAGCATCTTCACGCAGGCAACCGGTTCTCCAAGGCACTTCACAGCTGTACACAAGAAGAAGTGTGCGTG
This sequence comes from Heterotis niloticus, assembly GCA_018136845.1. Lineage (NCBI taxonomy): Eukaryota > Metazoa > Chordata > Actinopteri > Osteoglossiformes > Osteoglossidae > Heterotis > Heterotis niloticus. The sequence goes on from CM030891.1 coordinate 11,931,320, forward strand.
GGAGAGGAAAAAGCCTCACCCGAGGCAAGGACAGCGACAGGCCATGTCATTTGGAGGGCTGCTGGTAAAGTAAACAGAGTCCTTTTTTCAAAGGAAAAGGCAAAAATGCAGTCAACTGTGGAATGGACCCTTGCTGGATTATATTTTTGAGTAGCAGTGAGGTGATGCAATTCCCTCCTCCCCCACACAGACTGAGCTGGTTTTATGTGAAATCGTAAAAAAGGAGCAAATCTTGCAACTAAAATGCACTTTGTGGAAACGCAAACTCAGTGGATCTCAGCTGGCTTCCTCAGTCTTGCTGCAGCAAAAGTGTGGCTCTGCTGAGGTGCACCGTGAACAGAGACCAGGTGGGTCTGTGCAAAGAAGGAGTAGTCTGACAAGAGGCTGCACAATGGTGTCTGAGGCAAGAGCGGTGGGGGCTAGGAGATCACAGGGGCTCTGTCTCCATCGCAGAACAGTACCAAAGCTCAGAGGGTGGAGGTCAACTTGGTGGTGACTGACACCCCAGAGGAGGGTTTTTTGCCCATACAGAGAGGTCTACACTCATCACATGGAGTCGTCATGTTCCATGGGCTCGTCTGGAAGACTGTAGAAGGAGAAGATGCACAGTGCAGCACTTGTTAATAGAAAAGCTCTAGTTGCAGAAAATGTTGGTGCACTGGGTGGACTGAGAGGGGCTACCTCTTATTGGCCAAGACGCCTACAGACAGACAGGCCATGGCATTGACCGTGTCAGTCTCCTCACGGTCATGCTTCTGGGCCTCCAGGAAAGACATCTCCACAGTGTGAGCCAGGCGCTTCACGGATTGCCAGTACTGACCTGAAACAGAAGAAAGATGAGGAGTCTTAAGCACATGCCCTCTTCAACAATGGAAGCCCAGTGTCTGCAGCAAAGTACCCAGCCTGTAACCATCAATATAAGTTACATGGTCTGTTACAAATCAGACACTTGAGTGGAAAAAGAGAGCAGTTCCAGTCACATGATGCCTCTTTTTTTCCAGAATTTGTCAGGTATGATTATTCCTACCACTTGTTTTTGTTAACGTGTTTTTATGCTAATTTACGTACAGTATACATCACTAGATGCTGTACAGCTAATGTATCATAACGGCTTTGCTGGACCCCACTTGAGCAAGACAGCAGTAGAGTCTTCGGCGGCCAGCTTATCTATCAATTGCACACTATTGTCGCCCCCTGTAGTTGAACCAATGACAAATGAAGGGACAGCACCGGAGGACATAGGTCTCGCCGCAGACAGGAGTGTGCAGCATCTCATCTGGCAGCATCATTTCCGTGTGGAGCACACAGCTGCAAATTCTTGAGGCTTTGCAAATATTTTTAATTAATGGGATTGAATAGAGGGGAAGCTTTTGTGTGTACTTGGTTGGGGTGGGGGTGGGCCAGGCGGCTGTTTGAAGTTAATCAGAGGCAGGCCGGCACCGAAAGGAAGAAGCGGGTGGAGAAACACCGAGCCACACAGCTATCAGATGCTTGCGGGCTCTAAAGACGCACGACTGCTGCCGTGCACTAATTACACCAACTGAAGTGCACATCCATGGCACAACAGTTTAAACAATTAGCGCTGGAGCTCTGTTGCATTTCATGGACAGTTTCCACTGTCAGTACACGATTCCTCCTGCTCTTTCACTAAACAAACATGAGAAGCAACACCCAGAGTTTTTTCAAGCATCACGGTGCAAACACAGCATCTGAAGTACTGCAGATGACACACAACAAAATGTTTTTTTACACATTACTACAGCTGCTCTGAAACATCTTTTCCAAAACAGCTTCTCTATGGGAAAACAGGCTTGCAACAACAAGGTCTTTTTCCAACTGACTCATTTTCTCTATGGTGAATTTGGACATGTATTTATGCGAGAGCAGGTCTCTGGTTTGAGATCTTTCGAAAGGACACAAAGACAGTCATTCCAAAGCACAGCCTTTCCCACTGCCATTTAACTGAGACTTTCCAGCCCTAAATTATGTTTAACCACACCTCAAGCAGAGAACGGAGGAGGGAGTTGCTGTTGTGACCCAGTGCTGTAACAATAAGCCATCTTGTCTGTTTTGAGGGTTTAAAACAGTATTTCACTCTTGACACATCTCAAATGTGAAAATGAAAAATATAGTACATCAATGAAGGCTGCACCTATAGTATATCTGCACCACCTAGCATTCCCTATGGCAAAGGGATTTTGGGGCCAGGGGGACACTCACTGTGGACCTGCAGCACCCTCTGCAGTGACCGCACCCCATTGGGGCAGGGTTCCCGCTGCAGTTCGTCCTCGGATAGGGGTTCCGCCTGGGGGAGAAACGATGAGACGACAAGGATTAATGCACAACACCTTGGTGCATCAACCACCTCAGTGACAGAACCAAATGCCCTGAGCTATGAGATATTCACCTCCAAGCCCAGCAGGGTGCTCACACAGGCCTCAGAGGCATCGCAGATGGCTGTCAGGTCATGGCCTCCCTCAAGGGCCAGCACAACCCTGCCCCCCGCCAGCTGCATAAGCTGCTGCGTCAGGAAGCCAAAACCTGTAGCGTGCACAAATGCAGTGAGGCCTGGACATGTGAGTACCAAGTTGGGATTCATGCAGGTCTGCTGCCCACCTGCCTGGGAATATTCCAACTTTCCATCTGCTTCTCACTGCTGGTGATTTAATTCATAAAAGTAAAAACCTTCTACCCCCAACATGAAGCTACGTCCCAATACAAGTGTGACATCCTAATAGACAGACTGTACAGGCATCAGTAGTAGGAGGCTTCTCTCTGAGGCACACACTTCAGGCCAGTGAACAAACACATTTGGCTGAGTTTAGCAAACACTGGTGGTTGACTAGCAATGATTACATTAGCGGAGAGTGTACAGTCAGGTTCTCTGCCATTCCTTTAAAGAAAGCCACGGGCCTCCTGTGTTACCCAAGCTGCCTAGAGATGCCGATGAGATGTTGCCTGGTTGCTCACAGCCATGACAATAAGGCTTACATTTGGCGGAGACTTTGTAGCCTCCCAGTGGAGGTGGATGTCCGTTGGCTGCGTCAAATCCAGAGGAAACCAAAACCACATCAGGCGAAAACTCCTGGGCAATGGGCATCACTATGGTCCTGGAGGAGACAAGACAAGCAGGCACCTCAGCAGAGGCAGAAGTTTTAATCCACACCTCACGATGCCTGGATCCACAAACCCCTAAGTTGATATATGACCACCGAGTCTAAAAATTTGACACGGGTGGAGAGGTTTCTCAACAACTTCTCGGAAGCTTGGGAATACATTATGTGACACCACAATAAGCGGATAACATCTCGCTGCAAGTCTGTTGACAAAGCAGTGTCATCATCTCAGATGACCTATGAGTCACTGGCTTGGCAGAGGAGAGGCTCAGAGTTCTGTATCATCCGGACCTGAAGGTGTCTGAGGTTAAGAAATGCACGAAATAGTGGAGGTGTGACTGACAGAGGAAGAGGACCCTGGGAGGCGTGTGGTGGTTGTTTTTCAGGACTGTGTCCAGAGCTCCCCCCTTCAACGTTTTAGCGAGAGCTGCGTTTGATTCTTTGCCGACCAGTTGAAAGCAGCCGCTCCACGTCTGGTTCCCATTTGGAGCTCGTTGCTCTTCTCACGTCATTGACAGCCTCCATCTGGGATCCATTTGAGTTCATTTTCATGCTTTTGGATTCCCCTCAACCTACGAACCCCCTCATGAGACACGACTGCTCCTATGCCTCCGAATTCCCGCATATAACAACCCCACCTCCTCTGCAGACCAATAAAATGTCCCACCCTCCACTGCGATGGGGACCACAGCCTATCTACTGGTGGCTGGAGTTTGGAAAAACTAAACTGAAAGGTGCCCTGCTGTTATACCCCTAACTACTTAATTAAAGCCCTTGATGTGAATCGTTTCAATAATTTGTGCTCCTGTGTAAAAGGGTATAACCCTGGATACATCATAAACCATGCACATTGCATCGGTGCAAGCTACCCGGTCGTTAAGCAGGTAAAACTAAAGCATCTTACTCATACACTGTGTGATGGCTTGCAAACATTTGAAAACAACAATGCATGGTTGTAAAATTCTAATTGAAAGTACTGCAATGTATTATCATGACTAATTTTAAAATGATCACAAAATGATACACATTACTAACGTATGTGGATATGTTGCTAATACGGCCACCAGGATGCCTGTTAAATGGAAAATGAGGCCCTAAACACAGAGGTTTTCTGTGAATACGGCCAGAGGTGTGAGTCAGCTGGAAGCAGAGAAGGTATTTGCAATTTTTCAAGAGGACGAGCCAAAGCCAGTAACTACCCAACGCCACCAAACACCACCCAACGCCAGTAGCAAGGAAACAAATGGCTGAACTTCTGCTGTCCCCAGAGTCTGGCTGCACTGATTGTGCTGTTGCACCATTTTGTTTTTAAGAGCCCAAGCCCACCCACCTCGCTCCTGCCACAGGCCTCCCTCATTCTAGGGGGGCGGCAGTCATCTGCTTGGCCCCGTGCCAGATACCCAACGGAAATAAAAAGTTAATTAAAACCACTACCCATTTGCAATCAATGCAGTGTTGAAGTGGTGAGATGAAAAATGTGCTGTGCATGGCTTGCAGTTTCAGAATCACGTGGGGGTTTTACTTCATTGGTGCCAAACACTTTTTTAAAAGAAAAAATAATAGATCACCTCCTCAAGCCTAGACAGCCATGCATTGGTTTTTATAATTTCAAAACAAAACTCTCTGACAAAGTAATCAATGATCCAACATACTGACTGTATTTAGTCATTAAAAAGTAGGGTCAACAGTTACAGCTACTGTGGAGTGAACACCTGAAACAGTTTCAAACTCAGCTCTGAGCAGATGAATTTACCAATTTGCAAGCCACTGAATCATCTTTCTGGGGATATGACACACTTTGCTGCCACTGATCCAAGGTGGAGGTGTATGAAGCAATGGACACTGTACCTGAATGCTGCAAGGTATTCTGCATCACCCATGGGTGGGTCCAGACCACCTGTCCATGCCACGTTGACATTGAAGCCCTCGCCGGTACCAGAGCCCACCTGAAACAGACAAGAGTTTTGCTGTAACTCTTAAGCTTAAGACTGAAAGTCCTTTGGGTTTCAGCAGTAAGGGATTAATAATTCACACTTACGTTAAAACACATCTTTCCAATATATGACGGCTCATGGAAAATGTCTCAAGAGGACAAGAAAATGGGAAAACATAAAACCCACAAAAAACTTTTTCTGCTGACACCCCGTCTTCTCTTGCTTATAAAGGTTCTGTTTAATCTTTCTCCACTACTTGCATCACATATGCCATTTTGGGATAATTGACATCAGTGTGTATTTGTTCTTCTTCTGTCTGACCACAGATCTTCTTCATGATGGCTTAAGACACTTGTTGTACCAGTTTTGTGTAGTCCAGTACAAACAGGATTGTTTACCTGCCTTCCTCTAACTCTGTGGGTACTTGAAACCACAAAGGGATGGTACCCACCTCATTCGGGCTGCCGCTACCAGGGAAGAAGTTTCCCTCGTCATAGCGATGGAGTGAAATGTAGAGCACACTGGGATCATTGTAGAACACCTCCTGGGTACCATTGCCATGGTGAACATCCTGAAAGGAGCAGCACAAGGGATGAGGCTCAGCTGTGAACTGTCAACATCATGCATACATCAGTCATGTCAGATGATGACTGAGTTTGGCGCAGAGGTAGGTGTATAACATGCCTCACCCAGTCTACGATGAGGATCTTGCTGACGCTCAGCTTCTGCTGAAGCTGCTTGGCAGCAATGGCCACCGAGTTGAAGAAGCAGAAACCCCTGGAAGATAGAGGTACAACCACTAATGAATTGCTTGCAGGGGTCATGAAATGGTGCTGACAGCACTGAACAGTCGTTGCTCATGAAGCTTGCAGTAAAGGCAAAGACACCAGACATATGCATGGGAAAGAAGGCAAAATGGTCCTAGGAGAATTCCGAAAGCAACAGACTCATTGCAACAATAAAAAGGAGAAAAAATGAGCTATAAATCAGCTCCACGAGAGCTTCAGGATGATCCCATAAATATCCACCCGGCGTCCGTGAGGAGACATGTACTGCTGACGTTGCTGCCCCTGGCTGGCTCAAATAGTCACGCACACAGAGTCCTCACACAACCCAACACGGGCTGCTCCATCCAGCAGACACAAAACACGGCACACAGCTCAAAGCAGACACTCTTAAAAGCATACACTGAGGACCACTGCCTGTAACTCAGCAGCACAGAGAAAATTCAGTCATGCCAACCTTACATCTCAAAAATGCACAAACAGCTTAAAAACAAATACTAATAAAGTGTTTGACTGCTTGCTGTCATAAATCTGGGCATGGATCAAACTTAAGAACTCCTGAAACAAACTAACACTGCAAGGCAGGTGTGGGGTCAGTGTGGTGTTTGATGGTGTTGTTGCCTTTAAGTGGGGATAGTTGTTAGATGTCTGCAAGCAGGTCGGTTCCCAGCTGCAATGCCTGGTAGAACTTACATGGGACTCGAGGGATCTGCATGGTGTCCTGGGGGTCGCACCACTGCAAAACCATTCTGACAAGAGGAAAGCAAAGCCAGCTACAGTCAGCATCCCTTTAATTTAAGTGCACTGCTATCATCATCATCATCATCATGACCTGCTATTAGGGTGTATTACTATGCTGCCCAAGGCCAGTCTAACGTCAGCCTTGGTGCCACAACAGATTTCTTGAGAATGTTAACAGCTTTCACTTTCCTCCCTCCGCAAGATGGAAATCCTTTGGTTTAGAAGTCAACAGATTTGCTTAGATATACCAGAGGGTGTGAGGCACGGCAAAACGTTTGGCACAGCCTCTCTCTGCCTGAACGGAACTAAGAGGGGAGGATGCACCACTGACCTTAAGCTCACCCTTAGCCACCTTAAAGGCCAGTTCTGTCACACTGCCCGCTGCCATGCGGGATGCCGTTGATGTGTGCATTTCATTCCAGATGGTGTCGTTGTCCACCTGAAAACCAAATGTACAAGTTTTAGGTTTAAAAAAAATGGCAAATATGAATGCAATCAAAAAAAGGTAAGTGGGTCCACTGCAAAACTGAAGCAGAACCATATATGAGATCAAAAACAGTAACAGTGACAGTTAAAACAGCCCAACATCACAAAACAAAAAAGAAAAAGCAGACAAATGGCAATCCATTAGCAGCTAGTGCAAGTTTCTAGACTGAGGTACAAATGACAGTCTAAATATGAACAGTGTGATATTAGATAAATATATGAGTATTTCAAGCCGATGGAATAGCAGGAATAGGGAAAGGGAACATCGATAACCTGCTAATGTTTTATAAAGTTTACTGAAATGAAAGGATGTAAAACCAAGGTGCTATGATCCTGCAAACAAGTGTGATTTGACAAGAAATCTGTGACATGGCTGGATTTTAGGGAACAGGGGGCCAACAGAATCAACCTCTGCCTCAATCAGGAATTACCAGCTGTGTGAAGACCCTTCTCCCCAAAGGTAAACTTAGATCTCTGGTAATCAAAACTGAACTGAAAAGTTTTCAGTCCACTTGACAGCACGGTATTTCTTCTCGCCTTAATCAATTTATCATATCAGCATGTAGCTCTGGAGAGCCAAAGCACAGTGTAGTCACTTCATCCAAACCACTGACAGCCTCAAGGGAGGCTCCATCCTCCAGCATTGCTTCAGTCCCATCTCGTGCTCCAGGTCAACAATTTCATTCCCTCCACATGACTGGCTACATCTTATTCTGTGACTAAGTGATGAATCAAAATGTGTGGCAAATGATGGTAAATGACCATGTACTAAACACAATATCTGTGGCTTTGGCTGTCTTGCAATGCTCCATCACATTCTCTGTTCTTTCTTCAATTCTAGGAATTTTGCCGAGACCCCTCAGACTGCAGGGCTGCGTTACTTCACCTTCTAAGGCACTGACCTCTACCAACATGACGGTATAGCAGATGAAGGGAACAGCTGCACAATTGTAATGTGTTTGAAATATCTGCAGCCTAAAATAGTTGACCGTGTGCATTAATTTCTCTCCAAATGGGTAATGCAGCAGCAACCTGGCCTCCGACTCACTACATCCTCATTTGTGGATGCTATTTATTAATTCATTAATTCATTAACCATTCCTGCTTTTGTTTTTACATCTTGACACTTCACCAGAATCATCCAGATTATGGCCCTTGTTCAAAACCACTGTGCCAAACTGTTACTTAAGCCAAAAATCTTGAGGTTACAAATCCTTGCTTTTAACCATTACACCCCTTCAATTACATAATAATGTTAACAATTATTGGGTGTTGAACAGCTGTTGTTATTTGGCTTAACATCAGCCCAGAAACAACATAAAAGCATAGCCAAAAGCATAACCCTTGCTGGCAGCTAACTTCCAAGTCCCAAACTTTATCTTAAAATTAAAAAGGAAAAACAAAATGGTAAACAAGTAGTGATACATACATTAATTCTCACATATATAGATTTTGTTTTAACTTACACTTTTTACCCAAAAGATACTCATTTTGTACATGTGGTGCAGTACGGTGCTTGAATTTGACAGCTCTCCATTGTCTGTCCTGGGCCTATTCCCACATAACGATGGCCAGGGGCCTCTTGATAAGGATCATTTGTGGCTGGGTGTGCACAAGGCAGCTGGTTGGAGACTGAGACTGAGCACAGGAGGAGGACCTCATGGCAGCTCAGGGTTGGGCTAATCAGGTCTTTCAGTCTATTATTGTTCTCCTGATGTTGTTGTTTTCTGGTTAACTGTGCTATTTCTCTTGGAAAATGTGGCCTTGTCCTCACTTTATGTTACACTGTTTGTTTAATATACTGCCTGGTTTTTTAAAACCCCTACTGTTCCACAAATTGCCACCCAAAGCACATAACAGTATATTAAGCGGTAACTTGGGGCATAGTATTTTACTGTAGTATTTTTGGAACTGAAGTGTCCAGAAAGAAAAGGGTTGCAAGTGAAAACAAATCAAAGCTGAAGTGAATTTTAAAAAATATATCAGTAAAAAAACAACGTGGCAATGCTGAACAGGGTGAGTTTTGTAGCGTGATTCTGCCAGATCCTCAGCTTTTTATTTTGTTCAAAACTTGCATTTCTGGTGGTTTGGCAGGGCAGAACAATGAAATCCTAGGAATGTCTTTCATCGTTGTCATTCGCATATTGTTTCAATCAGCTAGCATCACCAGCGGAGCTGACTGGGGAAATCCACTGCGACTGGGGATGTTATCGACTCAGTGGAGCCCCCATCCTCGATGGAGCACACCCCTTGATCCACGTCGTCCTTCTGTCACACCACCAACCCATTCCAGTTCACACAGCTCCTCATCAATGGTCAAAACCTTGTCTAAGACCATTGCCTCTATAATAAAGGTTTATGGGAAAACTACATTCAACCCCAAGACAACAACCAAAAATCAGTGCAGGATGTTGCCCAGTTGCCAAAAATCAATGTAGCCAATCTGTAGTACTCCCCACATATTTCAGGTTTAATAAACTAATAAACTAAACAAAAAACTAAAAATGTATACCATCTACTTCTGCGTTGTGAATTACACAGCACTTCTCAGGACAGTGTTTCTACATATGTGCAGCATACTGACAAACTGTGAGCCTAAGGACACACAGAAAGAGATTCAAATGGAAACTGGTTCATTATTTTTGTGTGACACGTTTATATCAACATTTAAAGATAAAAACATGGAAGTGACTTTACTCTAGTTGCCCGTGATTCTATTTGAATTTTTCATTTGTCCTTGTTTGCCATAGCTGATTGAAACAAGCCACTAAGATCACTGTGTCTGAATAAAAGTACCCAACAGACTTCCTGTTGCAATGATGGATATATATGTGGCTTTATGGTAAACACTGCAGTCCACCCCATGCTGGGTCTGGTTTAAAATAGACACTCTGCCTGTGTAAGAATGTGCTGCTGTGTAAAGTGTGTGAAGAGCAATTTCCACTCACTCCAACGCCTCCACATGGCAGCATCACGAACATCCTCCGAGATAGGATTCCTGTAGAAGGAAGAAAGGTTGGAAATGGGATCAGGGAGCCATTACCCAAACAGGTTTGAATTTTAGCCCATCGGATACTGTGGTCCAGCAGTCTGGTGGTTCTGAACCTGTAGCCAATGGACTCGGGGGTGGTATGAAAGATTTTCTTTCTTACTTAAATTTATGAGCAACACTACACCACAGCAGCACTCAGGCAAAGAAAGATTTACAATACAGAGGAATTATTTTGATTGTAAACAGACACAGTAGATGCTGTCTTACATTAAAGACCTGTATTGAGTGTGTATTCTAGTGTCCTCCTGAAGCAACATTATAAATGTGATAGAGGGGCACACTGGTGGCACTACAATATAGCCCTGCATTGCACACAGCAGGACTGCATACCAGTCAGCTTCCGGCAATCCAGCTTCAGACGGTTCAGAGGGTTTGTGCCATACAGCAAGACGTGCTGCTCCGTATGGACTGACTCCAGCTCCTCCAGGGTGGCCTTCCTGCCTCGAACAATCTGGAGGAAGAAGAGAGGGTTATAAATGCACCTTCATATACAGGGTTAACAACATGTGGTAAATACCCAGAAAAACTATGGTAAATTGGAGATCTTAAGTCAACAAAGCAGTAAAGCCAAATAAAACTTGCATTCATGATCCTGTGTTGTGCGATGTGCTAAAAATTATTATTCGGGAAAAAGAAAATATTGAACTCCTGATGTAAAAAAACACTGGGAAAACTTCTAATGGATCCAGCCATTCGGAATTTCTCACACAGGCATGTGTGCTCCCATATGAGTAATATCCTCAACATGACTGGGATGGAAGTCCATTGGGGGCTAAACCGGCTTGTAATTTCAAAATTGCTTTAACATTAACGATTAAATGTCAATTTCTGACAATGTTTGTGTGTATTTTACTGAAAAATAATGGACTTGAAAAACTTGTTGTGCAGCAGACAAATTTTATAAAACAAAAGATGATAAAATTAAAAATAATCCGTGAAATGACTGCATCTTAATTTGAAAGCTGTTAACACAAAGAGCCAATGTACTTAAACTGTTTCCACATTTTCTGCATGGTTGGACTGCAGTCCTTTTTGTTTTTAAATAACTTTGATCAGGTAGACTGAGTGCAGATATTCTACCAAATTTTTGATCTGCTAGAAAAATGGACAGGTTTCACAGTGATTTTTTCGTAATCAGTAAAAGCTCATTTGTGTTCATCCAAGAGTTTGAACAGTGCTTCAATAAAGTCACTTGTGCAAATTTCAGGGACTTTTCTATTTAATAAAGGATTACAGGACCTAGACTCACACCTTTTCTTCCCACAATTCATGCACGCAAAATGCCTGTAGCTAAGCTAAGACACATGAAGGAGAAAGTAGGGAGCACCATGGGCAAAGCAATGTGGCTGTGTACCTCACACTGACTCCTAAGGCCTCGCTCCTGCAGCCTTGACCAAATGCTCTGGATCCTCCCAGCATGTTCTGGGTGGTTGCTGTTGTCTCCACAGGTGCACTGATGTTTCAGCATCTGGGAATCATAAACTAGGCCTGTGCAGGTACAGAGAGAAGTCAGACATAAAGACATATGTTACACAATCCTGTTTACTTTTTCATTTTCTCTTTCTTGGAAAAAGATGATTCTGTTCTGCATATTATCTCCTGCTTACCTGTGGTGAAGCGTGGTTTACTGGAAGTCTCAGTGGCAGGGGTGGCGAGAGGCAGGGTCTTGTCAGGGAGCGTGAGAGAAGTGGAGGCTGGTGATGACTGGGTACGAGACAGAGGTCGATGGGCACTGCTGAGCACCATGGGGGCTGCCAGGGTCTCCATGTGAACTGTTTGACGGCGTAACTGCTGCAACTGCTTCTGCTTCTCCCACAGCAAGGACTGCAAAGAGAAGAGTAAGGAGAAGTACAGAGAAGCTGTGCTACCAGAGAAAAATGTGAGGGCTGATAAAAAATATTAAGTTTTACTTGCTTCACAGAACTGAAAAAATTCTTAGCATTTTTCTAATGTTGTTAGGGTTCCCCCTGCAGGCCATCAGATGTAAAACTAACAAGCCAGACACCACCGGTTCATTCTCAATTTTCTATTTATTTTGTCACATCTCCCACTCTTTTTCCACAAAGAAAAATTAATAGAAGTGGAGTTATGCACCAGCCAAATGTCTGTTTAAGGCTCAGACTTATAGTTCACATGACTGCCCTGACGTGAGAGGTCTGAATATAGCAAGGGCTGCAAAATAGTAGGAGAGACCTTTTTGTGCATGCAGTTAATATTATTCGGTACTTCTATAAAAATTCCTGTGTTGCTGTATCTTAGTGTATGTCTGTGTCACCTGAGTGTGACTGTAGTACCTGGTTGCGTATGACTGTGTGCTGCAGATTGAATTGCTCCCCTTGGCTTTCGGCAGATGACTCAGTGTCACGTACAGTTTCAGCCTCCCGCAGAGGCTCCACTCGTGGTCTCGTCTGATGGATGTCAGTGGGCGCTGGTCCTGCATCTTCTGAGTCCATGTCCTCAGACGGAATCTGTCTGAGACGTGGCTTTTCGCTGGACTTGGTCATGAGCTGAGGGGTCAAATAAAGCAGCGTTAGATCCATGCTGTTCACTCAGACATCCGCAAAGGGTCGTTTGTGTGAACAGCAGCTCCACCCACACCACAGGTGATGCTACCTTGCCCAGATGTGTCTGCTGTTTGAGCCTCTCCAGAAACTGGGTATTCTGGTGCTGCTGGAGCAACTGGGGGGGCAGCAGCCGTGGACTTTGGGGCAGTGGTTCTGAGCGGGTCCTACTAAGGGGCTTGTGAAGGCCCAGAGTTCCCACAGGGTCGAGCTGGGGGGCAAACTGCAAGGGCACCTGGCCTAGACCAGGAACTAAAGGAGAGAAAGAGAAGAAAAGAGTTATTGCATTAATAACAGCACACGATGCTATTTGTATCAACAGGCTGTTTTAGTGCAGACGTGACCCATTTGAGTCTGTCCTTCATATCCTATAAGTAGTTTGGCAACACAATACTCATTTTGTACCATACTAGAAAACTAAGAACTCAGAACATACTGTGACCTGAGCAGCTGTGTGAAGTGTATAGATGCTCACTTATGATTGCACTAATAAGATAAATAAACACTGACCTTTAGTTAGATGAAACTTGTCCCCAAAGCAACTTGTGAAGCTACTTACAGTGATTTACCTGCTGATACAGCTAGGTAACTTATACTGGGGCAATTCAGGGTAAGTATCTTGCTCAAGGGTACTAGAGCAGGCAAGAAGTGGTGTTTGAACTTGAGTCCTTCTAGTCCAAGCCAGCCATGAAATAAACACTCAACTCACACACAGGTTTGGTAGTTACAGAGCTGAAAATGTGTGGCCACCAGATGGCGACATGAAACAGCATTAACTGCATGTCCTGCATGCCAAGTACATTTTTATCCTGTCATTTTTCTGCAAATTCTGACTGCAAATCACTAACAAATTGCATTCAGAAGTATATATGTGTGTGTGTGTGTGTGTGTGTGTGTGTGTGTCTGTCTTCTGCTGGCTATATCTTTCTGTGGTGTAGCAGTGTACTACATGCAAACTGTCGTTCTACCTGGATATGGTATATAGTGTCAAAGCTTGAGTATCCAGACACTGTGGAGGCCTCACCTGTGAGCAGGGGTGTACGCAGTAGACCTGAAGGCTCCACGATGAGCACAGGCTGCAGGCAGGGTGAGAGGGGACTGGCCTGATCATCCAGGTCCAGCGGCACATACATCTGAGGAGTGAGCACTGGCACCCTGGCCATCTTCATGGAAGCCACATCAGCAGAATTCTGCGGGGACAGCGACAGCATATACCACATCCTTTCTATCAAACATTTACATCAGTTTAGTACACCTTGGTTTGACATATACAGCTTTGCTTAGTTTATTTTCGCATTTGATGGATGAGTACCTTCTTACAGGTGGAGCTGTGCAGAACAAAGGGGTGGACTGCAAGTCCATGTGCAGTTCCTGGCACTCACACACTGATACATGTGTAGAACAGGTGGGAGAAATACTGTTCTTACCTTGCTATTGGCTGGCAGCCCTAGCGTGATGGTGGGCAGAGTGGCGGAGCTCTGAACTGTGAAGTGGGTCACAGTGCCATCCTGAAGAAGCAGCCTCTGGGCCTGCCAACACAGCACTCAGTGACAGAACACACACTTGCAGTGCTCATCAGTTCAAAATGTGTGCAACACTTAGTGAATATTTCTGATCAGGAACACGGGAACACAAGATGCACACCTCGGTGCAAAAACCTGATCACTACCTCAGTACATGTACAGGGTGGCCCATAAGTTACAATTCAATCACAGATGGCCCTCAATTTATGACAGGGTTCTGTTTTGACAACCTTGAAGTAACTCACTGTGCAATTCTCCTTGTACTGCATTATATAAACCATTTGAACATAAACACATTCAACATGTATGAAAAATATGTTGTATAATAGGGCTTTGCTAAATTTTTTACACTAAATTTCCCTGTCTTGCTTTCCTTATTTTCTTTTGCTGCTTGTTCTGGTCAGGATCACGGTGGTCGAGAACCTGTTTCAGAGTCACTGGCCACTAGGCAAGGGAGTAGGGGGGGTACACACTGGATGGCACGCAGTCCCTTATAGAATTTCACAAATTAACCATAAAATAAAACTTAGATCAAATAACAGTAATGTAAAATCAGGTCTTGACGTGTGGTTTCTAAAACCATTTCCATACAAAGCAACAGATTTAGTTTATTGTTCTTTGGAAGTGTTACCATAGATATGCTACTCAGCTGGTTCAGTGCTGGTGAGCACTTGGGTATGTACACACTGCTTAAAGATAAGGTACGCATGTAAGATAAGGTAAGAATATAAAGTTAATAACATCGCCCTTTTGATTATGATCAGATTACAGGGCACTTATGGGACAGGCCCAGGTAAAGTGGCTTTAATTTAAGGGGGCATTTTTATGTCCCACCCACAGCCGGCAGCTGTCAAGCTGTTCTTCTTTTATTACCCTGTGACAACAATTCAGGCTTAGCAGTCCTAAGAATTTCGTGGAACACCAATGCTGAAGTTTCAGTAAAGCATATATCATAAAGCAAGACCAACTATGCATCAGAGAGCCCAGGGGCTTGTTGGAGCTCAGGCTCCATTAATTGGAGTCCTCTTCTGACTAGATTAAATTGTTGATAAAGGCCCATTTCCTATTCCATGGTGTGGCAAGATTTGTACTAAGCTCCTGAAGTTATCTTTTAGCTCACTGACATATACACATATATATATACACACACACATACACATACATACATACATACATATATATATATATATATATACATACACATATATATACACACACACACACATATATATGTGTGTGTGTGTGTGTGTATATATATGTGTATATATATATTTTTATTTATTTTTTTTACAGCAGACAGAGTGGTTTATCTGGCCACTTCATGTGTACACAAGCCAACATGTGGAATAAGCGTGGCTTACCTCGTGGGAAAGCCCAGCAGTGGAGGGCAGCGCTCCATTCTCAGTTGGAAGACTGTCATTGGGGGAACTGCAGCCAGACACAGGAGTGCTACTGCTGCTGGGGGAAGAGTCTGTGAACATTGGGAAAGCAGGACATCAAGTTAAATGGGAGACACACAACAGAACACAGCCGCATTGTCAGTACATGGATACAATGGCATTAATCACAGTCCAAACCCATGGACACTGTGGCATTACTGCTCTTGCTTCCATGTAAGGAGCGGCACCTTGCTAACAAACACTAATGAAAGTGGAAACAGTTGCAAAGGAAGGGAGGCTGAAGGGCGGAGCCCCATACCCATGGGGTCTGGCACCCGATGTTTGATGCTAGGCGGTGCGCTCTCCTTTCGAGTCAGTGGGCTCTTCCTTGTGTTTAGATGGTTCTTCAACTTATTCCGCACCTTCAGGTTGGGCTCTGATGCTGTGTAAAAAGACAGTAATGAGATGAGGTCTAGCCCCCATCATGGCTTTTCGACGGGCTTCGCCAGTTTCGGTTCACACTCAGAGTACAGGAAGCTCATCTCGAAAGCGGCAGCACAGAAGGATGTGGTTACATCATGCAGAAAACAGTCTGCAATAAGAGTCATTTGATTGAGAAATATGTATACAGCTGGGGTGCTGCACAGTGCTGCTGTGGCACACACAAGGTGCTCTTGGGAAAGCAGGTACCACTTAGGAAGATCACCTGGCAATTAATCCCTCTCTGTATCCAGGATGAGACACACATTGGTCTTGGTTGGTGTGGATGCAATATTCTAGTGCAGGGTGGGAACAATTCCTATGCACAGAAAACAACCTCACATCCCTGAAAAGAGGTGTTTGATGTGCACACAAAGTCCTTATAAATAAGGAGTTTCAGTAAAAAAAAAAAAAAGCAAAACAAATATTTGCTTTTGATTACAAAGAGTGTAATTATTCAGAGGGAAGTCTTTAATAAAGGCTGCTTGTTGGTGCAGGTTAAATACAATACAGGATGTGATTGTGACACAAGTGCTGTGCCAACGACTGCAAATGAGAAAGCCAGGCAGAAAAATAACAGCACTTCAGAGACATTAAAAATAGGCACCTATATGCATGAACACCGGAGGCACTGACTGGTACTTAAGCAACACTAACTCTGTGGCTGTTTCCATTTTGATTTTGAGGCACTGACATTCAGGTTGAAACGATATGGGGCCATCCTCACTGGTTCCATGACTTATCTGGAAATGTGGGGGATTTTTTTTGGGATGGAGATGCTTTTCCACAAAGACAAGAATTGCTCACAGCCATGGACTAGCGTATCCTGTCCACATAAATATTCTGCGTAATGTTATGCCACTCGTGAAGGCAAGAGCAAAGCATATGCAGTGCAGTCATCATAGTCACAGTCCAGCTCACCTGCTCTGCGCAGCGGAAGATCTTCACGGGGGTCGCTGTGAGGCTGAGTTGGGGAGGCCACCATCAAAGATTGGGGAGGAGCACTGGGGTCTGGAACCAACTCCCTGTGAGGACAGATGGTGAAGCAGACTGGCTTTAGCACAGAGCAGTTGGGGCAAAACCCTTGAATGCACTTTCTGATTCACTGGGGACTGCCAAGCTGGCCTAATGTGTGAGTAAGAGGCATCACATATTTGGGATTGCAGCAAAAAATGGTCACAGCAAGGCAGTCCCACAAAGTGCTGTGATCACTGGAAGTGTATGTCTCCAAGTGTTCCTTCAGATCAGCATGTTGATCCAAAGTATGCAGTTACACTTAATAGCTTGGGTAGGCCTCTCACCGGTATCCCACAGGAGGAGGGCTGCTGAGTGGGTTGCAGTTGGTCCGCTCTAGGGCAGCCTGCTTCTGCTTCTTCAGAATGACCTCTTGGAGTCTTTGCTTCACCACTGAACTGGCCACTGCACCTGCCATGCAACAGAGGGAGGAAATTGGAGACATATAGCATTTACACATGTACCCCCCTTTCCTGATCACCATTTTTAAGTTCAACAGGGGAAAAACAGAAATTACAAACTTCCAGAAATGGCATACTGTACATTCATGTATGGGTGAGTAGTACGAGTAAGAGTATGATCCACTAAAGCAGGGAAGAAAAATATTTCTTGGTGATTCAGAAAGCAGAGGAGGAAGTGGAAACACACCCAGGCTGAATTCCCAAGTGTGGAGGTGAGGAGAGGCCATGTCAAATGAGTTAGAGGCTCTGCTTGCCATGTGTGTGTGGGTGTGTCACTATATGCAAGGAACAGTGTGTGTGCTGTGCAGATGTGTGTCTGTGTGTAAAATTGAGAGAAATAGAGAGTGTGCGTTTAGGAGGATGAGTGAGAAAAACAGGAATATGAATAGCATAACCTGTGGATGTGTATGAGACGTGGAGAGCAACAATGTTGTGTACATGTGTCAGAGTGTCAGAAAGAGGTAGTGTGTGTGTGTGTGTGTGTCACAAAGGAATGCATGTGTGAGTTTAGTGCGTGATGGACAGTGCATGCCCCTGCTTGCGGAGGGTATCCAGGTGAATGGAACTGCGCTCATCCATGAAACCAAGGCAGGCACTGTAACCACGGGCTCTCATGTGCCTCTAAAGTCAAAACACTCAGGCTGCAAGGAGGATAGCAGCTGGCCACCTGCCAGACATGGGCCAGGCTCTTTCGATCCAACACGTCAACACTGCAAATCACCCAAGTGTTTGCAAACAGGCCACTTAAGATTTGAAGACTTGGGCCACAGGTTTTACCCTTGGGGAAGGCACTTCACCTGACTCCAGTAAAATATTTTCCTGTAAAACTAGGTATTTATTAGCTAACTGGGATAAAAGCATGAGCTAAGCAATTATATATATATATATATATATATATATATATATATATATATATATATATATATATATATATATATATATATATATTTAAATATTAGAAATATTATCATGAAATACAAAAACACTATTAATGCTGCTGTTTACAATAATATAACAACAAATATTGCAGTAACAGGAGTGATAAATTGGAGGTCTGCAAAAGGCACACCACTGGCAACTGTATTTTTGCCAATTCTGCATACAGTAAAGATCTGTTATGGGAAGAGAAGGGGGTTCGGAGAAGCAAAGCACATCCAGTTGGTCACTGGTGTGAGAAGGTGTGGGAATGGAGGAGGTGCACACGGGCAGAGACGTGTTCCAGCATGACACCTTGCTCCTCCAGAGTGGGTGTGTAAACAGCACCTGCGTGTTGCTGCTAGAATGATACTGATGCTTGTATTTTCTGTATTAACACGTGGAACAGTGTAAGCCGTTGAAACATGCATGCTGAAAATTTTCTGCAGCAAGCATCCACATATGACCAGCCTGTCTGATGTGTCACGGCCCTGGCCGGTATTTTGTCCAGTACTTGTAGACAAGACCCAGAAAGCTCATGGCTCACAAAGCCAGGAGGCCTCGCCCAGTGCTGGCTGAGCGCCTCACTCCTCCTATGCCTGCAATAGCAAGTGGCCAACGGAGGATGAAGTCATCAGTGCAGTCAACATTTACATATGCAGCATTTGCATAGTGCACTTGCTTTTTACACAGGACACACCAGTGCCTGTTCTGGCAGTTTCTTCATGACTAGTGTGACCAGGCAAACAGTGCCTCCAACAGTAAAAGTTGGGGCGCAGAACAGCTAGAAACCTCAATTTTGTTTTTTAAATGAAGAGAACTTGAGAGAAGAATTCAAACATACACAGTATAAAGTGCCCTGCAGCATTGGTGATTAAGAGAAAACACAGGCCAGCTTCCAGCTGTTACCCAGCTGTATAAATAGGTGAAGCTGTTAAGTTGTTTGGACATAAGTGTGAATTAAGCAACAGAACAATAATAAGGATAATAAAAGTGTTAGTCACTGCCCCCCAGGTTCAAATTGCAGTCCACAGCAGGCTGTGACCCTGGACAGACAGCAAACAAAACATTCCAGACCCTCTTACTCCATGACAAATTATTTTAAATCCATCTTGCCTCAAAATGGAATCCGACTCGGACTCCCGGAAGGCAGGTGGGGTATGACAGTTGGGGGCCAGGCACGCTGTGGGGAAACTGAGGAGTGCTTCTATTGAAGAACAGCGCTGACTTCGACAGAAAGTCACTGAAAGAATCACCACCCCCACTGCTGTCAAACAAAGGCTGGGGGAATTATGTGCTGCCCTCAGAACAGATCAACCTCTTGACACACTGCATTCCTTGCATGTCTGCTGTGAGAGTGTGCTTGTTTGGTGTAAAACCATAGCAGGGGTGTAGGGGTGTAGGGATGTGGAGGAGGCTGACGAGCCTGTTTCTTCGGAGGCGGCTAACAGGAACTCTAGCTCAGAGTGGGACAACTACTGTGTGAACAGGAGCTGGATTGGGGACTTACTCTGCTCAGCCTTGCCCTTGTTCCTCAACTGCTGCAGTTTCTGCTGTTTGTCCTTTTCCTCCTCACGGCGCTGGTGCTCCATGCTCAACTGCATCAAAAAAGTGGGGAAACCGCATCAGCCAGGAGCCATGGCCAAGGGTGTTGACAACGAGGTGGAGCTGGTGCAGGGCATGGTGCCTACCTGGATGTGCTGGTTGAGCTGCAGCTGGGAATACTGCGAGCAGGGCTGTGGGGAGAATGGGCTAAGCAGCAAAGGGTGGGGCAGGGGCGTGAGCATGGCCGTGTCAGAGCCGGGGCGCACAAACCGCTGGCCCACACGCAGGTCCATGGGAGTTGAACCTGGGGCTGAGGCTGGCGCACTGATGTCCGCTGCAGGGTACAGAGGGGAACAAGGGCCCTGTGCATTATTGAGATGAACACATAAATCTCAGCAGGGAGAAAAAAAAAAAAAAAAAAATCTCCCATAGACCCATATACCTATATGTACACAGCAGGAAGCTGTAGGAGTAGTCTGGGATAAGAAGTTCAGACCAGGTCATTGCTTCCAGTTTCCAGGAGAAACCCTGTCATGGTACATTTGACCATGTATTTAACTTTATTTATAATTTGACTTTATTCTTATTCTGATACAGTGGGTTCCCAACTTACTAACATTTTCAGTGACTAACAGTTTCAAGTTTTTGCCTATGCAATCTTTTCCCACTGTAAGCAATATTTATGTATAGCTATATAGATAAAATTTTGCATTTATATATAGAGATATTTCCATAAACAGAGGCAATGCATCAATTCAAATCACGTGCCTTCTTACTGATCTCAAGTTGTTTACATTTACCTTGCCATTATTCATTTAGTCAACAATTTTCTCCTACGTTACGTATAAGTCAGGCTAAACAACATACCAACATACAGACACATGGTTCTTGATGTACAGTCACTTAGTCCAATACCACTGTTGAAGAATGGAATGAAAGAGATGTGGGACCACCTGTAGCTTTACAAAAGAAATTCAGCCGCTGAAATACTACCACTACTCTACTAACAACCATAACACCAATAATAAGAATAAAACTTGGTAACAAAAAATGGTTCAGGGCTGGGAGAGAGGGCACACAAGAACACAGCCCAGCAGAAGGCCCAAACATCTGTGGACGGCTCAATGTGAAAGCTAATCCCACACAGCCATTACAGAGCTGGACATTCCCCCCTTGGCCCTCCCACTCATGGTCGTGCCGTGCTTGTCTTTGTCCTCCCTCAAATTTCTTGTTCTCACTGCAAATTCATCATTTCCCCCCACCATTTCCATGCCTCCTTTTTTTCCATGTTGCTTTAGCAACATTTGCATTGCAAGGTTTACTTGACGGTAAAAGGCAGCTTATTCTGCCAAAGACAGGTTCCGGCTGGTTCAGGAAGCAGGATGAAGCGGGACAAAAAAAAAAAAAAAAAAAAAAAAAACTACCCAGCATATACACATGCACACGCACGCACACACACGCGTGCGCTTTTCTCCTTGTGTCTGAACTTGAATATTGAGCGGTCACCTGAATCTGTAGTGCAGGTCTTGACCATGGAAAGTCAACGGCATCATGAGGAAATAATTCAAATGTATTTTTGCCAGCTACAAAGGCAAGAGTACAAAATGAGTGTCAATCAGTATTGAGTGTCGACTCCACTGGACCCTGCATCAGACGTGAGGTTGCAGCTAAGCCTATGTACTCGCAGTGTTTGCCGAGGGTCTCCGTGCCCATCCGTGCCTTGGGCACGACCACAGAGAGCTTATCCAGTGTATGGTTTCACCATAGGGCAAACGTCACGTGTTTGTGCTGGCTCCGATCCAAGTTGCAGCAGCTTATACACTGCGGAGTCACTGGGGACACTGGGAAACGGCTGCCTGAATGAAAGGGAAGAAATTTACAAGTACAATGTGGCTGGACTGCTCAGGTCACATGCATGAATCACTCACCTCTCTGCGTTTGCGAGAAGCTTGGCTAAATTTAGCAACGGCCTGAAACAACAACACAATTCATCATGGATGCCTTAAAAAAAAAAAAAAAAAAAAAAAAAAAAAAGTGTGTGTGTGGGGGAAGAGTATTGGGGGTTCAGTTCCTACAAAACACTGGACCAATGTACAAATTGTTATCAGTGAAAGCCTCCATTATACACACTGATATAACCATGTATTCTCACACCCTCATTCGAAACAATGTACTGTGTGACTCATTCATTAGCTTTTCAAAGAAGTCTAAAGAGTGTGTACACATAACTGTAGTCAAACGGAACAAGACGGGACTCGGAGGAAATATCACTGGACAAATATTGTTCGGCTAACTATCGTTATTCAAGTCAATGTATCACTTGAAGATAAAACTGCAGAAGAACTGGATATTAAAATTATCCAGTTGTGCATAAAAATTGACAAGGAGCAGAAGAGTTTCTTTTTACGATTTTGGTTTCAATGCAGTGTGTATAGTGCTGGAACTGTAGCAGCAGCATAAAGGACATAGGACATAATGTAAGGATCGAGGAGGAGGAGACTAGTGGATTAGAACTTGGCCCAGATTGTGGATGCTCCTGACTTCTGAAACGAATTGCACCCCTTCCGGACGAGTTGACAGCCTCTCACAGAAAGCTCCTACTGCAGCAATGCTGAAATTCTGATCAGGGAACAAAAGAATCTGCTCATCAGCAAATACCTTTGTCCTTTTCCTTTTTCCAACACGTCCTTAAATAGTGCAGCACATTTCCACCAGCTTTTGTGTGCTTGGTTGAATAAGTTGTGCGTCACCCTGCGCTTTCCAGGATGCCCTTCTCTGGCCTTTTCAAACGTTCACACTGGAAGCCGACATGGCAAACTGCTCAGAATCGGTGGCTCTGTCTGTGTGTATATGTTGAACAATGAAAGCTATTTATTTATTTATTTATTTATTAAATCTCACAAATCACCACAGAAGCAACATAACGAAAGGTGCGGTGGATAAATTGTGAAACCTCATTCTTTGGACCTCGGGTCCCTGAAGCATTGTACATACCACCAAACCTAACCCGCTCTCCTCACTCTCTGTCACTCATTTCCTGATGTTGGCCATCACTACCATCACTTTCAGATGTCTTCTAGAACATTCCAGAGGGCTGAACAATGCAAAGAAATGCATTGTTTAGCATTCAAAGAAGTAACTGATCTGTTCTGGATGTGAAAGAAAATGCATGTAACCTTCCCAGAGCTGCAAAGACCAGTTTCCTATACCAAAGAGGGCTTATTAGTGGGCAAGAGGTCCCAGGCTCAGCAACATTTTATAACCCCTTCCACAGTGGTCTGGACCTAGAAAAGTGGTTCAAATGCATGATCTATGTGTTTTCTTCAAGATGACGATAAACACAGAAAACAAGGAACCTGGCACACACAGCATGCTCCCTTGACAAATGTGTTGGTTTAATTTTTGGTCCAAAGAAAAACATACATACTGGATGTAAAGCACCTTGTTGATCAACCAAGATACACCACAAGTGGAGAAGCTCCTGTTTGTAATTATCCTGGGGAAAGGGCATTGTCTCCCAGGGCCTGCGTGTATGTAGTATGTGTGTGTGTATAAACGTGGCAGCCAGCAAGGAGCTCCGGAAATAAATTATATCTGAACTTTTCAGAGGTGCATACCATATAAATGAGTCTTCAACCTAGACAGGCAACATCTTTCACACAAGCACAGAATACATGCTTTCTGCTTCCCATTGGAATAGGAGGGAAACCAAGCACAATGAAAGTCGGGTGTCAGTATAAATCCAGTGCTGCCCGCAAAAAGCTGGCAGGTCTTGCTGGGGTCCTAAATTAGCCATTTCAAAATAAACCGATATGATAGATAGATAGATAGATAGATAGATAGATAGATATAGATGCCTCAATTTAGATGGAAGTAGGCCTATAACTGGCATTTTGTCCACATCTATTTTAGGGAAAGATTAACATGCTTGGCCCCTTTCTTTTTGCAGGCTTTAGTTTAGCCTCTTTCAAAAGCGACTTTTGTGCATTACACTTTTCAAAAGAGGTCCCATCCCCTCGCCTTGGGGAAATTCCATACAGACAATATCTCTAACTGAAGGAAACTGGAAGGGTGGTGAGGGGGTTAGATGGGATACCATTCCCTCAGCAACTTAAATTGTCAGGAAGCTCTTTCAGGTAGTGGGCATATTAGCAATGTTGTTCATCACCCAAAGATAGACATCTGAGTTTTTTCTTTTGTGAGTTTTCAAAAGTAATTATATGGCTAAGCTGAAGGGCATTTCTCTGTTAACATTTAGCAAAAATGAAAGTATGTCTGTTTTACTTTGTCTTTTCAAGTAGACAAGAAGCAAACCCCTGAGCAATTGTAGCAGTGATACCATGTTGTAGCTTACATAATTCTCACTACCTAAGAGACAGCACAGTTACTGTAACTCTGGTAGAAGTGTTGGGATGTGTCTGTATTTTGTTAAGGTGGTATCTCCTGGCACTCTGGCCTTGGATCCTCTCTGGGATGCATACAGCACAAGGATTGTACAAGGCTGCTGATCTGCCAGTCATGCTCATCACATTTTTAGGTGCCTTTTTTTTTTACCAGTTTTTTTTTTTTTGGGGCAGATCATATTGGCACATTAATCAAATGAAAGTAATGCTGTTAAAAATCTAATTGTTCTCCAGTGAAAAGGTTTGAGTGAGTGTGAATTGAGGGATGACTGTATATATATTTTTTTGGTGGGGTAAGTTATTTGGGAAAACCTGAGACTCCTGAGAAAGACACCCCTGAGTCCTTGACTCAGTGCTGAAATATCCCAAATGTCTCCATGTTATGGTGGGGGGCGGTGTATTGCTCGCTGTTGCCCAGAGTGCCAGGTACCCCTTCACCATGGAAACTAGTGCAACCTGAGAGCTCCGACCTTCTTCCTTGTTCCAGCGAGCCCACATGTTGCTTGCTCTGGGTGAAAGGATCGCATACACAGCATGCAGACCAGACTCAGGATTCTGGGTGTGAAACAACGGAGACTTCCTAAAACAAACCCCAGCATCCAGTTGGTGAATCCAAACTACCGCTCAAGGCCCAAACTTGTAGCAAATTCCTGATCAAGAATGATGGACTTTTTAGTTGATCAGCTCAAAGTTACCAAGCTCTCTATAACCTTAGCTGCCTTGACTCAGAGGGCCACTCCTTTGAGACACATTTCATTTACAGTCCTCCTTGTACACTTGCCCTCATGGAAGGAGGAATGACCTCTTCTAAGAAAAAGGATGGCAGTTGTTTTGTGTCCTGAACATCTTCAAAGGAAACATGAAATACTATACAAATCATAATAAATATTCCAGGCTGTTTAAGAGTATATGTGGAATTCCTGATTGTGTAAATTCTCCTGCTCCTGTGACTGCTGTAGTGAAAAGTACAGCTGTTAAGTGGCAGCTCTACAAAAGCAGCAGAGCTCAGCTGGGGACTGACTCGGATACCAAGGGACATGCTAAAAACGGCTGTTTCAGTGCCCTGCTGGAAAACCTTGCCCCCAACCCTCTTTTGATTTTCTCTTTCCTAACCAGGGCCGTTCCCACGGACACAGCTAGCGGGACTCCAGCCCTGATAAGGAGCTTGAAACAACACAGGGCTCCGAGTAATGAGATACAGGGCTTTTTTCCCTCCTTTGTCAAAAAATGCTTGGTATTGCATTTGGAATGTGAAGAAACCCAATCCGCCCCTGCACCCCGGTCTGCTTCGCCCCGAGCACCAGGACTTCAGTGCCTCAGCAGACCACTCGCTACAGAGGACAGAAGAATGTGTGAATACAATGATTTCAATAAATGAAAGCAGGATACTGATCAAAGCCCATCAACCCCAAAAAACGTGCGTCAGAAGACTCATGTTGGAAGCTTGTGTCAACTACAGTAGATTTTTTTTTCTACCAAGCATTCTGAGTCATGGTCATAGGACAAAAAACTAAGCTCATCATTTTTATCCAGTTGGCAAAAAACTTGCCAAAGAGGCCTGGATTGTTCCTCCATATTAGTATCATTTTCATATATGAGGATGAAAAGCAGATTCCACTTTTGATTTGGCATGTTTTGTTCCTCATCAGTGGGCCAGTCATCCTGGGATGAAAGCAAACATTACAAACACTCTGGTTCCATACCCAGAAGATTTCAGAAAGTTCATTCCACAGGAAACTCAGTGCAAAATAGTAACACTTTACTAAACAAATAAGACCCTGGGTCAATGAAAGCCAAGCTACACCATTAACAGGTCAACACCATGGGGCCCTAGGATCCATGAGATCCAACAGTGAGCTATAGTACTCCATGTTCATAAAGAGCTTCACTTCAGCTTGAGTGTCAGCAAGATGTACACAAAAGCCTCACCTTGACCAGAACTGCCACTGAAATGTCCATCATGTGTATCTTTGGTCAAAAGCGTTGTACAGCCAGTGCAGAAAAACTAAACTTAAGAGGGTTGTAAACACTAGGATGGAAGAAGTGCTGGAGCAGAGTGTAGGAGGAGTTCATATCACAGGAGGTAAATTTGTTCCTCTAAAGTGGAAGGGCATTGCAAAGATCTATTTTTAGCTGGCCAAACATGTATTTAAAGGAATTGCTATGGAAATTTCTGGGTACCATGAGGGAACAGAGCACAGTAATGTACACAGGATAGATGGACAGGACAATTGTGACACATGTAGAATTGAGAGATGTCACAGTCATGTATGGTGAGCATGGAACACTTCCTCTGTTCTGGCAAACAACCTTCAGACATGGCCTGAACACAGCAGAAAACTGTTGTAGTACACAAAATTTCTCATCAACTATAAAAATGCTGACCAATGGCAATTGCAGACTTATTGTAGTTATAAGGAACAGACATATACACCAGACTGAGAGCCAGAGGACCATTTTGAGGTAACCTGGTTCACTGGGCTCTCAGTGTAAAAATCAACAGTAAGCATGATGACATGTTTGCAAGCAGGTTTTGTGCAGCTCACAAGCCACCAGTGCCTTCCTCCACTATGTATGGCATCTGATAGCAGCTGTGCCCCCCAAACCCCCAGCAAAATGGACTGAGAATGGACCGGTGGTGTGGACCCGTCTTCGGTCAGTCAGAGTACTGGGGGTGGTAATGGGCTTGGGGTATGCTTGTATAATTATGCAAAACACTCACCGGGATTTTTTTTTTTTTTTTTTTTTTCCCCAGACTACTTGTTCCGCATGTTTTGGATAGGAACTAATAATAGTAGTCATTGTGTACACCTTGTGCACAATTCCAGCTAAAGCTGTGTTTTTTCAAAGCTTATTTAAGCCTCAAGTAGTGAGTGGCACATACTTAACATGCTAATCTCACATTAACCAGTGAACTGACACCAAACAAAGCTGGAACATTTTGTGCACTGCAGGCTGCCATGTGAAAGAGTGGCTGTGTGAACTGGAATAGCAGAACAAACGTTCAAAAATGACAGTTTTTACCTGTGTGGTTAGATGAAGATGTTGGCCTGGGAAAGTATACCTAAGTGGAAAATTGGGAAACTTTCCTTTGGTTCACCACCTTCTGCGGCAGCAGTCGGAAACACCAGCCTGACAGAACCCTGAGCACTATCCCACCTGTCTTCCTGCTACACTTTCCAGTGTTTCGTTTTCTTTTGATATGGACAAACAAGAGCTCACATGTCATACAGATAATTAGCATTTCCCATATGTGCCAACAGAGTTGTCAGACATATGTCAGGCAGCAGTTACTAGGAACCATTAATGTACTCTGGGGCTCAGCTGCTATGAGAAGGCGGGATAAAACTCTTCCATTCCCATTTTCAATTTAAGGGGAGCAGAGTTGTCCTCCACACAGTGAAGAAGAGCTTGACTGTGTAAGACCAGAGCAAATGTGTGCTTCTACACAGGTGTGAATGTGGGCTCCTCCAAGCCAGAAGGGCAGCAAGTGTACATTTTCATTGAACTGGTCAGGACAACTGGTTTATACATAATGCATTCTACTAAGGGTAGAGTTTCTTCTGCATTATTCCCCCAAAGTTTCCAAAGCTGATCACATTTCCTCAGATGAAATCACAAGGGTGTACAGGCACTGTGTTTACACAGCATGAACCCTTCACGGAGCTCCAGTTTGACAGTCAGACATCCACTGTGTTTCCTGTAAAGAGACGTCTCACATGCCACCAATATCCACAAACTTACATTTGTTATGAAAGCTTCATATTCCCAAGGCTACAAAATAAAAAGCTAGCACAAAAAAAAAAAAAAAAAGAAAACATTTTTGAATATTATTAAAAGCTGGACAATTTATAACTCTTTCTCTGTTACCATACAGCCTTGTAAGACATGATGCAAGAATTTTTCATCCGCAAATGGATACAAATCATATATTGCAAAATGAGGCTTTCCTAACAGCAGACCCACTGAACAGGTCATGGGATTTTCCCTGAAACACATCATGCGGTCACATCAGTGTACGTCGGACAGTTCTGAACAGTCCTAAATATAGGCTGCACGTCTGTTAAGCAGGACGCCTTTAAAGTAAATGTTAGCCCTGCCCCAGAACAGATGAAACACCATACCAGTGTATGTCAGCAAAGATAAATTGCCCTAATGCTAAGCAGTTCTCATCACAAATACTGCAACTGAAATTCACTGGATACGTGTAATTAACAACATGGCCCACTCCCAATAACAAAGCAGGCCTGAAGGTCCAAATCATTATCATCTTATACATGCAAAACTCAATATAATAAAATGATTTGAACCCTCAGGGCTAAACTGACATATTAGTCTTTAACTACAACACAGTGTAAGGGCTCTAACTAAAATCCGACTCTGATAAGTTGAATAATGAAACCTACCTTTTAAGGCAAAATGCCAGTAGAATGTGAGAAACATGTAAATCACTATGTGAAGCATGGTGGTGAATAATCACAGTATATTTTAGCACCTAAGAGGGACTTGAAGAAGCAAAAAAAGGTGGCGGAGAGGGACTTGTCAAAGCCTTTGGAAGCGACACAATGTGCTGTTGACAGCTCTTCTCAGGTTCCCACTCTCACATTTCAGAGCCCGGCTCAGCCACCCAAGAGGGTCACATACTCGTCAATCTTCGATTTCGATGCCTTTTCTCCTGCAGCAATTACGATATGCGCAGAGACTTCTGCACCTACACAACACAAACTCAAACTCTCTGGAGGGAGGAGAAACACTAGAGGGACTTTTAATCATCAACTAAAAAAAACCTCAGCCATTTTAATTAGCCAAAGTCCCCTCCCTCTGAGATTATTAAGATAGTATTCTCTATTGTTTGGTTTCCTGCCTGGTAAGGAAATGCGTGCAATTAGAGTTCCTACCATCAACAGATCGAAAATAAGTCTTTAAAAATAGAAGAGAAGAAAAATGCAGCGCTTCTCTCTCTTGTACTCTTTGAACTATAATTAGGCCAGGCGCTGCTCCCCAATGCTTGACTTTCATCAGCGATAACATCCTCTTTTTCTCCCTTCTTCTTCTCTTCTTTTAGTGAACTTGCCTCCCTGACACTGCCCCTGGCTATAATCACTTCTCCGTTGCGGCCACTGCGGACATCCCTTAAACTATGCAAGAGGGGCCAATTGTCATGGCAACTGCACTAGACAGAAGGAAGCAGAGTCTAAAAAAAAAACAGCAAAAAAAGAAACAGAGTGACAAAAAAGACACTTCCTGTGTGCAGGGTTTTCTCTCTGTTTTTTTTTCAGCTATTTTGATAAGTTAATGCCTCCTGTTCAGCTGAGCACATTACTAGTGTTACTATCATAGCAAAAATATACCGCTGGCAATGACACAACATACTGTATTTATCACACAACTGCTGGAACAGTCTTTGAAACTTCTCATCCAGATGCCCCAAAGATTCAGAGTGAACGACAAAGAGTGTTTTGTGATAAGGTTATGATTCTCGTGGGATATTCATAATCTCATAAACCATTACAGCAGCACCTGAGCCCCATGCTCTTGAAGCAGAGGTTTGACTATCTTAAATGTGCTTTTTTTGCAGCAAATCTATTTCTTGAATGTAATAAAATAGTCTTTGCTTCAGCTCATAACCTCCCAAATAAACTTTTTAGATGTTCTGGGAAACTGAGTAGTCAAGGTTGATGGTATACAGTAAACTATAACTGAAAGAGTAAAGAAAATGGACCTTTAATGAACTGCTGCAGGGAGCAGTAGCAGTAATTTAATGTGGACAGCCTTTTAGGTTCTAGGCCTTGAAAACACTGAACTATGATATATATACACACACACACACACACCAAATTTACCATTGTATATTCTACCTTCAATGTGTGTGACAAGGCTGTTCTGTTGCTGTTGTAGAATTAACCTTGTGTAAGACAGGATTTCCAGTTATAGACTGAAGACCACATGTCATGCCTCCCCTCCTGAAGCTGAGGGAACACTGTTCCACATGTCATCTGAAATGCATAGAAGAGAAGGGCGGGGGGGAAGGAAGGAAAAAAAAAAAAAAGTGTGGCTTCTACAACTTTCTGCAAAATCAAATGTTATCTGGTATACATTTGCTACTAACTGTCAATATATCATCGCTCCACGAAGCCTGGTCAATCGTACATTTTCAGCTGCATGCACACTACTTGTCCATCTTTGTTATTGCATGGATTGTCCAGGTAGCTCTGTGCCTCTGACATGCTGCCATCTTTGAACACCCCATTCTCAGATTGGAGGGCCAGGAGGAACATACAGTTGTCAAGGACATAAAGGCCCAGAGCTTCCGGAGCAGCTGGAGAAGGCATCCGCTCACTTAGACAGCATGAGCATGTGTGTCTGTATATTTATAGTCTGTTTGTGGATACTAACGCCAAGGTGTCCAGACAATGTGTGCACCCATCAGAAAATGTACACAGCATTTCCTGCCTTCTGTGTTTTTCAGAGTTGAGTGTGTGTGTTTTTGGGTGTAATACATGGCACCCCGGTTGTTCCTATTTCAGCAGAACCCTACCGCCCCATCTGTTTTGAAAGGTGAAACCCCCCCAAAAAAATAATAATAATAAAATTCTAGGTTAAGTTTCAAATCACCACCCTCCTAAACCCAGAAAAATATCATTATAGGGCAGCTGGATAAGTAGCTAAATTTAAAAAATGTCAACAATTTAAAGAATATTTTCACACTTGTTTTTAATCATCATTTATAATAGAAAGGAAGGAGAAGAGAACTTATAAAATACACTACACAAAGTATGCACATGGTGAAAAATTCAGTGTAAACTTCATCATGACTACAACAAGGCTGAAGGCCAGTCATATTTCCTGCTGTTGTGGTCTATGTGTGCAATATATATCACCACAACCAATGTTAAAGATACTTACATGCTGCAAACAAACACTACATTGAGGCCCTGCCTCTGTCAAACCGCCTGCCTGCTGTGTCTTCTGCTGAACTGAGCACTCAGTCACATCAGGTGCAAGTGTGGCTCTCGCAGACAAAGCCAAAGGACACAACAAACCTACCTGGGTAAGTACTGCCTGCCATGTCCCACATCACTGAAAGTGATCTGAGAATATGGAGACTTCCAAATTGCTACCTGAGGGACAAGGTAGTTCAGAGTACCTCTGAGTGTAACTCCACAGGGCCAATGTCCTGCTTTCTGGGCCTGGTTGTGCTTAACTAGGGCAGAGCTTCATTTGAATTTGAGTAGATACAGGGCAGTTACTGTGAGCCACTGCTATGCCCATGCTTTCTCTCTACAACTCCGTGATATCTGAAGAAGGAAAACATGTTTTACAGAAGTCAGTCCTAGACAACAACCTTCCCACCAACAGAACTTATTACTCCACAGATGCAGAACCCTACGGCAGGAGAGCATTGATGTGCAACTCACACACTACTTGCACAACAGAGAGCTATTGAGCAGTTCCGTCTGGTGATACAGGGCCATATGATCAGCCCTGATCCTGGATGGTGCAAATTCTCTTTAGCTGGGCCTCACATGTTCTCCACCCCCCTCTTCCACTACAAAGAGTTTCTCAGAGGTCAGCTACTCCTCAACCTTCAAGTAAGGGGCCAGTGGGGGGGGGGGGGGGAGAGTGACCCAGAATCTAACCCAAAAGGGAGCTCAAATTTTCAAAACAAGACAGAAAAATGCTCCACGATTCATGTTCTCCCAAGTACAAGTTTGATCTATTTGTATTTCGATCAAATCAACTATTCCAATTCATGAAATACAAGAAAAAGAAGAAAAGCAAGGTCTTTCATATCCTTGAAACAGTTCAATTCTTTTCCTTCCCAACTCTAAACTGCTCTTGTGATGATACAAAATATGCACATAATGACACCTTTCCAGGTTGCAAGCTCTAAAAGTTTAACAACTGAGCAGGGAAAATGTCATGAATATGTATAGTCACTGCTACCCATTTGAGGAGAAAGGGGGGGGAAAAGAAAAAAAAAAGTGAGCAGGAAAACTTGTGAAGAAAACAAACACACATACAAAGAGAAACAAAAACTGAGAAACCATAAAAAGGATTTAAGGATTCTTTTTGTGCAAGTCGTAAACAGTTGGCTATAAAAGGAGGATCAGAAGCCTACAGGTCTTAAATGAAACAGAGTACAAGTTCCCAGGCTTCTATTTTTACCCTCAGTAGGTTTTAAGACAATTTCACTCATGTTGACTCTGCTGCACTTGACTCAGAGACAGCCGTATGACCAGCCCTGCAAAGTACATAAAAAGCACCAGTCCACAGACTAACCGCATGTCTCTTTTGCTTACAGGCTTGTGGGAGAAAAGGACTGAGACAGATCTCCTGTTGGTAATCATCTCCAGTATCTTCTACAACAAGTCTAAAAGGTCACTGTGCAACACGAGTCCAGTGCGGGATGATTGGCAACAAGAAACTTGTACAATGAACCCTCACTAACCTTATGAGAAAAATGTTATCCAAAAACAGAAGTTGTCCTTGTTCTAGTGAGCATGTGGCAAGTTATACAGCACATACTTGCAGAAGCTGACCTCTGCATCAAGGTATCCATGCATGATGGCACAACAACAAAAGAACAGGAAGGGACCAAACAGGATGGCTGTGAGTTTAAGAGGAGGAAGAAAAGGAAGAGAGATCCTCCTTCAACCTTGTAAACATAGAACACAGGGCACTTCCTGTAAGCAAACAGACCTCTCATCCAGGACCATAGGAAACTAGCTTGTTCCTACACAACCCCTTGCCACAAAAACAAACATGAAACCAAAACCAAGAAGACTGGGGGACCGCAAGACACGCAAAAGGAAAAAAAAAAAAAAAAAAAAAGCTATGAGGCATTTTGGCAGTATGGAAACAGGATGGAGACCAGCAGTGGATTGAAGCCAGAGGACATCTTGGTGTAAAGAGAAGTAGCTTAGGGAGATAGGCAGGACAGACTGGGAACAAAAGATTTCACACTGAAATTCCCAGAACCTGCTCTTATACTGCTGAGCAAGATACTTACACTGAATTGTTTCCATGCCATATTGCAATCTGAAAGAATAAAGTGTACAAAATAATACAGACATACTAAAAAAAAAACAAAAAAAACAATACAGTATATTCCCCAAGCCCAATATTGGTCTAAAATGACTGAGGGCTTGTGTGTTGCTTTGATTGTTGCAACAGTTTAAAACAGTATTTCTTACATTTTGATTTCTCATTTGATTTGTGAGATAAAAAAAGGACAAAAGTCATAAGGATCTTACAGCAATTAACAACAGGTATGCGCTGCTGTGTCTTAGGGTTTTAAACATACAGTAACATTACACAGAATTTGGCAGCTTTGCATAGCACTTGGTTTTCTGTGGATTACTGAACTCAGTGTTGCTGATAAACATCTTTCCTTTTGTTTAGCAAGACCCACAAGCATGATTGTGCATTTGACCATTCAGTTTCACAGGTATAACAGCACTGAAGCAAGTCTGCCAGAATTTAGGAAGTATGATTAGTCCTAATAGCCCAAACATCAATATGGACCAACAGAATTGAAATGTTATCAAAACGCCATGTGGCTCACATCCAGACCATTCTCTGTTCAACAGAAGATTGCATCTGTGAATCCTGGTTCTAGAAAGGAAGGTTTCTTGCAATCAACAGCCATGTCAGAAAATAGACAAACATGAAGACAGTCTCTCTCACACACACACACACACACACACACACACACACACACACACACACACACACACACACAGAAATTTTACTTGTGACAGTTGGGTTTCACTAATGGTCTCAACAGGCAAGGAGAAGTCAGCTGATCTGTGTTTCAACAAGGAACGGGAAACGTGATATCCACTGCTGCCTTCTAAAACAAGCTCTCTATTGTTATAATCTCTGCTGGTAAATTTGGGGATTTTCCCCCCCACTTTCTGCTGCTTTTGCTTCTTTAAAGCAAAGTCTTTAAAATTTATCTAACTTGAGCTTTCTTGCAATGATACCAACCAGTTTTTAAGAATGTGCCAGCACCAAATGCCAAAACCTGGAGGCCTCGCCCTTTGACAATCACTACCTCCTTGTGACTGCTGTTCATTTGGACTGAATGCTCTGAGGTAAAATACTTCACTTCCAGGCTCTATCCTTCTGTGTGTGTGAAAGGGATATAGCTCCAGGCCTCCTCAGATCAGCTTCCATCTTTAATAAGAGATAGATATGGCCCCATCCCTCCAACTTCACCTCTCCTAAATTCTCCACAGGTGCCCTGCTCCAAAGTTCTGAAGACATGAAAAATAGTGACAAAGAGGAACCAAATGTGTATTCTCTCCTGAGACACCAATATGTGTTTAAGAAATGCCACTGGACCAACCTCATGAGTTACACTCAGGGAAGAACAAGCTGTGGGCAGCTCAGGAGCAGCCCTTATAGATGGACTTGTCTTCTCATATTGCAGTGGCAGCTCAAGATGGGCAGTCTTTCAGTGAACCACTCTAACCAAGGCCTCCCTAATGAACCGAGTGGACTGAGAGACACAAAGAAAGGTAGTGTCAACTTGCTTCCCTGACACAGATGAAAATGGATATTCCGATCCATGGCAATGAGCTCACCTTGTCTTTTCCAGGGAAAGAGAGTACTTATAAAACACAGGCAGAGCTCTAAGTGGACTACACTGGCCCAGAAGCAAGCACAAACCTGTTTATGAACAAGAAAAGCAGCATGTTTCTCCATATTTAAACAGCCTATTCTACATTGCTCTTCATGATAACTGTTTAATTTGTGAAAGTACACTAGACAATGAAATCATAATCAACAAGGAGCTTGACCCCAGTTGTGAGGGAAGTATGTACTCTCATACACTGTTAACAATGCAACTCATATGAGTGGATTTCTCTATCCATCTGTCCATGTGTTGAGCCATCCAATTATCATCATCATCATCACCACCACCACCACCACCACCACCATCATCATCAATAGCTGTGTGTCTAATGCAGGGCTGCAGCATTTGGGAGCCTATCCAGAAGTACAGATGATGAGGCCCCACACCCTGGATGGGACATCAGTCCATCATATTGCAATCTGACAGATGCTCATAAAACACAGACAATCTAGTCACCAGCTCCCCTGAAACACATCTCGCAGTTGCTGGTGTTCCTCAAGTACAAGGACTAATTATTGCGTTTCCGCCATTTCTATACCTGATGCACGGGATAGATGGATCTTACATGTTCGAGCTACATTGCATCAATACTGTTACACGGTATGGAGACACCAGATCCCTTCTCAGACACCAGGTACTATCAAGCTCACTGCTTTTTTTTTAGTAAGCTATCAACAAGCCCTTCCACCCAACAGTAGTACACAAGCTTGACCACAAAAAAAAAAAAAAAAAGTGGCACAGAAAATGCTTAAATCCTACAAATATCTTGATAAATATGTATGGGTCTAAATTAAACTGATGATCACGAACATAAGGAGTCTTTTGTCATTTTGCCATGATATGATGACTGTTAAGAAAATGTAGGTACAAAGAAGTTCAGATATAAACAAACTTGCTGAAATTCTTAACTTAACCAAAACTTCTTTAAACAACTTAATCCATTCTGGTTCAGCCTCAGTATCAAAACATAAAAAGGAAAAATTTCACTTATACAGAAAGAGCTGAAGCCCGCAGAGGCAGCCACCACAGATGGCACAGCTCTGCAGAAGCATTAGTCACAAGGGGGGTGCCAGTCTGCTGTAAGAGGGAGAGACAAGGGGACAGACAACAGACAGGGGGAAGGAACAGTGGTCTGAAACCACGAGCAGCATCGACTGAGTGAGCCCATTAGTTTCACTGAAAATCATTTTACATGACCTTACATATGAGCCAGGCGCCTGTCATCGGCTGTCAGTGATGCAATCTGTACCATAGGACAGAGGAAATTTTGCACCGTTCATGAACAATAGCTCTGTGGCAGGTGGCTAGTAATAATATCCTTGTACACATTAAACATATCCACTCTTCGTCATTGTATCCTCCTGCTCACAAAACTCTGAAAAAAGGAAAAAAACTTTACTACCTGCAAGCTGAATATAGTATGTAATTTTCAAAAGCTAGTCAGCTAGTTGGCAACTTGAAGCGAACGCTAGTAACATAAATGAAATTAACAGTGTAACCCAGTTTTGTAATCGTATGTTGTTCTTCCCAGAAAAGACTATTTCAAGAGAATTTTCCATAATAATTCTCTCATTCACTTGAGAACTGATATAAACCTTTCTAAGTAACATGCAACTAGGCAACGTTAAAGTTTGAAATATCCACTGTAAATGTGCAAATACTTTACAAAGAAATTAAAAAAATATATTTTTAAACATGTAAAATAAGTACACTGACTAACCCTTAACTTGGGGTTTCAGCATTTACTGCGTGCACATTTTCCATGTAAATGTAGACAACTAAATGTCTATATAAGGTATGACCAGCGTTTACTGTATTTTGCTGAATCTGTAGAGTACATTTGAAGCCTGAAATGATCAGAAAATTTACATAGTTTGGGGGGGGGGGGGGGATCGCCACTATAGTTTAAATATAACAATTATTTCCTCAAGATGGTCTCATAATGTAAATTGGTGGAAATGATGCAAAAGGAAAAAAAAATGAAATGATGACAAGCACTTTGGCAAAATTTTGACAAAATATACAGAACATGTCACTTTTCAGTCACAAATTTTGTTATTCTGAATTCCAAGACCGTCCACTAATAAGGTTTGAAGCAACCGCATCGTAAAAATTGTGGCAGTTCAGTACTATTGCAATAAACTGCTGTTCTGAAGAAACTGTTGTGCCACACATAAGGGAATGAGGGAACGTTACACAGTCCTGCAATTTGTTTTATTGATATCAAACGACAATGTTGATGATGGTGTGAAGTTCTGGGATTTCATGCAGACTGCTGCCTGGAAACACCACACTGCACCAAAAGATGGATGTAGACTACTGAGCTAAAACTATTTGCATGCCTGAATGATTCATCTTGATCACAAAAACTGTGTGCCCAGATAAAGTATCCAATGGACAAGTGAAACACCTCTGCCTGTTCACAGGACTGAAAAGGAAGGTGGTGGAATGGCGATGAGAAAGTGAAAAAGAACAGAAGGTGAAAAAGTCGATGAAGAGGGGCAGAAACTGATGAAGAGGGACAAAAGAGTGAAAACAAAGTGATGGAAGTTGAGGACAAAGAGTGAAAATTGCTGAAACAGTGTTGAAAGTGAAGTGTGGTGGGTGGAGATCAGAGAAGAATTGAAGGGTAATGAAAGCTGATAAAAAGAGTCTGAATGTGATGGAAAAAGTGTTTAAGAAGTTAATGGAGAATGATGTAAGGTGATGGAAGAAGAGGAAGGTGGCTGAAAGTGATGAAGACGGTAGAAGTTGACAAAACACTTTTTTTTTTTTTTTTTTTTTTTTTTTTTTTAAAGGTGATGCAAAGTTAGGAAGAAGTGAGAAACTGTCGTGTGAGATGCCTACCTGCCGCACGGGTCGAAGGACTCCCCTGTCTCTCTCTGTCTACCGAGTGTCCCGCTGCCGCAAGTCCATCTGCAGGAAGGAGTGCAGGTCGTCAGGCACCCAAAGTCCGCTCACAGCACTCGTGCAGCACAGTCTCCACCGGGCTTCCTTCGTTACTTCACCGTCCAACTACACAGATCCATACACTAACGTGCGTTCGAAGAACTAACAATACTAAAGAAAAAAAATATATAATAATTCTCCACAGCTAAATGCGAAATTGCTTGTGCGCTTCGCTCCGGGTGGCGCGCGCCGCTCTAGAGCGCGCGCGCCGCGGACGCTGACCTCCTCAGGATGTCACCCAGAAGGGGAAAAAAGAAAGAAATAAAGTGGAAAACGGCGCCGTCGAAAATCCGACAAATGCTCGAGTTTCAGAAAGGAAACGCGGAAGTTAAGCCAGTCAAACAGTCCACAAATCCGTGCCTCACGTTCTTTTCACTTCCATACCTCAAAGCACGTTGACATTTCCAACTTGCGCGCGGACTGACGTCGGTTAAAAAAAAACCAAGACTGTTCGATGGCAAAAGCATAAGAAATAAACTGTTTTTCGAAAAAGCGTGGACTCCGCGAAAATCCTATATTTCGCACCAACGAGTAAGTCCAACGCCCCGTGTGTTTTTAATAAATGCCACAAAGGACTGCAACAGGTTGTTCCGCGGCTTCCTTTTCAGCTTCTCTTCTTGAAGCTTCTCATATTTTGCCTTTTCCACCGAGTCGCTCAGCCCAGCGCGGCTCCTGTAAACGAACCGTCACCATTAAAGCATCCAGGCCACAGGAGAGCGGGTCGGCGTTGAGCCGTCAGTGCCGCGAGTAGGACGAAGGCGCGCTGCGCAGCCCCGCTCCACGACCGAAATAGCAAAGCGGGCGGCTGCCGCCAAAAATAGCCCTGACGTCACACGGCTTCTCTCGCGCATTGTTTCCCCGGCGCAGCTTCCCATTGGCCAGCTTCTCAGCCAATCGCACGGCGCATTGTTTTTCCCCTCTTTGTTATTTACAAGCGTCCTTCCGTTTCTCCGCTTTTCCTCCTTCTGGCCGCCTCGCTTCTCTCTGTGGCTCCACCTGCTGAGCTCATGTAGAGGTTTCAGCCAGACTTTGCGAGACACCTGCTGCTGCTATAGCTGAAGCAACAAGTGAGAAGTGTTTGTCAAAAGACCTGCTGCAAGCCCATAGCTGTACGCGCAAGTTCCTCCCAAGCTACAGAAACTCACTGTTATTTTTAGCTGTTAACTTTATCCGAAGCGTTTCAATAATACTCCATATGCAACTTTACCATTGATTATCCATTGATACAGCATTCATAAAATATAAAAAGTATCAACCTTGATCATGGATACATTGACAAGAGCAAGATTCAAACAGGGGACCTTCAAAACCCATGCAGTGACTTTAACCAAACTACTGTGCCACCTCCGGAAATAACCAAAGGTTAAGAAGTCATGGACAATAACATCTCTGACCACTCCTCCAGACCCATATATACCTTGTGTGTGGTAGGTTGTCCCTAAAGGGACATTTTTGTTAAAAATCTTAGTAACAAAGCACCGTTGGTAAAACTCGTGACTTTTGAAGACCTGAAATAAGATCCAGTTTTATAAAAATTAAAAATGTGCTACTCTTGTAAAGTTATAAACAGCACAGCATTACTCTACAGCTCACATCAAACCTTCTTAGGGTTAAGATAAGCCTGCACTTGCTAAAAATGTTACATTATTATCTATTATGTAACACTATTTATTGTATAACAATTATTTTTTCCCACACTGAAATGGATTAGAAATATCCTGATCTAGGAAAACATATTTGGATAGCAATTTGATTTAACAGCATTCAAATTCTGCCTTTTGCCACAGTTTTCAATGAGTTACACTACATTTAAACACCCAAAGTCTCCCCAAGTTCCACAGAACAACTTTGGTTATTTTCACAGACCAGACTCATGACCTCAGGCTGAGTGGTACTGCAGACCGGGCCTTAAGCACGTGTGCTCTTAAGAACTACAGCCAGCCCAGCGACTCGAGAGAGAAAAATATTAGCGTGCAGCACCAAGCACTCAAATCCCCGCCATGGGGAACTAATTGGAGTCATAAGACTTCACATGTTCAATGAACATGGCTACTCATGGAAAAAGGACAAAATATACCCATTGAAACAATCTATTATTGGCAAGCTGCAAGCCCAGATTATACTGACCTCCTTTTTCTCAAGTTATCTTCTGTGTTATTGATGGACTGAAAAAAGTAATTAGCCTCCATTAATGAATAAATATCAGAGCCCATTTTTTTTTTAGACAAACCAGGATTGAGTAACAGGTCCTCAGATTATGATCCAGTTCTGGCACCTGTTTCTTAAAAGAAGAAAGCAGTTATTTGGAACAGGACTCTCCTGACATTTTATGCTCATGCACTTGCAGCTGAAGATAAAAGAATTTCTGGCTTTCAGGTACAAAAGCTCCCGCTGCCTTTGCACATATGCTGCCGCGTACATGCAGCACATCAGTCAACAGCGCAGGGGTCTCTCACCTTGCAGCTCAGCTTCCATCTGCCCAGCACTGTAGTTGTGCTCTACTCAGCATAGAAGGGCTGCCTTCGAGCAGAGATGGATGGACTGAACTAAAAAGGCCTGATCGCATCACAAAGCAAATCACACTTAAGGGGGATTTCTGAGAATCTTCAAAATGTAGAAATGTAAATTGGCAATGCAAATGCTTAATCCTCACCAGGGTTCTAAGATCCCTAAACCGAGGCATTAACTGCCAAAAATTACCTTTAAGTTTGAAACTCATAGCTCAGATGAACTATATGCTTAGGGCAACAATAAAACTACAAGGCAAAAATCCCTACAGACTGAGGGGAATTCACATTCACAGTTCTAGAGCGAAATATCAATGTACTGTATTTCTAAAGACTACCACCAGAATAGGAATAGAAAGTGTGGTCCAGGATTTGGTTAGGCCTTTACTAGCTTTGGAATTGGCTTCTGGTTTTCATTTCAAGTCATGCTTAGAATTAATCATCTTATGTTGTATGAATCAGGGCTAAATCACACTTTTCCTTAATTGCTCACAGAGGAGGAACAATTAAAGTCTCCAGGGGTCTAGATTAAATAAATGCTCTGCGTACAGTAATGTGTTTTTCCGAATCATGTCCAGAAAGGAGATAGAATGGAATGCTACTTAAGCAATGGCACTATTATAATAATTTATTCATTTACTGACAAGTTTTTTCCCTTCTGTTTTTCCATTTAGATTCTTCCCTCCTGTTTGCAAACCCACAGAACAACGGCTGCTATGTTCACACATGAGAAGTGAAACTTAAGAGCAAGAAACTCACAGCAGACTCCTGCCTTTGGCTGTCCTCCTCAGTGTTTCTGAACACCCAGGGAGACCCACTAAGAAATGCGGTGTATGCATCTCTGTGTGTTTATGTGCACATCCACGTGTGTGGTTTACCCGGGGGATTACACAATTCCTTAGTCTGAATCACATCCGGTGCAAGCTCAAAATAGCGAAACCACACCATGACAGTGAGGGCGAGCAGCAGAGCAGCCCACCAATGGGCCGAATTGTGTGCGTGACAGCAAACCCCTACATTCTACAGTGTCCACTGATCTGCAGACTCCTCCCAACTGTAACCTTTGGCCAGCTTCTGCTTTCTGACCCAAGAAACATCCAAGGCCAGGGGTCATTGTAGATGACACAGAGGTTTATTTGATTTAAATTGAAATACATAGAAGTGCCTCCTAGAACCTTCCTAGGTCACAGAAATAGTAACACTAAAGAGAAGAAAGAGAAGAATAAATCTGCTAAAACTTCCTTTGGCGGTAACCTTATGATGCAATAATACTGTATCTCATTCTTGATTTTTTTTTCTAACTGCGGAGCACAGCTCTTTTTAAAAAGATTATTGCTCAAGGTAAGCGTGTCCATGACTGCGTTCATCCTTCTCAGACCAGTACCACAGTGTCTTGGGTCAGAAAGCAGAAGCTGGCCAAAGGTTACACAAATCCATTAGTCTGACACCAGCTTAGAATTAAAACTGCCACCCAAGATGTTGGAAAGAAGAGTAAATCTGCATTAGTGTTTTATACTTGTCTTTAAACCCTGGTCAGATGCAACAAGGTCAGGAACAGTTAAATGATGGAAAAAGTTTCACATGAAAGAGAAGCGGACTTTGAAATTTCAGATTCCAGTAATTTGATTTAAAAAAACAAACATCTTTTTTTAATAAGCACAGGATGTGGTCAGCTGCTTGTTAAGAACCTCCCACACAGAGTAATACAGTCAGCCATGCACATGCACGCCAAGTAGATGTGAAGCTCACAAACATAAAAATGAGCCTGATGTGCAGGCTTGAGCACGTGTCCCCCAGAAGCCACCCAGCTCCCATGTTGGAAAAGATGGCTGCAGGGTGTGGGAATGATCTGAAGGTAGATGAAGGTAGTAGAAGGTCATGTGGAACAGAAGATGGATTTATTAAAAAGGCTGCATGTTAAGGTCACGGCAGAAGGTTGCCTTATGTGCCCTTCATCAAGGAACCTGACTGTTTTTTAATGAAATGTAACTGCCATGTTAAAGTTGTAAATACGAATACACACACATCCTCGCTGAGGCCCAGCATGTCACCCGCCCCAGGCCGCCTCACAGCACTACATGCGGTCCAGCTGGACAGGAAGAGTCCACCCTGCTCCGCACACTAGCTCCCCTTGGTTGGCCGAGAGCTGCATGCGCTGTTCGATACTTCATGTAGGTTCTTTTTGACCAGAAAAGGGTCCTACTGTCTCTCTCTGGCTATGCACTCTGCCCAACCAGCGAGCCATCAGCACAGCATTTCACCCATCTTCAGCCTAGAGACACAGAGCATTGGTGAAAACAAATAACTGAGCAAGGAGTTATTGCTGAAGAATTCTATGCTTGTTCAATATATTTCTGAAGGACCATTGACTAGGAGTGGGTCATCTGCAGGTCTTAGTCCTGTTCCAATCTACTTTAGATCCTAATCAACTTAGAACAACTCCAGGGGGACTGAAGCAGAAATCTCGCCAGGTTCCAGGAATGAGCCGGCCATAACAAAGCCCTGCCCGGACCAAACAAATGCGATATTTAAGAGTAGGCCTGGTAAACACGTCTCATGGGACACAGGACACGAGACACAACACAGCCTGGTGCCAGAGAGAGTTCACTGGTTGCCAGCAACGACTCTGCTGTGTGCGGCTCGGGTCGGCACATTCACAGGACATGGCCTCGCCCGCCCCACCCGGCCCTGCCCTGCCCTGCCCAGGCTCAGTCATGTGAGATGACACAATAACCCTCATTCATGGGATGTAATCCGATTCTCAGCAGTTTGGAACCATGCAGAGGGGCAAGGTTCATTTACAGGACCTTTGTGTAGCGAGGAGGTACGGATGGTTCATTTGCAAAGCCTGTGCATTGTGTGCATGGGGAGTTCATGCTCTACACTCACTGTCCTTCCTGAAAAGTCCAAAGTGGGGGGGGGTCTGAGGGGCCTGTCCCAACGGCATCTGTTACATAGACATCTCCTTCTTCTGCTGCAGGACATGATGGAAGTTTCTGACTGCATAATCCAAGAGTTGCACACAGTCAGGCGTTAGTGCATTGCTTGTTGTTTGCTCTTCATTTTTACTTGTGTTGCTGTGTTTGCCCTATTACAGCATAGGGCTGTACTGATCTCTGCGGGGAGCTTCGTCCATACAGCAGCCGAACACACAGGACACTTAACATAAGATGTTCATAGCACATAAGGAAACATCTGTTCATTATTCATGTATGAATCAGATTGAGTGTTGCAAAAATTCTGATACAAGTGCATAATTCTATTTTTGAACAAAGCTTAGTTATGTATAAAACAGTTATGAATCTAGAAATAAAATTCACAGAACCATACACCTTGTCTAATACTATAACAGAAATAATTGTGCAACTCAAAGTTGGTATTCATCGGGCCACAGTGCATAGGTCAGGTTCTTCACAGTACCTGGGCTGTGGGACTGGACAGGGGTTCCAGGTCCGGTTAGTCTGTGCAGAGCTTGCATGTTCTCTATGGTTTTTCTGCTACAGTCCAAAGATAAGTGGCAGGTGGACTAGAGACTAAACTGCATGCAGTTTGTGAATGTGTGTGGCTACACTGCAATTCAGCGTGTCCCTGCCCAGGTTGCATCCTGGTTACCTTTATGCCCCAGTAACAGGCTAATCTTACCTTAAGGTTACCCATTGCCGACTGTGAGTTGGTGTATATTATTTTTATTCCTTATTTTGATTTTTTCAGTGTTACTGCATGTTTGCTCTTCATGTTCAAGCATTTTTTAAAGGTTTTACTTTTAAAAGTATTATTAAGTCTAATTTTCTGTTTTATGGGTAAAGGAGATGTTTGGAAATTTCACAGAGCGCACAACCCCCACAAAAATGAAAGGTG
Organism: Heterotis niloticus; assembly: GCA_018136845.1. Taxonomy (NCBI): domain Eukaryota; kingdom Metazoa; phylum Chordata; class Actinopteri; order Osteoglossiformes; family Osteoglossidae; genus Heterotis; species Heterotis niloticus. Next base: position 11,975,674 of record CM030891.1, read on the forward strand.
TTATGTATTTTCAGGTTGTGTCTGCATCATAACTGTGTGTAAAGATGTGTGGTCCCTGTCTTCACCCTGCTACCCTTTTAATTTTCTATTCACTTCTCTGGTATTCAGAAATTGTTATTGAACTAGAGAGACCTTGGCTTTTCTAGTAAGGATTGTTGTAGGATAAAAATAATCACAGTTTGGATTCACAACAGGGATGAAGCTGTCGTGAAGCCATATTGACAGCTAATGACCAAAATATCATTGCTGTGGATGATATTCTGTGCTAAAGCAACATGGAATGGGGAGGGCTAAATAAAGGGATGGAAATAGGCTGTTATAGCAGACCTTGAAGAACGGAGGGTGAGGAAAAAGTGGAATGTGGAGATGGGGGAGGAAGTCTTGGGGGGGGGGGGCTGGGGCAAAGAGCGTCCGTGGCTCCACTGCTGTGCGGACATGGGGTCCCTGCCTTCTAGCGGGATCTTTCCCTCAGGAAGCCAGTGGGAATGTGTGGAATGCTGGCAGTGAGACGACAGAAGCTGCAGCAGTCAAAGGAGACTACCAGGGGAAATAAGAAAGAATGAAACACAAGGAAAGAAAGAGGGAAACAGCAAGCAGGGAGTATGGGGACAACTGCTGTTCACAGCCACTTCTGCTTCCTTGCTTCAGGCTAGCAGAAGCATCAGGGCAGTCTAAGAGGAAATCTTTGGGAAAGGAGCAGACAGAATGAGAAAACTGAATGGCAAGGTAAGGTGTGGACTGCACCCCACGTACGAAACTGTAACACACACCTGAAATGAATCCCCTGGGAGCCATGGAACACTTGGGAATGCGCACTCCTATGTTCTGACCAACAGCCATATTCAGTTTCTGACCTGCTTGCTAAATGGAACCCAAAATCTTATTTGAATGAGAAGGAAAAGGTCAAGTGCTCCTGTAGAAAGGTGCTCCTTGGCCTCTCTCCTCAGACTGCTTCTTCAGAAGTTTCCCAAAACATCACAGAAGGAACTTTGTGAATCATAAATGCTGGTCAAAGTACAGCAGCCAAGATGCTGTGACTGAAAAAGGCAAGTAAGTTTTGTTGGAAAAGAGTGTCAGCTAAGTAAATGCCAGTAAAGTGTGTTTTATTATTTTGTCTCACATTTGGTTATAATTTTTATAAAGGGTATTAAATATTTTTCATCAGTCAAGGCCTCACGCTCTAGGGATACCCACATGTAACTGCACAGCCCAGGTACTGTAAGGCACCAAAGCCAGCAACAAAAGAACTGGGAAAAAACAGTCAAATGGCAAATATTTCAGCTGCTAAAAGAACCAACTTCACTCTGACAAGGTCAGCATTGTGAGTAAAACAGTCTCTGTCCCAATGCGATGATGGAAAAACAGCTCAGGCGGAAAAGAGCTGCTGCATTTTGTTTCTTTAGTGAGCAGCTAATCTGAGGATTCTAGGGAAAACTCCGTGGTGACAAATATTTGAAGGTGTTTTCCTTTTATAAACTGAACAAAACCCTTTGTAAGGTTAATATCTCAGTTGAATGCGTTGAGATTGATGTCTACTCCACTCTGAAGTATGTGCTGGTGACTGAAAACCGATTCCAGAAAAACCCCTGTTTTACTTGCACAGATAAGTACTCATACATATTAAATAGCCAACATTCACAGCTACAGACTTTTCCCATCTTACTTTTACCTCTGTGAACGACTTCAGGAGGTTGACTCGGTAAAATGTGATCAATCTAGAGATGTGAACACTATGATCAGCAACACACTTGTACATTTAGAACATATATATTTTTTATCTATCCAGACTATAAGCGCCAGTCTGTCTCGACTTGACCAGGACAAGAAGTTAAGGATTAATGGACAAACGGATGCATATTTATATTTAAGCCTATGGTTATGAAATCTGTTTCATTTGAAAAACACCTGTAAATATGACGAACCCCTGAGATGTAGAGCCGCCGTCTCACCTAGCGCTCCCAGGTGAAACAATAGAGAAAAAGTTTAAGATTTTTGTAGATGGTCACAAAGATAAAACTTGTTGACTGACTAAAGCATGATACCATGGCAGAGATAGTGCATGAATCACCTTGTTTTCGCAGAATTGTTCCTCTGCTGCACACCAGAAAATAAATGTCTTTGTGGGAAGGATTTACTTTACTAAAAAGTAATCCATTAAATTAATTGAAAATCAAAATATAAACTTCCATTCGTTCTCCTCAACCGTTTGTTCTGGCTGGGGTGGTGGCAGCCTGGAGCCTATCCTGGAGTCACTGAGCGCTAGGCCGGGACATTATTTCTCGGACGGTAGCCACACACATTCACACAACATGAGAAGTTTATAGCTACTAGATAATCTCAAGCACATGATTTTGGACTGTGGGAGGAAGCCCATACAACCGTGGGGAGAACACATAAACTCCAAAGCCTGGGCTGGACTCGATTCTACGCCCAAACAGCTCAGGCGCTGTGAGACACCAGAGCTACAAGCTACACCACCGTGTCGCCACAAAACATTAACTTTATGACTAACCATAAGTAAGCAAGTGACATGGGGATTAGAGCTGAATCCAAACAGTATCTAATCCAATTTTCTGCTATAGTACCTTTGAGCAAAGGCTATACCTTGAATTGCCCCAGTTAAAAATTACACTGCCATGTAAATGGTTAAATAACTGTAAGCAGTACAGCGCTGCAAGTTGCTTTGGAGCACTGTGTCAGCCAAACAGTTAAATGTAAAACACACGTTCTTTCGTGTAAAAAAAAAAAAAAGGTTTACTAAGTAATGGAAAACCAAGCGCTTTATTACGTGTTTTCAAATGTAGCCACCCTTAAAAAAACAGTTCTGTGCTATTTCTTTAAAAGTTCAGCCCTCCATGAGACCGATGCTGGGAAAACGGCTTGACCTCAGCTCTGTGCCGGAGTGCTGGAAGCGGCGTGTGGTGTCTGTGGGCGGGACTGAGGCACCTGAAGCAGCACGATCGCAGCGTGATTACAGCACGCCGTCCGAGCCCAGCGCCCTCTCGAAATGACTTTGTGTGTGTGCGTGCACGCTTGCGGGACGGCACTTCCACCACTCTTCCGGTACAGCATCACTGCGGCGCGTGGTCACCAGCTTCTGCTCGGCGTGTCGCTCAGGGAGGCCTGTTTTCACCCTGCACACGTGCTATTTACAGACTTGAGCGCTTGGGTTTGCTATTCCTTACTGACCACTTTCTAATGTCAGCTGTGCAGGCTTCAACACTCCTTTCTGCAGTGATGTGTTCATTCCTACATGTTTCAGAAATATGCACAGTGAAGTACTTCTCTCCGTTTAAAAATAACGCTTAAAAGCAGCCTGGACATTTGGCACACATTGACGCACATGGACCTGTTGCATGCAAACATGCCGCTTTCTGTCTGTTTTGTGTCACTTTGCATACTTCACTGCATTAGATCTAAATGGAGTGATGCTGACCCAAATCTATATCCGGATTTGGGACCAGAACAGATTGGAAACCCATGTCTGGAAATTCCCACCCTGTTTCCAAGCACTTGCTGCAGTCCCCCATCTGATGATGACCTCAAAAGCAGAGGTTAAGGCACCGCCGGGCCCACTGTGAACAGGAACTGAAATCCCTCTCGGATGAACAGTGTTTCTGCAGGATGCCGGGTGTTGCTAACACACTAGCTAACGTGGCCATTTGGCTTGGGTGTCGTATGACCCGCAGTGGCACTTCACATAAAGAGATACCAAGCGTTCCAAAATTTCATCTGTGTGTCCACGCTCACACTCCCGTCATACCCTTGACCATGCTGTTGCGCATCCAGTAACCGGGTCTAAAGGAACGCTCCGGAAACCCACGAGCATTTTCGACGTGACAGCTGGTCCTCCCAAGCGCTTGGCCTCAGGAAGGAGTACGTGCACAGGAAGGCCGCGACGGTGTTTTCCTGTCTGCTCCCCAATATGGTGGGTGGGTGTTGCTGGGCTCGCAGGGCTGGAAACTCTGCGTTCAAGCGCATCACCCCACTATGCTGTTTCTGTGAGCCACACCAACGGCTCAACAAGTGTTCCAAAACAGGAAAAAAGATCGTCCGAGCTAGCACTTTCAACCGAATTGCGCTCCCATTTACAGCCCTCTAACCTCGCAAGCTCCGTGTTCGCTGCACCTCACGCAAATGGGTCGTGCCATATGTCAGGACATTTTAAAAATGTGCACTGCAATCTTAAATCCATTTCTCCTGCTTTGCTTACATATGAATACTCTGTGAACGAGACACATAGCTGCCGCCTTAGCATTTCCGTAGGAATTTATAACAAAAAAGGTGCTTAACAAATGTAGAAAACAGTTGTGTCTCATGGGAAGGTGGCGTAGCGGTGAGAGCTGCCAGCACCGAATCCCACCTCCTGTTGTAATACCCTGGAACAAGGTACTTTCCTTGAATTGCTGTGGTAAAAATTACCCAGCTGTATAAATTGGCAAATCACCGTAAGTAGCTTAACATTGTGCATGGCTTTGGAGAAACACGCCAGCTAAATAAATAACCCTGAATGTGTTTGATGGAAGCAGTTGTGAGAACTTTTTTCCTTCGTGGCGATGGATCTGAACTTGTTCAGAGTGATTTGGGTTCTGGTGTCGGGCTGGTCATGTGTCTTCGCCCAAGTAAACAAATGGGTCAAATGCAGCACCTCAAAACCCTGCAGTGGCTTCAGCTGCACAGTCCATGTGCAGAAACGCTGGGAAATTCCAGCAGGCCACTGCACAGGGCAACTCTGTGTACCTTTAAAGATATTCGTGAAAACAACAATCGCCCACCACTTTCAACAACAACAAGCCCAGAAATGTGGGAGGATGTAAGGGAAAGGAAGGCTATTAATAGCCTGGGTTGTAGGAGGACAGAGATTGTAATCTCCATCTCGTTCACTCTCTTGCTGTCATCTTTGAAGGCCCACAAACATGACCTGCCTAGAAGACCTCTGTGAACTTAAACAATGACTGAACTTCACAGACTTGCCAAGCCTTGCGCACATCCACACTTACGAAGTCTGGAGACACATAAACGGATGGCCACACTGGACCTATGTTCCTCCGCTACAGGCAGAACATTGTATGAGGTCAACCCACAAGTTCATGGGAACACGAGTGTTTTCCATTTATTGTGGGGGCATAGGTTTTCTCTTAAAGCTTACGTCCAATAAGGGAAATTAATTCGCATCACAATCGCAACATTCTGAACGCTGAATGCTGGAAAACTTTTAGTTTGGTAGAATTGCATCTCCTCCAAAGGGATTTAAAACGTTATGCTACTGATTTACCCAGCCGGATCATCATTACTTTATTAACTCAGGGTAAAGACCTTGCCTAAGAGTACTAGAGCTGGTGGCGGGATTCAAACCGGTGTCCATCACGTGCAGAGTAGCGGTGCTAACCGCTACACTATGCGTTGTTTTTAGTTATACTGTGTTACAAATGGAACAAACATTTTTACGAATTGCTGGCCATAAAGGTACTCACAGCACGTTTAAGGCAAATGTATGCGTAAAACAACAGGAACTTATGCTTCATTAAATCACACCTCGGAAAAATGGAGGCCTGGGGGGGGGGGGTTTGTGGGGAGGGTCATAGACGGATGTCTCATGAGATGTCTCAGTACCCCGGGAAATATGTGTGAAACAAAAGTGCAGTTCCACCCTGGGAAATACCACGGTGACAGCCCTGCGGACAGACAAAGCAGCCAACCAAACACATGGCACTACTGAGTAACGCGCTTCCCCGAAACCCCTCGCAGCCCTTGCCGCTCGTCGTTTCCACTGAGTCAAAACAACAGAGAAGACACAGGGGCCCTTATCAGTCGCGGCCCCAGGCAGGACGGCCTGCAAGCGAAGCGATGCTCACAAACACTCCACCCCAACTAACCACAGCGCATGTGGAGAAATGGAGAGCCCGGGGGGGTATGTGACCCCTACCGCCCGGTCGCCCCCATGTAATTCAACACATAATCTTTCTTTTGGTTAAACCCTTAACTCTGACAACACCCACATTGTGGCCAAAAACCGCTAGAGGCAGCCACACTGAGAACATGTTATAATGTTGACGAAAATGACTTAAAGAGAAAAAATGTCTTATTCTTCATTTCCACGTAACATCAGCTGTGTAATGATTTCGTTGTGTATTTATTCATCTTGTTACTTAGTTGCTTTTGTGTATGAGCTCATTTGCAGGGTGCTTTCATGAGACGATGCTTCTAAAATACCTTCCAGCTTAGCCATCTCCACTGTGTGTCTATGTAGTCATCGTCCAGCTTCTGCTACTGCTGGTAGACAATGTTTCTCAAGAAACTCCGTGGCACCGTCTTCGTTTATGCCACGGTACTGGATATTTTCATAGAGCAAAATCAGTGCGTTTTAATTCATTTGTGATTTTTGCAGCCTTTAGCCGGTAAAGGGCCCCGAAACGCAGTCTGCTGTGACCGTAGTCACCGTTCTTCAGCCCGGCAGAGGACATCATTAAATTCTTTAGAGAGGAAGTTTTTGGGAAGTGGACAGAGATGCTGGAGGTTCGAGTTAAAAAATAAATAAATAAATAAATAAATAAATAAATAAATAAAATAAAAGAATTCTGGACCTCAAATACCACATTGGCCTTGTAATAGGGGGTTTTCCTGGTGTTATTAACTGAAAAATGTAACACACCCAGTTTTTCTAGAATTTTGCATGAGTGTGGTGATGTTAAGTGGTGACATCTGGGGCCAAGGTGTAAACATAAATTGTGTTCCCGGATGCCACGTGTAGATGGCATTGCACAGAACATCTATAAATGTTCTGTATATTTAGTAACAAACATAAGGATGTAAACAATGAAAGGGAATTAAAATGCAAAGTGTGGGATCATGGCTCAGCATTACCAATTGTACTTTTTTATTTATTTAGTTAAAACCTCTGTCCAAATTTTTTTGCAGTGTTAGGTGTAAAATACTAATGAACTATAATTATTTATAAATTTACACAACAGGGTAACTACTGGCTCTGTTCAGGTTAAATAGCTGGATGAAAAGTGCTACAGCTGAAATGGGGATTCAAACCAACAAGTACCCGATTACTCAAGCTAGTGTGATACCTTGAAAATGTTACAAGTTTTTTAGCCATTGGTTTTTCAAATTGAATCCAATGGCAATTATAAAAAACATAAATTGTCTAGATGTCCGTCTAACAACTGTGTAACAAATTTTGACCACTGCTGTGTGTTTCTTTTAATACCAAAGACAACTTCTCATTTTGCTGTTATTTTTTTAAAATACCAAATTTAGCCGCATTTGTGAGCCAGTACAACACCAGTGTGCACTTCTGACCACAGAAACTGGTGAGCTCATGGTGCTTGGGTTCAGCACACCATCTTGGAAATCCTCTTCTGGGTGATGTGTCCAGGAATCTATTACCAAATATTTTAGTAAGCTGCTGAAATATTAGTACTATGTTTCTTACCCTCTGCTGCCCACGTTTCACATAGACTGCCTACTACCTGGGACCTCCCTACTGAGCTGTCTGCAAGAAGGCAGTGAGAACTCATTGAGAAAAGCAGCCGCCGCCTCCCACTTTAACCGACGCTCACGGCACCATTTTGTCAAACCCTTTGCTCTCAATGGTGAAACATCTAAATGTGGAGATTTTATCTGGGAATGTGAGGTGAAAACATACATCTGGTTATTTTAAGGTGCTCTTCCACCGCTAGAGGGAGTCCATCTGTGGACCACCTACAATACAAGCAGGGGCAACAGGGCCTTAAACCACCTTCTCAGTGGCCTCCCTCTCAGCCATGTTCAGCCGTGTGGCTATTACAGGGCAGCTTTATAATTTGCTCCTTCATACTCTACACTGTCTTCTGATCACTGTGATTTATACAATTTCCCAGGGTTTTGCCTCATTTACACAAGTCACTGCCCGTGGAACAATTTGAAGACGACAGAAACGACAGTGAGACTGCCTGCATGGTGAAGCTGCACTCGTGTTTTTGTGAACTGCTCAGGATTTTACTTTATTTTATTCATGGACAGAACAGCACTGGGTCACAGCAACATGGAGACGGAAAGAGCTCGGGCACAAATTACAAATACATCCACTTAGATAAACGTTTCAGACGTGTGATCACATACCACTATCTAAGAGGATCCAAAAAGGTGTCTGGATATTTCAAAATTCACTGAATTATCATCCAGATCAAATGTAAAAAGTTGACCACTCTGGCCGTCCATATAATGTATTGATGGAGGGAACATCTGGTATCGACTATAACAATAAAAAACCTTTCATTGCCAAGTATGTAAAAGTAATCAGCTTGTGTTGCATATCTTCATCAAGGGAGAAGAAAGGGTTTGGGTTGTGGTTTCAATAAAAAATAAAGAAAAATAAAGAAACTGTGCATTTTTTTTGGGGGGGGGGGACGGACTAGTTTCTATGTCTCTTCCCTCCCTCCCCCATTCTCAAACCTGGGACAAGATCCGCCACTCATGAACAGGACATCCTGTCCAGGAACCCTGCACCCAGCACCATGACCTTTTAACCCCCTGGGCCCTGCAGCAGTGAGCACATGGTAGCGTCCAACTGGGGTCAAGTCTCTCTGTCCCAGGAGAGAGGAAAAGGGGCTGCCAGCAAGTGTCTCTCTCACAGACACCAATCACACACACCCCCAACACGGGAGTACAACACACCCCATGGTCACACTGAGAGTTACAGACTAACCTGCAGTGGGTGTCTGTGGATGGTGCTGGAACTCACAGTGGAGAACAGGAAGGTCCATTGTAACTGCTCTTTTCCTTAGTCAGAAATCCTTTAGCATTTGTGTGTGTGTGTGTGTGTGTTTTCTGTATCCCATCAACAGGTGGTTAATTGGAAGCAGAACGCCATTGGACAACCAGTTGTGAAGAAGGCATTTAAAGAATGAGGACACCGGAATGAGGGTGTCTGTGCCACGAGAAGGTGTTTGTGGAGTGTTCATCAGTGATAGTTGTTCAGCTGTGTACCTGTAGTGTTCTTGTACTTGGTTACCAATTGGGTAAGTGGTGCTGAATCTGTAAATATCTGTAAATATGAAGCAATTACTAGAAAAGGTTGTGTGAAGTTTGCGTTGATCAGTTTTCTCCTGCATTTTACTGTGTTAAGGGTAGAATGGTGTATTGTTTGTTTTTGTTTGTTAGGGTACTTTAATTCCAAAAGGAGTGGGATTTTTAATTATTTTAGGTTTGCACACCCCTGAAGAAAGGGCTTAGTTATTGGGTTGTACTAATATTAATAATAAAATATATTTAAAAAAAACTTTACTTCTCACCAGCATGTGGCTGGGCACAGAGAAGAAGATGGGGAGCAAAAGAGACCAAGGGACGGCAAGATGGACACGAAGAAGCAAACACACAGCAGCCTGGCTGCCCTGTTCCTACACAACCAGTAACAGTGGCACTTGCATTTATTCACTGGGGTGATACTTCTGTTGCAGGTAAACTTTAAATCACCAGATAACATTTACTGTTCCAATTCACTACCTTCATTGACAACACTACAGCAAGAGGTGGGATGTCAACCAGGACCTTTGCAGCTCCAGCTGCAACTTCACCGTCAGGAGGTGCTGGACAAAAACACTACATGCACTGCATACAACCCAGCCACTGCGTCATCCATGTTGACCACATGTGGTAAAGCCCCCAGTTGTCTTAGACTTCCCTGTTTCCAAAACTTTCTATAAAAGAACTGAAATAGCTGACAGCCTCTGGCTTCTCTGGAAAATTCAAGTACAATCATCACTGGGCTTATTTGGTTGGAGTGTAATTCTTTAATTCATATCCAAAGTCATAAGTCATCTCCAAATATGACTCAATTAAAGAGGCAGCGGCCTTATTTTCATGCCCAAGTAAAATATTTTCCTGCAGAATAATGTATAAATTTGCCTCTAATCAGTTTCCTTTTATGTGTGAGGCTACACTGAAGGGCAACACAGTGTCAGACTCCATAGCCATCCTGCCCCCAGATGGAGAAACTGAGTGACGTGAGTGGGCTGCTAGTCAGGGCAGCAACGACTGTGATCCTGGACTGTAGGAAGGGGGATGTCACCTAGGACCAATGTCCTGCCCCCACTGAGATACTGCCCCCTGTAGGAGAGGGGGAAAAAGCTGCACCACATTTTGCAGATGAAAGTCACAAGTTCAGTTTCAGCCCCAGAACTTGAGCGGAGTTGGAAAAGCGCAGAGAGTGATGGAAGACAAACAAAACGTGTGGCGTTTCCCTCCCTTTCCCCAAGGGAGCATCGAGCCCATTCTGGAGGTATCTTCCTCCCGCTGTTGCTGTCAGCATTCGCTGTCTAAGCATCAGCGTGCAAATAAACAAAGGGAGAAAGAATGAACTTTGGAGACGGTCAGCCAGCAGTAAAACCTGGCTTGTCTAGAAGTGTGAAGACATGGAGCGCAGGGAAGAGAAACAAATAAAGAAAAGTAGAGCATTAATAAGGTGTACATGTGTGAATGCACATCTGCACGTGTGTGTCTCCAGGCTGCTAGCATGAAGATGGTCCTGTTGCTTTGATAAAAAAGTGATGTGCTCTTGGCTCGTGGACAGAGACACATGTTCAGAACCCCTCCAAACACACACATGCACATGCAAATTATTGGATTGTTCAACAAAAAGCAGCTGTCTGTCAGGAGAGTGGGATTGTGGGATAATTTTCAGGCACCACATGATGTGCAGCTGTGCTATTTCTTATTCCTTTCTCAATAAACAGCAAAGGGTGGAAGGCAAGAGGAGGCCTCACATCCTCGTGCAAGCCTTGTCTGTCCCACAAACTGTTTTAAGTTGCATGACCTGGAAATTTCTGCATAGGTCTCTTGTGACTCTTCATGAAGTCCATGTAAGAGCTTTTCTGTTTATGTAGATCTGCAGAGACCTTCAGGAGAGGTCACTCTTCTGGAGTCCACCTCAGAAGCACAGGGTGCAAACAGAGGCAGGATGTAGAATTACTGTCAGGTAAAGGTGTTGTGCAACTTGCCAGCACAAAAGTTACACAGCTAACTTCAAAACACAGAAAGCACAGGAGGATCACAAAGCCACTTATTCTTCTTCTCTGCAAGTCCACAGCTCTTTTTGGGTTATATCTGAACTTGAGCCACACAAGGCTGCGGCCAGGTGGTCAGTTAGGTTGCGTTTGACTGTAATTTACAGTTTCCAGTAATATCCCAGCATTTGGAACTGTGAGATGTCATCATTGTGCAGCTATAGTACCATTACAAAAAGAGTGAAAAGCAACGTCTGGTGGCCCCATGAGCAACCTCCATGTCAGACCTAAGGCGTGTGGTGAGTAACTGTGCGCCCCAGGAGCAGTGAGCAGGCAGAAGGGAGGACTGACCAGCTGTGTGAAGCAGGATACATGTCCTTCCCTTGTGTTTAAGCAGCATGATCAGTGAGACATCCCCAGGGGTGATGGGTACACCTGTGCCACCTCTGGCTAGCGGCTTCATACCTCCTACACTGTGGCCAAACCCTCCAGCAGACACAGGGATGGACCTGAACTCTGTCCACTCCTTTCCAGCTTGACACACACAGTGAGCAGCTTGCATTGCCGTCTGTCCTGCAGCCCCTCTTCACTGACACTTTTCTCCCAACACAGACAACCCATGGGAGGGAAAACCATGATGAAACAGGTCATTGGAGAGCACCTGAACTGCTAACCTGGCTCCCACGCACTACTGCTGGTGTTTGTCTTGCCTTCACAAGTGCGCCTGCCCCAGGCCACTTGCAGGGTGGGTGGGTCTGTTTCCAATTTCCCCATCGCTCCTCCCCATGAAGGCACCTCCAAAGTCAACACATGGTTGGGTGAAGAAAGTTTCAAGCTTTTTAGCAACACAATTTATCTAACATGCCTTTTCAACCCAGGCCTCTCTGAAGGCAGCAGGGGCCAAGTCCTGTTGTGCTGTCGGAGTACCACGGGCAGCAGCGTATCAGCTAAGAAGAAGACCCTCCAGTACCGTGGACAGCCGGCAACATGGGCGGGACGAAAGGGACCCCCCCACCGCAATCCCCGCGTGGCGTGTACCTCTGCTGCCTAACACTCGCTGCAAGTGAACGCAGAACAAAAAAAACTTCTAAAACCCCAAAGAGCACAAACACCCCCAACAGCCCCTCCTCTGGAGATTCAGGCAGCTTCCGGCTCATGGTGCAAGTTTAGCAAACTTACGGTGTCAAAGTGAAAGACACCGAGGGCATCCTGCCTCTGGCAGCACCAACATCACAAGAGAAGGAAACAAACAACCCCAAGCAGCCACAGATCACCTTACCAGCTCCTGGCGTGAACATCCAGGTGAAGACCTTCACGGCCTCTCTCCGACCATGCCAGTCTTGGAGGATTCAGGGGTGTCAGCTTGTCTTCACTGCAGGAGCAGGACAGGCGTGAAGGTCCCGAGGAAAAGACATAAAGAGGGACAGGGTGCAAGCCTGGGAGCGGGAGGAAAAGCCAGAGAGAACTGGGCTGGCGATGGGCTCTCTCTCTCCCACACACACGCACACACAGATACACAAATGGTCTCCCAAAATGCTGATCCCCGTACTGTAGCAGCTCAGCAACTTGTGTCAGTGTAGCCCGAGAGCCTGAACCAGCAAACAGAGGAAAAGAAAGAGAGAAAAAAAGTAGTGAAAGACGAAAGGGGCGGGAGGAGGTTGTTGGGAGGCGGGGTATGGGGTTCGGGGGGGGGCTGAAAGGGGGAGGGTCCGTCTCCAAAGAGGCCGGAGGCAGACTGACATAGACAATGGCAGGAAACACTGCATCAGGATGCAAAATGCCAAAATGAAAATAATCTCTACAAAAAACTAGAGAACGACAATAAGGGGGAGCATTAAAAGCAAATCCCACATCAACCATTGCCCAGTAAAAGCTGAGCAGACTACAAGGTCGATAGAAGGAGCTGCATAAGCAACTGTTTGCTCTCTCTGCCTTCGTCCTTTGTGTGGCAGTGCCACCGTTCTGGAAGGGTTTCTACCACCTGGCTGTTATAAATAAAATAACTTTAATGCTTGCTGCTGAAAATGTAATGCTGGACAATTTCACTGCAACCATTTTAGGCAAAAACCTTGCTTCAGTGTTCATTGGCTGACCCAGCCCTTGGATCTCAACTGGAAACTTCAGGTTGAAAGTGGGCGTCACGCAAGCCACCAACTGCCCTTACACTGCAAAAAGGCTAGCACAAATTGTATGGCTCCATTCTGCATTCATGTGTGTGGGTTTTCTCCAAAGCAGTGAACATGTTGCAGCAAACAGCAATGAATCCCATGGCAAGCTGAGGCCTTAGACACAGGCTCTGTTGCTGAAACAGTGCTGGTTTTTCAGGACAGAAATTGGATGGGGAGAGGCTCACCTACAAAGGCATCAGGAGGTCTGCAGGGAACCGAATCCAAGGAGAGATGTGCTCTGAGGTCCTTTTTGCATCCGAGGGACTGTTTGTGCAAAAATGTTTGTTGACGCATCTGTCACAATTCTCAGGTTTACACTTTGCAGCCATTTAATGCTGTATATTTTTGCCCAAATTATTTGGGGAAAATTTATTGGGCCCAGTGGCATCTGTTTCATCCTGAGGAGTTAAGTGGGTGTCACAAAAACTGAGGCTGAGAAGGTAGTTTCACCTCTTCATGTTCCACAATATGAAACTTTCAACAACCCTTTTAAAATATTAAAGAACGTCAAAAGTTTTCTCGATAAAGGAGAAAGGCTTGTTTTTTTTCTCAGCATGCGAGTACACTCACCAGCTGCATGCTTCAGAATTTGGTGTCTGCAGCCATGTTTTTCAGAAGGGGAGTTTAGAGGAACCCGAGGAAGATCCTGAGGGACGCAGGGCCCGCAGCTAAGTCTGTGGTGGCAGAAGGTGTCACGCATCCACTGTGCCTCCAGCTGTCACCGCTGCAAGACAACAGACACTGACTCTGGTGCCTTGGTTTCATTGCCCACAGAAAGAGACACATAGGACTGCAATAATTTAATTTCCTCTTTAGCGAGACTATAACTGAGGCTGCGGATCGGTGCTGCAGGGCGGGGAACTCCTCTGTTCTTGGCCCATTGGGTAAATCTTTGGCCAGAACATTTAGTCATCTTTTCAATGAATGGGTCAGCAACCGTTCAGTCACCTGTGCGTACCTTGCGCTGGCGTCCGAGGTGTCTGTCTCGGCCATGGCCCCCTCTTCATCCCCTCATCGCCCACTTCTCAGAAGGCAGGCAAACACACAAAGACAACTGTTTCAAATTAACCTAAAATGGGTTATACAACTCGAGGAACAAACAGTTCAGGCTAACTGCCTTTTGACACGAGTACAGGCTTTTTGCTCGAAAACTACTGGGTGTGTTTTATACTTTACGTTTGGCAAAGGGCTCATAAAGCCTGCGTCACTGTCAGCGAAATGGCCAGTGTGAACAATGTGTTTACAATCAGAATAAATGAATTAACAGGGAAGTGTTTGCCTGTGACGTGGGCTGCGTACTTCTGACAGCGGCAGGGGGTCATGGTGATGGAGTGCATGTTAAACACTGGGCTCTGAGGCCGTAGACCTGTTTTGGGGATTTTGGGGGGGCCTGGTTGTTTGTGGAGAGGTTGTAGGATCTAATCAGGGCAGAACCCTGACAGCGCAATCCATGAGGACGTCCCCATTTCCTGTCTGCAGCCCCTCAGTGCCCTCTCTTACGTAAGCTTTCTACTTCTTTGCTTTAGGATGGAAGCCCATTTCTATACTTTGGTGCAAACACAGACATTGATTTGTATCTCTCTTCCCCCTGGAAAGAGCAGCAATCAGTAAATGCTGCAAAGAGCCAGAAAGGGCGAGAGACTCTGAGCAGAAAGACTATTTCCGTACGTGCTGGACCACACATTGGGGATCAAGCAGCTGAGGCCTGGCGTCTTTTTTTCATTAAACCTTCAGCGGAACAACTTTGTCGAGATCTTTAGTGGGTAAAATCAGTCGTGACTAAGAACAATTTTTTTGTCACCACGCAAAAACAACTGTTTTACGACAAGGTAAACTAACTTTCGCTAAATGGATTTGACACAAACAACTTTGCTTTAAATCCATCCCCGCCGTTGCCCTTAATGCAATGTTCGGTCAGTTGCCGAGCTTGGCCTGCAGGGTGTGGCTGAGGCATTTTTAGTGCTTCGAAAGTGAAAAAGGGAAGTGGGAGGCATGAGTTCGTACAGGTTCTCCCCTCACTCTCAACGATTGCTTGATTGGTTCGTGGTTCTTGACCCTTGGCCGTTGACATCCTTGGGATTCCGAATACTTCTGCCTCACGTGAGGTTCCTCCGCTTGAGCTCCTTGCCTGTCATCAGGGTATAAGAAAGAGTCAGAGTCCTCATTACGGTTAGCTGAAATGTGACCCAAGAGCTGGGCTGCACGGAACTCCCCTCTGCAGGATGGAGCCAAACACTTCATATGGTGCCAGCTGAAGGTAACACCTGCGGTCGTATTCACGAGACCAAACGAACGAGTGGATCGAGTCTCCTCACAGGAAACTGTTGTTCGTGTATTTAGTCTACTATTACTCACTCGCTCTGTGACAACCTGCCGGTCCAAGTCAAAGCTGCAGCGGTCCAGACCCGCTTCCAGAAACAAAGGGTGCTCGGCTGAGCAGGATACACCCCCCCCCCCCCCCCAAAGTCCAACACAACCTACGATTGATGATTTCTGAAGACTCAAGAAATGTGCCACACGCACAATCCTTCCTCCTTACAGTGTAAACAGAGCTTGTGCAATGACCAAGTATGAGACCAACCGCAAAACGATGAGGACGAGTTGTTTGAGAACAGCCCAGATGGGCGGCCGCTCAGCGTCCAGAGCTTCAGCACTGGACTATCCAAGAGTTCACTTATAATACAGTAATGGAGACAACGGCAGTCCTCATGCAGCTCTGTGCTTGTCATAACATCTTTTTATTGTTTGGCGAAAATTCTTCCCGTTCACACAGGGCCCCTCCTAGGATTTCAGCCAGCAACATCCTGATTGCAAGTCCAGGTCCTTAGCCATCGTGCAACCTGGTCTATGGCGGCTACGAGTTCTACGGCTGAGGATACTGGGAAATAATTCAAAGACCCCGTGGTGCTCAGAGACAGACGGCCACTGTCAAATTTATGCCAGATGACTATGGTGAAGGATCCCCTGGATGCAGCGCTGAAGCAGTGCTGAGATATTGGACTTTTGTCTGGAACATGGAAGAAGCAGGACCAAACATGCTTCTTGGAGAGGAACCCAGAAAACACACTTCCTCTAAGCTGTATGCCACATGCAGCAGAACACAGGCAAGACATCTGCTGAAGAGTGGAAAGAAATGCCCTGGCAGATTTGTTCAGTTCCCTTCCTCCTTCAGCAACAGCTTATATTTACAATTATGTCACACAAACGTCCACACAAAGCCACAAGTGTTCTGTATGCAGACATTTAAGTCCATGATAATGCTAAGATTATGAAGTGATAGACACTGAATAAATATTTACTAGGGCATAATTCAACACTTTCTTTTCCTTCTATTGACACAATGACCTCAGTAAGAGGATACGCAAGCGGAGGGCAGAATCCCAGCTGGCCCTATTGTCTGTGTGGTCCAGCTGTGGTTGTATCCGGATCTATGAAGCAAACTTGAGTCATTTACGCTGAATCATCGTCCATCCCAGTTGTAGCACATTTCTGTAGAAGAACAGGCGGTCAGAGAGAGCAGGAACAGCCGCCCGGAGATTTGGTGTGAGCGGCGTAAGTAAAGTCCTTGGCGAGAGGAATCTGGCGTACTTTTGCATTTTACAATTCCGGGAAGCAGAATCCCTGCTCAGTGCAACTGTGCGCAATATAATGGTTCAGCAGTGAAACTGGGGACTGTGGAATGTTGGATCACTGCAGTCAAGGCCCAACTCTCTGGGATCTTCTGCATGAGCAAAAGGGTGGAGATCCTGCTCAGAAAAACGCTGCTTCTCTGGGGTCACATCACACTAACGGTCATTTTGTTTTTCGTTTTTTTCTTTTTTCACTCGCCTATTTATTCTCTAACAAGAAATTACACGTAATTCCTTTGCTGGTGCGTAAGCAGTTATCAAAGTTTGTTATGTGCAGCCATTTTGGTTGCTTTGCCAACCTCATTCCTTTAGCAAATGCGCAACAATTCCACATGAGGTTACTGGGTTTTCCTTCTCATTCCTACATTCTGATGACCTTTACCGTCAAATCTATCCCCGTCCTGCTCAAAAAAAAAAATCTCTTGAGGAACTGCACTTTTGAGGAGGAACGCAAAAGTCACAAACCTTCATCGCTGGTTCCATGCGATCTGAAGGACAGCGCGCTGGCAATTTTCGAGTTTGTGCCAATTTCACGAGAAAAAGACGAGGCTGCAAAATTATACTTTCGCTCACGAGCAAGAAGAAGAACCACAGTTTGGGATAACCATGTTACTGCACAGAGCTACAAACATTTGGCTGATATGCTGCTGTCCTGGAAGGGATTTCATACAATTATTTGTCTTTGTTTCCTACATATCTACAACCCCCGAGACTTAACATAAGTCACCATATCCTTCTATTTAGACCGAAACTCCTCCCCTGCTCACAGCGTGAGGGGCAAAAAATAAACGTGGGGAGAAATAAAAGCCAGAGGTGCCCTCCTGCTGCCAGACCTTTGCTAACTCAGTTACATAAAATGAAACACATCTGACTGCTGTCAGGAGAAAAGAAACAACAATTGGCCTCACATTTTTATTCTATTATCAGTCAGTCTCTGGGCGGAGGAATTTGCTGGGAAATGGTTTTCATCCACTGCAATATTTTCTCTCGGCTCTTTGGCAGACCCACAACTGGAACGTGAAGAGCGACGAAAAAAACGTAAAATATGAAGTTATTCGGCAGGGCAAACTTAAAGGGGCAGGGATGCCGTGGGATTCTCGGCAGTGCTAGCAGTCCCTGCGTGCAGCAGGCCGGAGGTTAGCAGGTGAGGGCTGCAGCTGAGTTTGCCATCTTGGCCCAGAAAAAACACTTTTACATTCAACGCAGCGTGCAAAGAGCGTTCGGTGTCTGTGTGTAGTGTGGCTGCTGTGCATTCGCAGGTACAGGAGGTGGGGGGGGGGGGCTTTCCTTTGAAACCCCCCCCATCAACCAAAGAGCTTCCTGTGCAGCTGAACTCTTTCCTTCACAATCAGCTTCACATTTCTGCCAAAGGCAGGATGGTGAAAGCCATAAAATCTGTAGAGACTAATTTAATTCAGCAATAGTATGAAAAGGTGCAGAAGACTCACCCAGGGATGCAAATCTACTGCATAATGCAAGGAAGATGAAAGAATCTGGACTGTCTTGAAATTCAGGGTTGATAGGATTGTACAATGGGGGCAAACAGGGGGTCATGCTCTGGACAAAAAGACTGGAGTGACAGTTGTGTGGTGAAACATCTATGGGGAAAAACCAGACCCGCTGCTCTCTGGGGGAAAGAGTGCAGCACCCTGCCGAAAAAGTGGTGAATCAGTCCACCGATCCATCATCCATCTCTTTTTATAAACAGCTTCACCCCGGTCAGAGTCCTGGCATCACTGAGCACCATGAACCCGCACCCTGCATGGGACGTCAGGATAAAAACAATGTCGATTCTGGAATTTTATTTGTATTCTTTACGTGTCCACAGGTGTCAGCTGTACCTCTTTACAACACCGTAAAAGTGCACTTGCACGACATCACTCCCACGTTGGTCGAGGGTGCCAAAGATGCTCGTCGCTGCCTCAGTTTTGGAAAGACTGGACCAGAGTGGGTGGCACCTGTGCCTGATGTTCCTCCACCAACTTGCAGCGCCAGCTTAAACCGAGCGTGAGAGGAGCTGGACCTTCTGCTGTTGGGTGTGCCTGAGCACCAGAGCTGCACTGGACTGCTAGGATTTCATCAGTTAACATCTCCCCTCCTTCTTGTGGTGCAGTTGCTGCTGGCATGGAGCTCCACACAGTAAACAATGGTGGGACTTATTTGTCAGCTTCACACTCTCAGTCATTAAACTACACTTGTTTCCAATGGGCTAATTCCCTTTTTCATTTCTGTATACCCCCCTACCTCCCAACAAGGGCCCTGGACTGTGTCCTAATGGGGTGCATTGAGGACGCATGGCTTCATTATAATCTCATTTGAGCATCTGAACATACTTTAAACCCTTGGCACATATTGTTAGTGGCAGTTAAAGCGGGAAAGTGGCTCCCACATGCGGGCGCTGAGGGCTGTGAAGAGCAGAATCTTTATTATCGTCTAAAAAATTGTCCGCGTCCAGGGGTTAAGAGCTGTGCTTGACCCCTGAGGTAAAAGTGTGCAAAAGGAGCCATTACTTTCCATCCCTCCTGCACTGGCATTAAACTGGACCATATGTGCTCCTTTTCTCGACCCCCCGTAGACTGAAGAACTCGTCTAATCCTAAATATGCTACATGTCCACACGTATACAGGAGGACAGCTAACGTGCGGTCCACATCATTTACTGGACCGATGACTCTTCTGTCCTCTGTCTGGTCTGTAGCTGAATATCCTACACTCATCTGCTGATATGAGATTGGCCTCCTCCAGCGATTCTGTACAAAATGTTTGACGTTACCTGAGGATTGCTTAGGACCCGATTCTTTTAAATATTCTGCAAGGATCGGAACACAAACCTTGAAAGCTTTAACTTATAACTGGGAACTGTGGAACGGAAAATGAGCTGGGAGCTGAAGCTACAAGTTGAAGCTGCAGCTAAGAATTTGGAGATTGAAGCATGAGAGATAGAGTCGTGAGCTGAGGGTATGACATGAGAGATAGAGCTGAAGGATGGGAGAGGGAGCTGTAAGCTGGGAAACAGAGCTGGGAAGTATGGAGATGGGAGTCAGCAGTTGGCAGTTGGAGCTACGAGGCAGATGTATGAGGGCTGTGGAGATGCACCCCACCAAGGGCACACGCTCTCCCAGCAGACAGGTTCGACAGCAGCTGTAAGAAAAACAAACAGAGCAGTAGAGATGGTACCAAGTAATGAGATCTACAAGAGGAGCGCAATGAAGAATTCCTGGAAGGTCTGGCAAATTTACAGGAGGATGTGGACCTTTACTCCTTGCAGCTGTAGTCTGTCCATCAGAATCTCTCTGCATGAATAAACAAAATGAAATCCACACATATTCGCAGGCACTGAACTCATGCATGTGCACACAGTTAGATGTGGACACACAAATCAGTATGAATGTTCTTGTGTGGCAGGAGCAAAGCTCTGAAGAATGTAGCTCCATGAAGAGAAGCAACAGCTGTATGGATCCAAAGAGAGCAAAATAGGGAGGGAATGATAGTGAAGCCTGAAAGTGATCGGTTGGGTCAGGAAGTGTTTGGGGATGAAAAATGCAGCATAGGGTATGTGGCGGCAGGGGGGGGGTTGTCAGGGGCCAGGATGAAGGGGAAGGAGGTTTAACACCAGGTCATTCACAAGGAGAGGCCTCAGAATCAGTAGGCCAGAGCAGAAAGGGGAGGGTAGATATATATTGCAAGGGCAGGGTTCCCATTTTCCTGCTAATGGTCTTCAGCATTGCCAGACAAACTGGGGAAGGATGGAGTTCTGAGTGGCAGAAGAGGGTCCACTCAGATCCATTTGGTCTTCTGCCTCCTTCAACATACAAATTCTTATGAATGGAGCTCAAAGATGAGATTCATCTCCCTGTTACTGCAACTCTGGGCTGGGTATTTAAGCCCACATGGAGGCAACCTGAAAACCCTGCTCTGCAAAAAGGGTAAATAACAGTAAGAAGCTTAGTGTACAGTCATGATGCTGTCAGCCACATTGCAGTGTTTCTGCTAAATGTTGCTTTCACATTAGAATAAAATGGACAAACACTAGCAGATGCAGGCACTGCAGAGTCTTATGCTTGCTGAGCTGGTGGCAAAGCCATGGAGAATGTGGTGCCGCACTTCTGGTGGATTTTACCCGCTTAGAGCAGGCGTGAGCAGGCGTAGTAATTCAAGGTGGGGCTGCGCCACTCTGACATTTAAAGCTCTGTTCTGATAGCACAGAATGTCTGCAGGAGCAGGTGTGCAGGGATGGCATCTGCGCACGTCTGTGTCTTCAGGAAGCAACCCACCTTGCTCCTGGGGTGGAGGTACTACAGAGAAATGCACAGAAGCTCTTTTTTCTGCTTCTCCTTCACTTTGTCAGCTCGAGCGAGGAGAGCGACAGCAGAGCCGGCAGCTGTGCCTCAATTGTCACAATGCGCTTCTGCACCGAAACAAGCCAAACTTCAGGTTTCCTCTCTGCCGGCAGGCCAAGATGAAGGTTCATAACAGACAATAGGTGCTTGCAGATGTTTGCCTAACTGGGCCTCTTCTTCTGTAATTCACACAGTCCTTGCAAATCACCCTGCCTGGATCTGGCTACACACACACAACCTTCAGAGCATGAACACACTCATGAAGGGAAGGCACACAAGATGGCTTTGATTAGAGAAACCCCAAATGTCCCACAGCTCAGTGGCAACCAAGCCCATGACGTGTATTTGGAGCGGAGGGGCAATGAGAGACCCATTTAATGCCACCTCCTTTTTTAACTCGGCTCTGGCCCAGACCCCGTGAAGCATGGAGCAGGCAGCGGGCTGGATTTATGGTGAAGCCTCACATGGGCTCTGCTGAGATGATCGCTCAAGCAATTACCCCAAACCATGCATTTCACCATGACCTTCACTTGTAAATAACATTTCTCTTACACTGTTTACTGTTTCCCATCCCACCTTAATGCACTCTAACTAGCAGTTTGTCTGCCCCCCTCTGCTGCCCCCAGCTTGAGACTCTCTCACCCCTGGGGGGGCTGTGCTGGGCTGCAAGGCAAAGCTGCTGCAGGAGGAGAGTGCCGGTTATCTGCGATCAGCATGGTGAGACACACACGCGCGCGCGCGCGCGCGCACACACACACACCAGGACAAACATTATTCATTTTGAGGGATTTGGGAGGGGTAGTGAGGGGTAATCAAAACAGGAAATGTTTTATGTTGGTTAAACATTCCATTTTTAACTCTTGCAGGCAAACAAAAATAAATATGATGCTTAAAGCAGCAGAAGGAGCTGGTGAGGCAGAGCCATCCAGAGCCCTAGCGACTTGTGGATTCTTCATTTCCTCCTGAAAAGTTCTGTGACTCACATCCCTGCATGGGGTCTAACCCCTAAAAGCCCAGCCTACAGGCCCCCACGGCAGCTGGACGCCACCCAGATCCTCAGATCAGAGCCCAGATGACTGTGCTGGACACCTCCATGGTAACCTGTAACTGCTCTGTAATTCAGCAAAAAGCTGCTTATACACTGCAACAACAAACAGTACCATCATCACAAATTAGATACCTGTAACACTTTCCATCTACTGTAGCTGAAACAAACACACACACACACACACACACACACACACACACACACACACACACACACACACACCCTGCCCAGTATTTGTGAAAATATCTCCCTTTTGTTGCATCTGCACTGGAGGACAGCAGTGAGTCTGATGGACCAACAGGCGATGTGGGTCAAAGCTGTCCAAGGTGTCTGGGACTGGACACTTCCTGCAGGTGTGAATTTAGCCAGACAGCCAGACCCTCCACACCCGCCCACCTTGAATGGGTGCCGACTTCCAATACCTCACCTTTTCCAGTGACACAATGCTGGCCTGGCCTCTGCAGATGGAGTTGGGGCTGCTGGAAAAATTTCCAGCACAGTGGGCTGAGGCTGCAGCCCTGACTGGACCACACAGGGCTCACCCTGCCTGAGGTTCTTTAAAGTCCTGCCTCTCACCCTAAACCCACGGTCCTCCATGTGAACACCTTCTTCTCAGCTGCAGTAAATGAGCCTTTATTCCGTATTGGCAGAAACATACAGTGTGAGTATGATGCAGAGGGCAGAACGGTGACAAGATCGGGCCGGTGAGGGGAAGGGGAGGGAACAAGAAGGGAAACAGAGGCTTTGGCAAGAAGACAGTTGGTCCCTCAGTGAGGTTCTTCACAGATTATACCAGTTGATGTGAGAAGAAACAGCCCTCATATAACAGCGTCCCACACAGAGAACGGAGCAGCTCATTGTGATGCAGCAACACGCATTCAGCCAAGTGGCTCTTGCTGTCCCACGGGAGGACGGTTGAGGTTTGGAGCAAGTGGGGACATCGCTGGGGACTTCTTCAGGCCAGCATACAATCAGCAGTGTACAGTATCCAGCCTGTTTTATTCTCTGTACCTTTGTGCCTCTGCGACAGTGCAGTGTTTCCCTGACCAAGGACACACTGGCCAACAGAGTAAAATATGAATGCAATGCATAACTGTGGATAAACTGACTCACAATTGGGTGTGTTTTGGTGTCCAAGAAAAATGAAATACTCTACATCAATTAAAGAAAGAAAAAGAGCAAATTCAGTTGGCTAACATCTCAGTATTATAATAATAATAATAATAATAATAATAATAATAATAATAATAATAAGTAGTAGTAGTATTAGTAGTAGTAGTAGTAGTAGTAGTATTACACATTATATTTGTCATGTGCATTTTTTTGTTTGTAATAAATGGTCTATTTCCTAGATGTTTAATTGAAAACTTGTCTTTCTTTTCATACAATAACTGGCAGACTGACAGAAATGTTATTATTTTTCATGAACCTTGCGGCAGTGCAACCCCGCACTTTTTGACCAATTGGTTTTTTAAGCCCCTCTTTTCGAGTAATGGAGTGCCACTGTTTCACCCTGTTTGTACTCTGGTATGTCCACAACAAGCATTTCAGTCGCTGTCTACTGAGTGTTTGACCCTCCGGAGCAAAGGGGCAAAACAAACCACTGTTTAGACTTCCTGTTTCTGACTTCCGACTTCCTGAACTTCCTGTCACAGCGATAGAATCCGCCAATCAGAACATCAACTGTGGCAAACTTTATTCACAAATAGCAGCACATTTAAGCCAAGCTGATAGAAATAAACCATACAAATGTAAATATTGACTCAACTACTTTAAAATGATATAAACAGCTTTAATGGCACAAACATCCTTTCATTGCTGTAAAAAAAAAATCACTGTGGAAGACGATGACACCGATGGTCCAAAATGTATTAATTCACCATCCATTTTTTAATAATTTGTATGTTAAGGAATTTAATGCATTTTTATGCCACTGTTATTATAAAACACACTACAGGCCCTCAGCTAATGAACACAGCAGAGATCGGAAGTTTGTTCATGACTGGAAAATTCAGAATTTTGCTCACAGCATCACAATCAATACAATTTTTATATTACAATTAATTCCGGATTGTTTGTGCTCTGCTATTCTGTTAAAACTGTCAGTCACTGAAAAACACAAATGGAAAACACACCGACGTTAAAGTGAGGTGTTGTGTGCTGCTGCTGTGCATCAGGAGAATGAGGGGATGGAGGTCGCCATCGCGAAAAAACGGGAGACGTGGGTTTCGCCCAAATGCCAACTATGTGTCTCCTGGTGAACTGAGGCATCCATTTAACGCTTGCAGTCAAATAAGCATAATGGAAATGCCCCTCCCACCCCGCCCCACACCCACTGGGATTTCTGTTCTGTTTGGGAATAGAAACTACTGGAAAAATTCTGATGGTAACAAGCAGAACTGGAGGCCATTTTTGCTCTGCAGCACAGAATTTTTAGAAACCAGAGCAGTGTTATATAGCGATATATATGAAGACAATATTTAAGTCCGACAGCTCCAGAACCCCCAGCATCACAGTAAGTGACTGCAGAACTGGGCTCATCTGCATCACTCCGGAACCTCGGCTGTGGAATCTGTGTCCCTGGATGACCCGGAGCCGCTTGCTGAATTCTCATTATTAAAGCTCAACTTTTCCCTCTGCAATTTATCTTTGTCGACTCAGTGGCACCGGCTTTTGTTTTGGGACGCTCCAAAAATAGCTCTGCCTGCTCCTGTTTTTATTGTGTGGATCACTGACCCGCACGCTGCTGCATGCTGTGATGTTCTGTGTTCTGAGTGGGGAAAAAACCTTTGCTGTGTGCGTCCAGTGCTTCGGACCCATGCAGATCTTTTGTGTGTGCATGTGTGTGAACTCTCCTTGTGTGTCAGGAAGTAAGCCACACCTGGTCATGTGACATGAGATCTGGGTCAGGGTCTGTGCCAGGCATGTGAGAAAAGTGTCTTCAGAGGAAAGGCTATGGGCCACCCTAACTGCCACCCACACTTTATCACCCCAACATGCAAAGTCCTGTAAAAACAGCCTTTTTCAGGGTGACACAACACCTGATATCTAACACATTTGATTGCAGCCTCAGTGGCAAGGCGAGGAAGACAGTCCAAAATAACCTTCGAGTATTCTTGTAGGACCGTAGGGAAAAGCAGGCAAAAAAGTAAAGCATCAAATGACTTTGATTCAAATTAAACCTTTTAATTTTCACACTGTTGACTGTCACATTCACACAGAGGCGTGAGCTGGGATGAACTCTGGTACAAGCACACGGTCCAGGTGATGCCTGTAGATGCAATGTTCTGGAGATCCAGAGGGTTATGAACAAACAGACACCGGGACTTGATTACAAGGAAACTGGACAACTTGGTCAATGAGATGCAGGAAGAGGCTGGCAACATAGGGTGATGGAAGCAGTAGTGATAGAGGCTCAGAGGGCACTATGCTGTTACACAAGCTGGCTGTCACAATGAGGATTGCTGGTTAAGAATACAGACAACACATGGAACTCAGAATATAAAGAGCACCTTTCACTTCAGGTAAAGCACTAGAGAACTTCAGATGCAGACACACTGGTTTAAGCAGAGTTAGTGATGGCGTGGAGGAACTGACTGAACAGAGAATTACCAGGCCGACTGTGACAGATGGTGGAATGCAAATTTATGAAGGTTTTATCAGGAGAGGAGTGCGTTCCCTAGAGGTTAAATTCAAGGGCCTTCTTGAAGCTGCAAGGAATTCAGCAGTTTTAAGGGATGGAAGGAGTTCCCTCTAGCACACAGAAGCCAAAACTTACATACAGCACTTCTGATCGTGAACCTAAGCAAGTTCAACTACAAAGGAGGCAAAGGAGGAGGAACACAGCACTGTTGCTGTGGTGCAGAGGTGGACTGAGACTTTAAGGTACTAGCAAGCGTGTCCTTTGACCATCTTGGTGGACACAGCCAGTCTTGAAATTACTTGTATATGGGTAGTCAAAACAAGACAAAAGGAGAGGAAGGCAAGGAGAGGAGGAACACAAAACACTTGCAGTTTGTCCCCAGTTCAATATTCTCATCTTCATGAATATGCTGAGGCCTGCAAGCCTGAAGGAAATGGAAGGAAATTTCTGGCACAGCTGTTTTAGTGGCTTGAGTACCATCATGTCGATGGACTTTTTCTACTTTCACAGCACCCAAAAAATCACAAGGTGACAAATGGGGGGAAAGCGATGCAGTAATTTGTCACATTGCAATACGGTGGCTTAATTTTGTGCCAAAATATCTCGAATGGATATGTAGTCATGTGAAATAAACCACTTTCCTGGTGCCAGCAGCTGAGGGTGATGGCAAACATTCGGGCATTGACATTTCTGTACACTTACGAATGTGCTCGCTCCCATAAAATCAAATACAAATAAGTTGACAAACTGGCGTGAGTGGCACTGCGGTGGCTGCAGCGGACCTGCTGTATCATTTACGTGTAAAACACGGCAGATGATGGGCAGCAACCACAGCAGCCTCACGTTTCACAACTTACCTTCCGCATGATGGAAGCTGGTACCTGGCTAAAGAAATTGTGACAAAAACATACCCAAGCGATGATAGCAGCGGTCCTATACCCCCCTTAAAATCAACAGGACTGCAGTGGAGAGGGTGAGCAGCTTCAAATACCTGGGCGTTCATTTCACTGAGGACTTGACATGGACTGTACACATCTGAGGTCAGGCCAGTAGAGCAAAGCAGCCGCTCCACCACCTCAGACAGCTGAGGAAGCTTCAGGTTTCTCCAGCGATCCTTAAAACCTTCTACTCTGGTGCTGTACAAACTGTTCTGACTCAGAACATCACCTCCTGGTTTGGGAATAGCTGTGCTCGCGACATCAAGGCACTGCATAGAATGATCCGGGCAGCGGAACGCTGCACCAGATCTGATCTGCCATCGCTACAGGACATCTACACCAGTAGATGCAGGACCAGAGTGACTAGGATCATCGGTGACCTGTCTCATCCCAGCAACCATCTGTTCAACCTGCTGAAATCAAGCAAACGTTTCAGAAGCATTATGGCCAGAACAGAGAGGCTCAGGAGGAGCTTCTATCCACAGGCCATAAGACTTCTGAACCCAGACATGCCATCACAATCCTCACAAACCAGGGCCTACAATATTCTTTGACCACCCCCCTCACTGTCACTGTCCCTGTAGTGCACCTTAAGGTTTTATTTACTGTTTTATTTATCTATCTATTTATTTACTTATTTATCTATTAGCTGTTTGTTTCTTGTCTTCTTGGTGTTTGGTTGTTTGTTTGTTTTACTCGTAAATTTTTCAGGTATGTAACCACACACAGTCTCCTATCCTATTGAATCAGAGCACATTTCACTACATGGTACACTCAGTAACCATGTACGTGACAAATAAACTCTTTTGACTTTTGACTTTGACGTACCTGTGATTCCTTAAAGGCCATCTCGGACGGGAGGTTATCGGGTGAATTGAGTCGCTCCGTTGTCTCGGGCACAACCAGTTGAGTCTGATGAAGCGTTTCTGTGAAACACCAGAGAAGCCACACATGAGCGTTACCTGCAGCAAACACCTCCACACCAGCTCCAAAGTGGAGCCATGGCTGCAACCAACATGGAACACCCATTGTGAGTCCTGTACAGCCCCGGACAACAGGCCTCAGAGAAAGTTGGATGGTGCTAGAAAGAGCTGGAAAGAAACTCACTACATGGGGGAGTCAAGACCTCACTTCCTCCCAGGATGGGAAATTCTGTGTGCCAGTTCAGCTCAGACAGGGTGTGTCCTTGGTTTGGTTAATGTGCGGCTCTGTAGGCACTCGTGCATGCGCGTGTGCGCGCGCGCGTGTGTGAGGCTAAGATTGGGAGGCAGAGTGATTGTTTACGTGCTCGAGGATGGAGCGATCGGCTCAGCGGTGTTGGTCTATGCCAGAGAGGGGCAGCCAGCGCAGACCGACGAGGTTTTTCCTATTCCAGGATTCCTATCTCCCCCCACACACTTCCTCCAGCACTAACCGCCAACTGTTCTTCCTTTGGGAGCGGAGAGAAGGAGGAGGGAGAAGGAGGGAGGACTTGGGGGGCGCTTTGTAAACAACCATAATCGATCCATTCAGTCCATAACAAACACATTTTGTCAGTCATCTGTTATAACTAATAAGAGTCTAATTATTGTATAACTTTTAACTTCCTGTCCTCGAACAAACATGCGACCGCCTGCTGCTGTCATGCTGCCTGCAGGCCTTCCTGAAAGCGGAGCAAACGGCACTCATCCACGCGAGCAGAGAACGGGCACAAGCGGGCGTTTTTGGGTGCAGAAGAATGCGAGCGCAGGGCGAACAGAATCGAGCCCCAGAGACAAACACTTCACTGAGACGGGGCCCCGAGGGCTCCAATTTTAAACACCTCTGTATTGTCCATAACAGCCGGGCACAAGGGAGTCGCGCTCTTCTGCTGTGAAACACTCATCCGTCCAGATATAAAAATGAACAAAGGCACGGAAAACCACAAGGTTAAATTGAGCAACTAGCGTTAAAAGTATTTTTAAATCAGTGCAGCGCCGTTGCTCTTTTAGCGGAACAGAACCAGAGAGCGGAGGATTACGGAACAACGTGTTGGAGAAAACAGGGAGTGGAACGCCGAACACCAGCAGGAGTAAAAACAAGAAAACAGGAAATGCAGATTGCAAAAGTTTTGAGTGGAATTGGCACTTTAAAAATGCTAAATAAAGGAAATGTATGTGTATGTGTTGTGAGTCGCCCGACGGCCATTTCAAAGAAAAAGAGAAAGAAAGACGTCATGGCCATAAAGACATCTGAGACACAAAACCAAAAAACCAAAATGAAACGAACGACAAAACGAAAATATCACAAATAAGGATGTAACTATAAAAAGCGAGGACGGCAACAAAACAAGTGGAGCCCGTTTAACCGCAAAGTGAAGCTGAGCCCAGAGCGAAGCTGTAACACAGTCAGCCGGGACGCTTTGTGACCGTGTCACCCAGCCAGAGCGCTGGCTGCAAACGCGACCGCAACCGTGCCGCTCCAGGTGCTCGGCCTCCGCCTCGCCGTTATGTCAGAGAGCTGACCGACGTTCAGTCCCCTTGGCCTTGCATGCGGTTGCAAGTCACTCCCACGTGGCTACGCTCAGCAGGCCGCTGTAATAACTTGCTGCACTCTGGGGCCTTTTTTTTTACCCCCTTTACAAGCACATAGTAGAAATGCAGCGCTGGCCAGTGGTTCCTGCCACTCTTAGCCCTGGGGTCAAGATGCTTAGTGGATCTTGGGGGGGGGGGGGGGTCCTGCTGGGTCCCACCTCCCACACCTCTAAACCAGCATTAGCTGAAGGTAAAACACCTTCACATGTGAAGTTTTGCAGCAAAACCCAGAGTGGACTGAGAGAGCGCTGGAGAGTGAAGCACAGCTTGAAGAACTGAAGGCAGCAATGGTGATCTGAGAGTGAAATGGGCCAGCGTGTAAATGATGTAAACAGTGTAAATAGTGACAGCAAAATAATAATAATAATAATAATAATAATAATAATAATAACAGCATAAAACATACCAAAAAAATTGTAAATAGTGTAGATAAAGCATAAAAATTACACAAATAATGTAAAAACTCAAAAAAATAAAAAACATAAAAATTATAAATGGTGTAAATAACAGTACAAAATGAATGTACAAATATTTAAAATAATGTAAATAATAATGTAAAAATAATTGTGCTTAAATGTAAAAAATAATGTAATTAAAATACATTATTTTAACAAAATAATTAAGCAAATAACATTAAGTAAATTAAGTAAATAATAACATAACCTGTTGTGAGATGACTATCAGCTGTAGCTGTTTGCCATCCCAGCCGGAAAACAGGGACCCCCCCACTTTCAGCAAGTCAAAAAAACAAAGCAAAACAACCTGCAAACATCCAGACAGACAAGCGAACACATCAGTGCGGTAAAATGCTGCAAAATGTGAATGTGTGATGGCAGGAAAACAGGGACGAACATGCTAGAGCCTCCAGATCCCTCATTCTGATCAGCCTCATGGTGCCTAACTGGGTTCACCTTGGGGCCCTGATGTTAGAGGACCAGGAGAGGTCCTGGTGTCCAGGAGATGTTGTGCTGTGGGACGGATGGACAGAAGGGACCGAGGGATGAGTTCAGTCCACGTATAAACTGGAGCCAAGAGCTGTGGCCTCAGGAGACAAAAGGAAGGAAATCAGTAACCTTGTTTTGTTACAGGCGTCCGTGTTTATTCAGACCAAATGTGATATTCAGGTAAATAACTCCTGTCGGTGTGACATGTAAGAATCCAACCGAACCCATAAACTCACATTACTGTGACCTCACGCTGTAGCTTCTAAGGTAAAATAAGCACAAAACAGAGTGAATTGGGGCCCTGAAGCAGGATGACTGCAAGATGGAGGGAGGCGGTGGGCAGGAGATGCTGGAACTGCTGCTTTGAATGTCTACCGCCTGCTGATGCAGTAAAACTGCGCCAGTGAGACCACAGGCCTCTGGGTACCTGCAGGTGCCCCGGTCCACAGCAGTAAGCCGGTGGGGTGCGGGAAGCCTCTGCGGTTTTTCACTGAAACAACCACACTGCTGCTCAGAACTGCAACGACCCCGACCTTAACCATTGTGCCCTGTGGGACCAACGGGGAGGGGGCATCCTGCTGCCCCTGAGGTCTGGCAAACCCCCAAAGTGCTGTCTTGTGCTCTATAGCCCAGGTGTTAAAGGCCACTCATTTCTCAGTGCTGGTGGATCCAGTGGCTTCATTCTGCTGCCCTTCACCAGCAGTGCTGGCCCAGAAAAACCTGAGGGTGTAAATTCGCATCGAAAGGCCACAAACCACTGCCTGTTGGCCAAGTGTCACCCACAGATGAGTATAGGTGACAGGATGGATCTTCTCTACCTGCTGATATTTTGACCTCAGCCCAACCCTCAGCGGTTTGTTGCTCTCATTTTCACCTCATTTCCACTCGCCTCTCCGCAAAACACCGCAGGGGACCAACAGGTAGCTGAGGACTGTGCCAAATCGGTGGGCCTAAATCTTCAATAAGACATGAGGGTTTTTCACGGGGGTTTTCCTAGATTAGACGCCCCTCGAATTCATTAGCCCATTTCTCAACAACAAAAATAGCCACGAGCAAAGCATTTCCTCAGCACTGAGAAGGGCTTCATGAGAGCAGCGGACAGGCGCGTCACTCTGGCGTCCGTTGCCGCCATTTTGCAGACAGCACATTGACTCCACACTTTTGCAAAAACTGAGATGACTTAAGTTCTTCCAGAAGAAGCTGTGCTTTGAGCTGAAACCCCTTTAAGACAAACAACACACTCAGTTTTTAATTATTCCCCAGCGTGTAGTTTGCAGCTCTGACTCCACTGTGAGCATTTAGTCCAAACTGATGGGCTTTTCTCACACACGTTAAACCCGAAGCACGGTCCGGTCTACGCACTGAATCCCTGCAGCACAGCCCTGTCTACGCACTCAATCCCCGCAGCACAGCCCTGTCTACGCACTGAATCCTCGCAGCTGCACACTCTGCAGACACCCTGTCACTATTCTGCCAGACATGTGGAATCAATTACAAGGAGGGAAGTAGAGGAAACATGGAGATGGTAGAGAAAAAATATGACATTACACTAAATTAAGTCCCTTGTTTTTTTAAAGACTTATTAATGGTAAACACACACATATATATCAAGAAATGCAACTCAACAGATCCAGCAAAGCTAATATAAATAAAACTGAACATTTGCAGCGATGCAGCCAGATGTCAGGAATCAGCAGAGGCAAAGTAGTTATCTGAGACGCTGAGAGCAAAGTCCTTCACCTCCACCCAAGAGGAGACGA
The DNA here is from genome assembly GCA_018136845.1 of Heterotis niloticus. NCBI lineage: Eukaryota > Metazoa > Chordata > Actinopteri > Osteoglossiformes > Osteoglossidae > Heterotis > Heterotis niloticus. The sequence continues at coordinate 12,007,686 of CM030891.1, forward strand.
CTGATTTTATATAACACGATGGTAAGGTGGTGCACGCAGCAGACCCGCATATCCATGTGATAAGTATGTGAATGGTTGAATTATAAGTGGCATAAAGTGATCTGGGTTAAATCCCAGCGTTTCAGGCCATTTCAGCCGGCCTTCTACAGTCATTCTGTTTTATCAAGCCAGATTGCTGACCTTTCCTGCTCTCTTCCCATCCATCCATCCATTTCATTAACTGCTTGCTCTGATCACTGATCAAGGTCACACTGGTCCAGATCCTATGTCAGTGTCACTGGGTAACAAGTAAGGAGGTCATCACCTTGTACGAGACGCCAGTCTGTCGTAGGGTCTGCGCTCATAAAGTTCTGTTTTATGCACATACAGGCAGTACACATAACAAATAGCACAACTATAAACAACCAAGCTGCACGTTTAGAAACAAGTAAGAGAGAAAAGGCAGAAGGAAACCAAAACCCAAGGCCAAGTGTGCTGTTACCCTTCAGGCTTTCTGCTGCCTGTCAGCATCACACCTCCGGCATGAGTGTTTTAGGGGGTCCCCAGGCTCAAGTGACTAAAAAACAGTTGGATGGAATGAGTGAAGAAGCATCTCTCGGGCAACTGAGCCAGGAAGGTGGACATCTCGTGTCCTTTGTTGAGGGGCAGGGCTGTTGGGGGTGGAGTGTCAATTGCTGGGGACTCCCTCCCTGTGAGCTGATAGAGACGGCTGCTGTAAACAGGGATCCCCTCCTCCACCAGCGACAACTCGGCTGAGCAGCCTCCCCTCAAGCTGGCTTTCCCTCAGCAAGCACTGCTGGCGGATCCCCGAACTGGAGATGAGGGCGGGGGCTGGGGGTTTGGTCACGGTCCCGTGTGGGAATATTTAATAACAAACATTAAAAATACCACAGAAATCCTTTACCGCGTTCCCACGCTCCGGCTACAGCCAGAGCCCCGACAGAGAGTTTATAAATACCAGGCCCTGGACCGACTCCAGAACCCGGCGTTAACAGCCGAGAGACCCACAGTGGTACACCAAAGCGGACACACAAACACACACACACACGCACACACTCACGCACGCACACTGTTGATACACACGAGGCTACACCGATACACACGACAGTTGTGTATAAAAATGTTTGTCACTGTTGGGCTTCAGTCTTTCTCGCCTGAAAGATCTGCTCCGGCCACACAGATGAGTCCATGCTGCATGACTCCATGAGCCCCAATGAGCACAAGGCACCCATGAAGCAGCTGGTTAAGTATACAAACACAAAGCACAATGCACAATAAGCTCTTGTTGCAACATCTCTGTCATCGTATCTACATCTAACCCGCCCGGATTCCACCGCCTCACTTTCACCAGCCAGCTCTGTGCTCCTCTGACCTCATGTGGGAGAGCAGAGGAAAATGACCACGTCCTGTGCATCCCTGGGCACCAAATGCCCATAAATGTGGCACTTCCTCTTCCAGCCTCACTGCCAAGAAGCTTCCAAGCCCAAGAGAAACAGGGTAAAGAGTAGCTGCTCACGAGTTCACATTTTGCTGCTGCTTTTTTGATTCCTCCCTGATGGCTCCATTGTTTGGATGACGCTTGTCAGAACACGAAAGAAGGCGCACATTTTGTGAGTGACTCTCACGTTGTATAAGCCCACCTTATAAAGATGGAAACCAGTTGGTTTTGCTGTGATCCTGTACCACAGCTGTTGCCTTTCCCCACCAGGGAAGGTGAGGACCTCAAGGGACCAACCTGAAGATGACAAACATCTCCTGGTCATCATTTGTGGTCATCTTGAGAGCCTACAAGAATCTCAGTGACACAGGAGTTTAAGATGACATGACAAGGGATCAACCACCGAGTATTTACAGAGCAACCTGAGGAGAAAGAGAAAGAAGTGGGTAAGGGCAGAGGGGTTTTGAGGGGGATCTCCACATTGAAGATCTGCAAAAATGCCAATTTCCTCTCTTTCAGGAAATGTATTGTCTGCAGCGCCTGTCCTTCTGGCATATGTGTCTCAAGGAGAAATGACCGCTGTCCAGCCTGACCTCTCGGGCCACTTGCATGGGAAGCAGAGTGAAAGAAGGAAGCTGGCAGCCATGTTTTTTTCCTCTCCTCACACGGGGAGGGTGATCTTCCTTGGAGCACAAGGAGCCAAAAAACATGAATGCCTCTTTGGGGGAAAAGGGATTTGCAAATGTACTGGCGCTGGTTCACAGGGATGTAGAGAACGGGCAGTTACGGTACAACAGGGCTTCTTGGTGGTCAGCACACCCTCCAGGCTTTGCAAATTTAAGATCTCATTCTACTGTTAAGGATCATTAAAATTTAGTGATTCTATGCCAGGATACACAAGGACAGTCAATGGGACACAGAGTGAACCTGGGTGGAAATCGGGATTTTGATTAAACTCAGTCTGAAACCTTTTGAGGTCAAAGCCAAACATCACAGACTACAATATATAAAGAGCGCCGCTTTTTGCTGTGGGCAGCATCAAGGTTCAAAATGCACCGCTTGCTGGTTTCTGTGTTGTCAGCTCAGTTTGGCATCTCTGCAGACATAAAATAGAGAAGTTTGGAGCGAAAGCAGTTGTGTTCTGCCTACTGCAGCTATAAAAGAAGCAGCAGTCAAAATGAACATTTTTGGCCTGACAGTGATTGGAGAAATCAGCACCCCCCTCCCTGGTCGATGACCTTGCCTGAGACAAAGCCCTTGCCAGCAGATCATCTGCCAGCAAATAATGAAAGCCTTGCAATCCCCTCACGTTTCAGTCATGCATGAATACCGTCACCACATCTTGCTAACCTCCTCACCTCCCCAGCTGTTCCCAAGGCTATACTGCCTCCCCATACACGCACGCGCACGTGCACCACACCCTTGCTTCAGAAGATCTCACTTGGGCCACATCAGGCACAGATCCACCATTCCTGTAGCTTTGCAACATCAGCATTCCAGGCTCATTAAGCTTCCTTTTCTCCTGCACGTTCCCCATTGCCATCCAAAGTGGAACAACAAGCTGAGCTTCTCAAAGATCATGTGGAGTTCAACTTGAGAAAGAGCATAACTGGAGCAGCCTGCTTTCACACAGTTCCATCTTTCTCTGAACAGCATTACTGCTATAACTGATGTGTGAGCACTACAAGGGGCAGTAGGTGGTGTGCCAGTTCAAACCTCCTCCTTCAGACTTGAAAGACCTGTATCTGACTTCTACCTGCAGCTGTGAGACCCTTGAGAAATGAACTACACTTCTCCAGTAAAACCCTCACAGCTGTACAGTTGGCTCAATAGTTGTAAGCAGCTTAACACCATCAGCTGGTTGAAGGAACAGCATCAGCTAAATGGATAAATGTGTGTCTTCAAGAAATAAAGGTGATGAAAGAGCAAAGGAAAGCCTTACCTGTCAGTTTAAAAGTTGAAGTGATAAACTACCGTATATGGAAGGCATCTGTTTGTGGTTGGTTGTATTCTGACTATCAAATTTTCCGAATTTGGTTCTGAATTGGACGATCTTTGTGAAAGACAAGACAGGAATTTAGCACGTTTGGTGAAAAAAATGGTTCTATTTTGGGTTAGAAACTCAGCATTCTTTTTTTTAATTTAAATGAACTGTAAACAAAAAATTATTTCACAAGAATTCGCATCACAAGCAGATTGGCCATGATCAGGAATGAACGACACTCATTTTGCAAGGGAAGTCTGAATATAGAAACCATTTTCAGATGAGGGATACATAAACCAGGTCTTTCACCTCCCTTCTCTTTCAGCCCTTAAGTGAGAACCTTTTCTTTTTGTTCTGCTACTTCTAAGAACCTGAAGTGTGAGGAGATCCTGATGGATTCAAGAAAGTGCAGTTTAGCTGAGATTTAGGCTTAAGTGATGTGGGAGGTAAAGCTACTGAGACAGAAACCAGATTGCTAGAATGGAATACCTTCATGGGGACGTTCACTTTCTGGCACAAAACACACACACACACACACACACACACACACACACACACACACACACAGCATGGGAAAGGAGCAGGCTTTTCCAGGCTAAATCAGTGTAATAGTGAGTTGTCTCCATTGGCACCACATTGCTGTAAACAGAGTGAAGTGGACCCGCAAACAGCAAACCTGGACTACAGGCTCAGACAGCAGACAGCTAGAAGTTCACCGTGAAAACCTGCATTTATTTCTTTGTCGAGAACAGTCATTAAAAGGCAATCGTTCTCAAGCTGACAGCCTCTCTGGTTCAGTGTTTACCTCTTTCTAACCTCACCGTGCCTTCCAGTGAGCTCCGGACCCTCGACCATTTGGCTCGTTCTCCAACAGGTCACATGGTGGGAATTGCAGTAATGATAGCTGGATGACTTTCATAAAAAGACACCAGACGCTCCAAACAGAAGAGTGGCTAAAAAGAGAGAGAATGGTGATGGACAAAACCACATGCACTGGAGCTGGAGGGGTAGGGGTCATACATCTTAATTTTACCAGAAGAGTGAATTAATTTTGTCAGGTGAAAGCACAACCTTATTCCCTCCGACATCCTCCTCCTCTTCCACGCACCTCCTATTCCTGCTCTTCAGTGACTCTTGCCGATTTCCAGAAAGAACACTAATATTCCCCAGTCAGCAGCCCCTCCAGCTCCAACTCCAGCTCCCAAATGGGCTGCCATCCAAATGTGAATACAGTATGTGGGGCTGCAGAATGATGATCCCTGTCATGTTGCACCTCCTCCATTCCACCCACTCGTGAGGGAAGCAAGTGAACCTGCAATGTCTGGTGACAATCCTAGGCCATGCAAAACACATCCCCTCATTCCCCATCTTTTGATAGCGGTCCTCTTCCTGTGCAAAGAGCTGAAGAAGTTCACAACCCCCCTTTAGAAATTACCCTTGGGTCAAAGCTGCTGTGTCAGAGTTCTGCCTGCTGAGGGTGCAGGGCTTCATCTACAGGCCAGATGCTGCTATGACACCCCAGTGTGAGCCCTGCTGTGCCTGTAACTAAGTGTACCCTCTGGCCAAACTAGTACTGCTGCTTCTCACCAGATGCAGTACGTGGCTCAGGTGTGCACGTAATTTATTTAGGAGGATAACAATTGAGACAGAGAGAGAGAGAGAGAGAAATTGTGGGGGTCACACTTGGAAGATGCTTGATTTTCTGCCTTCATAGCAGTCATGTAGGAATCTGCAGCTTTTTCATTCTGGTCCTCCTTCCAAGTGGCTGTATCAGTGCTCATTGGCAGCATCATTCCTGCCCACTTTCCTGCTCATTTTCTGTTCACCAGCATACAGTACTTACACAGAGTGGCACCTGTTTATACAAAAGATGTACACCACTGTTAAGCAGGTGGCTGTATGGAGTAATTGAAGTGTTCAAAAGTACCCAGAGGCAAAGGTTAATATGGCATTTGGTGCAAAATAATTCAGGAATACGAGAATACAGAAGAACTCCTTGTGTCAGGCTGTCTTAAAACAATATTAATTAAAGTAATTTTCTGGCCAGTGAGTGTGCTTGTGTAGCCCTGTGCCTGGACAAGACCTCAGCATAAGGCTAATAGGAACTTGGCAACACACAGCACAGCATCTACTTACTCAGCCCATTGTTTGGGGAAATGAGACAGCGAAATAAACACTGGCAAAAATGTGCGGATTGTAAAGAAAGTTTTCTTGCTGAAAACATAATTAATGCAAGCTGCAGTGTAATAACTTGGTTAATTTATTTCAGTCACTTATGGCATTTATAAACTAGAGGAAACGCAGTTGGACACTGAAATAAAGGAGAGAAATACATATGCATCCACCAGAATATTAATCATTTTTAGTAGCAAAATAGAAAGGAAAAAAAAAAACAGGACAGTCACTTTTCTGTTAAACTCTCCGAATGTTTGAACGCGAAGCCAATAACCCAGTGCCACAGCCGCTGAAATTTGTGACACTCTTAAGACATCCTGGCAGCAAGGTTCAAGTCCACTTCTTCATTACCACACCTGTGTTCTTGCAGCTCCTCTTCTGCCATTTTGAAGATGCTCTGGTGTATGCGGAGCAGCAGGGTTTGTCAAAATCACTGTACAATTCCCAAATTATTTTGCCTTACTTCTTACTTACATTATTTGACAAGATTTTACATGCTGTGCATTTACTTCCATTCGCTTTGTTTAAAACGCCCCACACAATGGCACAACTAATAACTTGTTTTTCCAAAGCAGAGTCCATGAGGGAGCAACGCAGGGGGCAATGCTGGGTGGGAGATCTAACCAACACAACAGCAGGTGCGGACAAGGGCCACCTGCGAACCCACCTGGAGGAACAGGTGTGCACAGACCAGGGTATTTCCTTAACTAAATCCACCAGAAGCTACAGTTTACACCGCGCGTCACCTTGGAGATTCTATCAGGCCACCGAACGGCGCCTTCTTATCAGATGGCCGTTATTCTTTAGCAGTCACTGCATGTGTGAAAATGTTGTGCGGAAGTGACGGATGCACCATGACTGCGTGCGTTCGCACAAACCTTGAAAGTGAAAAAGACAGACAGAGCAAAATAAGCCCCTGCTTGACGCTGCGCGTTTAGCACTCATGCTATAACTTAGTGTCGCGCACGTGTACGGCCCCCTCGCCATTGCACGTCACCTTTCCCTTTTAACACGGATAATCCTCTTTTTCTCATCTCGCCGTGAAGGCGGGCCGACCAATCTGTTCTTCTCTTCGTTCTTCGCCCCTGCGACAGGCAGCCGTCAGCTGCACTCGCCATCAGGTTTAATAAACAAACGCGTACGTTGCTGTAACCTTCGTTGCGGTACAACTGCACGCTGTCAGTGTTCGGGAAAATCAAAATCCGTATTGAAACAGGTACATACTCTTTTATTAACGGTGCATTTCTTTTATTTAAGTGCACTCCATCTATCTGTCTGTATATCGCGTATAATTTTCGTATCAATAAGTCCGTTTGTCTGTGCTTCCCTGTCAGTTTTCTTCCATGTGTACGTCCCGCGTGACGTCACGGTGGGAGGGGCCTGAGCCGGGGCATCTGATATAGGCGCCAGAACAGAGGGACGCATGCATGGTCCAGGCTCAGGCTGGACGATACCATTTCGACAGTTTGATTTTGTTTGTTCTGGGTGAGCTCGCGGAATCGAAACTGCTAAACAGCTCTTGTTTATTTTAGTACACGGGTGATTGTTTTGGTGTCATGCTGTAAATAATACTATAAATGAATAAGTTTCACTTGACAGGGAAATTGATTGACGTTTGTGGTGGAGCCTGACGTCATGAGCTGTTGCACACAACTTGCAGGATGCTAATGGAGTTAGAGGTCGGAGGACGCGATCGGGATTCGAGTCCCAGCTGCTGCTGTAGTAATGATCACCGTCCTTGAAATAACCTGCCGCATGATTTTGCTGTAACGGCGCAGCCGGAAATGTAAAAAGTTGTGTAAATGCCAATTGTGTATAATTCTGTGTTAAAAGTCTGTTCGCCTGCTTGTGATTGGTTGCTGTTGTTCGTTGTGTGTTACTGTCAGTGTTGCATTCTGGGAAATTGAGCTAAAGAGTACGCCGTGGGTGGGAACTGCCAGGCACAGGGTGATTTTTGTGTAGGATTCTGAGTTCCTGTTGAGACAGGTGTTGATGTTGCTTGAAGTCTTGTTTGCTGACATGGACCCCCAAATAAATGAGCAGCTTAGTGAGATTCTGATTCCTGCGTCTTTCTGTGGTAGCACCTCACAGGGCTGCTGCATTACCTTGGATAAAACCATTGAATGTGCTATTATGGTTGTGATGTCAGGATTTACATTTGGCCATGTCTGGGAGCAGTTCTCAGGTATTACCAAGTTTCTGTACTGTAGTTAAATTTGTCTCCTGCCATTTTCATATATGTTTCCATTAGTGTTTATTCCACATTTACTTTGTGTTGAATTACTGCTTTTAACCGACTGCTGCTCAGGAGTTCCCACCTATGTGCAGCTCACTGCATGTGTGTGGTTGTACCTGTATCCAGATTGTATGAGGGCCACAAATGGCAGCAGCCTGACTGGAGTGGAACAAAAATCCTGCTGTCCTGAACATTTTGCTCACTGTATGAAGGGTAAAAATATTCACAAACCTCAGGAGAATTTTTGTTGCATGCCTGAGGAGCAAGAGTATTCTGTACAACATTCCATCCACCAATAAAAACTCAAAACATGTATTGCCACAATATGTACAGCTGTTTATTTGACATTTAACATTTCACATTCTATTAACATACATAAGGAATTTACAGCTGATCAATATTCTGAATGAAAACAGGACCATAACTGAACAAAGAATTGCAATAATGTTACCAATTATAGTGATTACAATAGTGACCAGGAAAAAAAAAAAAAAAACATTAACAGGAGCGATAAAGTTGGGCTTATAGAGACAACATGCAGAAGCCAGCACTGAAGTCAAAATGAGGTCCATATTGTAGATACTTATCAGCATCACCTGAACACAAACACACTGGGACACAGAAAGCACGAGTCAGTGATACTGTACACAAGAGCTGTCAAAACAGCCTCCCTGTGGACTAGGCAGTCTTTCCAGTCATCCCTGGAAAAGGCCTCTTCTTGTCAGAGGTATTTCGATTAAGAGCCCCTCCAAGCTCAGAACAATCACCAGCAGCAGAGGCAGCGCCAAGCCAGAAAGATTAAATTTTAAAACATTTTTTTTTTGCTTTTAAGGCATTTGCTTTTAACATTAGTCCAGGTCTGTCCAACTTTTTCACTACATTCTGTAGGAACAGCCATGTCCTATCTGACCTCACCTGTGTGTTGGCAGCGTGTTAAAGGATCATAATATACGCATCTGTATATTAATGATTCACCACCAGCAATTGCCAGCAGCAGCTCAAAATAAGGCTCCAATGTTGAGGCACACATAGGTAACTTAAGCTAGCAAATTAATTATATATATATATAATGTTATATATATAAAATAAGCCCCTTCCACTTAACTACAGGTCTCCTTTCTGCACACTTACTCAGGTGTGGGGTCAGATATTCCTATCAAAAATACATTTTGGACTAAAGACAAAACATAAAAGACATCTGCTGGTGATGAGGACAAGACCCTGTGTTGCTGCGCATTTGTATGCATCTGTTCTGCCTCTTTATATATCAATAGACTGACTAATAATGTCAATTCTTGAGTACACTTTTTGTGAAGTCCACTTCTATTTTGATACAGTTTTTACCGTGTAGGATATTAAATCACTGCCTTGCTCATTCCTTTGGGGTGCCTCTTTCACCATCGCCCAAACTGCACCAGCTCCAAGACAAAGTACTCTACGTACCCCTGGATGGAACTGTGTCAGACATGTCAAACATTTCTAACCATGGAGCACTGAACCCAAGTTGAAAAGTAAACACAATGGAACCTGGAATAAACCCTCCAACCTGGTCTCTCCTAGCCGAACTGCACACACCAATAAGCGACTGGTCATACTTTGGACTGAAGTACTCAAAAGTGGTTCAGAATACCAAGATCTAATCTCAATTTGTTTACAGAGGGGATCATATAAATTTATTTTTACACTCACATGAGACTCACACAAACACACACTACTCTTTATTCCAGTAGCTAAACAGGGCAGCCAATTAACTGAACAGCCATTGGACACAGAGGGAGCCTTGAGGTAATCATCCAGAACGTGAATGCAACAAAATAAATAGCTTTTTTTTTTTTTCTTTTTTATGCTAATAGATGCACACGTGCAAAAAACACGAGAAAAATCAGAGGTAGTTCATGTAGGTTCCAGGGCCTCCACTGCTCTTTTGTGAGGGACTTGGTACTGGCAGCGCTGGAACCCTACAGACCAGAAGAGAGCATCAACTGGAATAAAACAAACTAAACACTCAAATAGGGCCGCCTCTCTTGCTGTGGGCTTCCTACAAGACAATATGTAAAGAAGTTTTTTTTTTTTTTTTATTTTTTTAAATGTACTTTTCATATAGGAAATGTCTTATAACTGCTGTCTCAGCGTGTCAAAGTGGGGTAGCGACGAGCTGCTCTGAGAGCTCGTCCTTGTGTTGTGGTCTGCTAAGCAGCATGAACGTGCAGCAAGTGGCTGCTCCAGAAGCATATCCATCTATTTTTTAAAAAATCTGCAATATTAACATTAGAAAAATTTATTCTGAGTAAGTGACTTTGCATGAGAGCCTCAGCTAGGTAAACGAACACTCACATCTCAAGTGGCTCTTGGGCATGGCCACCACCAAGAGGAGCACACTTTGGCACTTATGGGCTTTGAAAGAAGGTGATGGAGCACAGTGCTCATCATGCTGTCAGTGTGGAGCGAGACCTGGTTCCTGTTCTAACTGTAATGCCACTTGGGGGGCGTTGGTGCTGTTATACTCATTAGGAGGAGAGAGTGGGCAGCTTGGGTAACAAGCACCAGCTGCACAATGACCAGAAGAGCCACAGTGTCTTTTTCATGTTGTTCCTGTCATGCTCTGGCCATCACCGTGCATTCTCAACATGCTGTGGATGCCATGATGATCACAAGTATGCAATGGGATACCACAATCTGTTTCCATGGCAATTTACACATATGAGCTACATGCAAAGTGTTCCACCAACGCCACCCTGATGATCACTATACAGATCCTTTGTAGAAAGCCTCGCTGGTTACACAAATCAGGCTACTGTACTTTGTGCATTTTCCACAGGATTGCCTGGTGAGCTTTGTCAACTGGATTCACACACACATTCACACACACCCATGCAAAAAATGGGATGGGGGAGCTGCATGGCCCCTCAGTTCCAAAAAACTCCTTTCTGCAGTTCTGCTTTTCAAGGAGCATCAACAAGTCTAATGTGGTGGCTTTCCATTCTACCTCTGACACAGCACTATGGGAACAAAACAGACTGATTATGTCTCCTAACATATACAAGTATTTATGGCTTTCAGAAAAAAGCAGCAATAACTTTAGTGTAAATCCCTCTCCTGTTTTCCAGTATAAGTACACACTGAACACACTTCATTGCTAATCAATGCTCTTGTCAGACCTTTCAAAACTATGTATTCTCCCCAAAAAAAGCATAGCTTGAAATACACATGTAAGAAACAAGTTATAGTAAAAAGAGAAATTAGAAATATAATTATCCATATATTTGCATATACCTTTAATGTTATTTACTTTAATAGTAGCTACTTTGCCATAGATATATACAAGACTAAAGTGGTATGTACACAGAGTAGCACAAGAGGGCAGCACTAGTTTGAAAGTAATGATAGTAAATCGTAAAACTTGTTCAAATTGGTGACACAGCAGGGTTACATTACGGAAAATGTTGACGTAACAAACAGTTACTGAGCTGGTCTTTAAACACCTGTTGCACTGGCAGAAAGCACTAAATATTTTACAAGGATTAATATGAAGGAATACTTGCAAAGGGAAACAGCACTGCTTTTTTTGCATAATGCATAAGAGTCTGAATAATTTAAGCTGACATAATAGACTGATACAATTTGCCTGTGATAAATTGCTTGTTTTTACTGAAACAAATTCATATAGCAGCTGCATTTACGTCAACATCAAGCCTGTGCACGGACTGCTTACAAGGTGACACTCGCTTTTCTGTTGCGCTGTTCTAACTGCCTCCACAATGTCAGTCCTGACCATATCAGAACACCTGGGATGTAAGTCACAGCCTGACACCTGGCAGACAGCACTTTGTGGGAAACACATAGAACTGCACTAGTCACATTTACGACTGGATCTTCTCCGACAAACAGCCAGCACATGGCTGGGAGTGACCAGCCCCTCTGTCAGTCCCTGCGATGCTGGCCCTCCAGTGCTTATTAAATATCCTCATATACAAATATCAAAAAATAGAATAGTGCTCAGAAGCCTATTTATAGTCAGTGGTGCGTACATCTTTGCCAGCCCTCTCAGGGTCCCACTCACTCATAAATGCACTCCTTGTGGAGCATGGAAACACATAAGTACACAGTGTAGGTCAAGCTGAAAAATTTTCCTTTCCTGGTTGCAGGTATCGGTGTGTTTGTTACACATATGTAAATAATGAAATATGTATTTATAATAATCTTTCACAATTCCCTTTTATGTGTATTTAACAATGCTAAAAGTTGTAAAATCCTAGTCTGACCCTTCACCATGTACCTGGTCCCAAGCATCCAGCCACATCCTGCCCACCTCCGCTCAGACCATGGAGGCCAGGGGTGAACCATGATAGTGCCACTGGCCCAGGCCTCGAACCCCTGTCAAGTCGCATGCTGCTAGGAGACCTCGCTGCCGAAAACCTCCAACACCAGCGGTGTGAGCTGCATGCTGTGCTCAGGCTGGAAGGACAGTGAGCGGTACTGCTTGGAGTGCTCCTCATTCAGGCTGCGGAGATCTGCCAGCTTCTGGATCATCTTGGCATAGAGCAACCGGCCCCCCGGGTGGTGCACTCTGATGTAGGCTTGCAGCACCTCTGATAGGTTGTCCTGCAGGGACTCCACACGGGCATGGTCCTGCACTCCTGGCCGGTCTGCAATTAGGGGGAGGCAGTAGCAATGGGGGAATAAGGAAGCAGATAGTATGGATGGACAGAGGAAGCAGCCCAAAGCAGGCAGGACAGCTTCCTACCAGGGGATAAGAGGCAGATGCCCATCAGGAGAACGTGCTCCTCCTCGTGGAGGTTCAGCTTCTTCAGTCCCACCTGGAATTTGACCAGTGGCTCCAGCAGCTCCAGGGTGTGTCCAGCTGTGAGAAAGGGGTAAAGGAGGTCAGCGGTTACGTGTGTGATGGTGATCATAGCTGGGAGCAGATGTGTGAGGTAGTAGCCTCACCTTTGGTGACGTCATTAATGCAGTACTTGAAGTCGGGCCCTCCGCAACTCCAGGACATGTCCTCCAGGCTGAAAGACTGGTTGGAGCGCAGCATGATGATTTCAATGGCACTGGACTTGAGCAGTGCAATCTGGTCCTCAGCAGTCAGATCTCTGTGGTGCACACACACAAGCAGGGTGTTCAGCATTTGCCTTGACTCCTCCTGAAATGCACACTTGCTGCGCTGTCACACTGGCAAATTGCTTGCAACAGGACACTGGAGCAGCACTGGGCAGCTGGTAGTGACTGCGGTCGACTGCAGGATTCAGAAAACGCAAAGCATCCATTCCAGAAATAAATAATTTCAATTCAATTTAAAAAAAATAAATAAATAAAAATAAAATTAAAAAAAAAAAAAAAAAAAAAAAAATTGGTCACAACTTTGGGATTCTGGTAAGGAACAGGAAAGGGAGGGAGAACACTCAGCCAAGATTACCTAGCCGCAATCCGCCTAGTAATAAAGAGCAATAGCTAACTGAGTCCCGACCATGATTTACTGCCAGTATATAAATATAATAAATAAAAATAAACAAATTAAAAATAGATGGTTTCAGAACTGGCAGACAGAAGAAGTCAATGAGTCCCGCAAGTCTGGCAAAAGGTACCTGATGGCGCTATTTTGGTTGGTTTGTGGTGTGTGTGTGGGTGAGGGTCGTTGCTCATTGCAGGAAAATGAAACAAAGAACCATGTAAACAGGTTGATTGCATCAGCCCTGCTCATCTGAGCACTCTGGGGGAGTTGGATGGACAGGATGTACCGACAGCTTAGAGCTGTCTACTGTTTCCTGGACGACGAGACTTCTGCAAATACATACTGAATTCCTGTTCCAGTGAAGTGACGTTGTCAGTTTTATCCTTGTAGCGTCAGCTACCTTTTTGAGCCTGGCATTCAAAGAGCAGTGGAGAAAAAGCAAGAGAAATGTTTAATAATGGCTTTCATATGCCATTACTGCCTAAAAAGGTTAAGTACCTAATCCATACTGAAAACTTTGCAATTTATTTAAAAAAAATAAAAATAAAATAAAATAAAATAAAATAAATAAATAAATAAATAAATAAATTAAAAAAAAAATTGCTTAACTGTTTCATCACTTTTCAGGAAAAATTAGGTCTGATTAAATAGCAGATTAAAAAGAAGACGATTTAAACACCTGGTGTTGCAATGAATTCCACCCTAAATAACCTAATGTACCATTTCCCATGTAGAAAAAGAATGTCAGGTGTTCTCGCTGTTATGAAGTTCCCCTTAGTCACGCTCTTTTGTAACTATTAAATAACCAAAATGAAATCTGGCATTTTGGCAACTAAAGCAGTTAGCAGGTGAGCCCTATACCACTGGTGCTGTGCTGACATCTCAACAGAGGAAGTATTGGAAAATCCGTTTAACTGTATTCTCAACTAGGACAATATCAGTCATTGAACCTTGGACAGTTATACTTCCCACCAACACAGGTGCATACACTGCACATACATATACACACACAAAAAGCATAGGCCAAGCTCTCACCTGAACCCTGGGATCATCTTGGCAAAGCCAATGACCTTTTGGATGCTGTAGCTAACCAAGTCAGCCAGATGAGGCAGCATTGAAAGGCGTGAGCTGCCATCCTCGCTTGAATCAGGGCTGCCATCTTGATACATCATCAGGAGGCTGCTGAGGTTTAGCTTAGTGTCCACAGACTCTGTTATAGCACAGGACATTAAATGGACATCAGCTTTATCAAAGAAAGAGAAAGCCAAAAAAAAAAAAAAAAAAAAATTCTGTTACTTTTACCACTAAAACAGTATCAATTAACGTTTAATAATTTAGATCACTCATCACTCACTGTTATCCACGAGTTACATTATGTGAGAATAAGCTGAAGCTACATTAAATGAGACTTGTGTTTTTAAACTTCAAACAATGTTAAAATATGAACTTACTAAAGGTAATAATACCTCTCCTCAAAGCTGCTATTCAATCCTAAATGTTAACAAATTCATTCTGTAAGCATGTGCAATATTCATAACCTTTTGGCCAGTCTCAACTTTCTTCAATACACTAATACACCAAATTAAACTTAATACATATGTACCACAGTCTATTAGATCAAAATAAAAACTACAGGGTGACCCAAAAAGTCTTGAAACACCCAAATATTTCTAAAATGCCTAATCTTGGACTGACATAACCCATACCATTTTGCTAATGGGTATATCTGTGAGGTATGTGTCCAGTTCATACATACAAACACACACACCATGTGTCCATAAACTCCTATTTGGTGCCAGTTGTGGACCAATTTATCCCATAAACACATTGTGTTCCTCGGGAGCTATAAAACTTGACATTACAAAACTACATTTTACTTTTACTCTGAAACATGCAGAAATTCCAGAAAAATAAATCATTTTCTTATAACATGAACATAAATACCACAAGGAACAGATGTAATTCAGGGTACACATTTCATCTGAAACCCACGTGCATGACCAAAACCGTATCTAACCCTTATAAACTAAACAAAAGTCACTGAGACATGTAACTGTGCCTTAGTTACTTTCCAGCAGAACTGGTCTGTTCCATATGGTCTTGTCTGGAGTTGCAAAAAAATTTGTGTAAATCATTTATTATGATTTTTGCCAAGACAAAAACTTCAAAATTCACCAACATTACTCATTCTGCCATCACTGCCAGGCAATTACTTGCAAGATTAATTATAAAAGTCTTACTAATGTATGAACTTCTCTGAAATGTTGACAGACATGGCCACATATAAATCAGCTCTTGAGATACAATTCACAAAAACCACTAGGTGGCGCAAACAAACACCTTCAATATAAGCAATACCCTACCTTAAAAACAAAAACACAAGCAGCAACCTATTCCTACAGCTATGTCATTAAGGTTAAATTTGCTTATAAATCTAAACTGTGATAATCTTCACATAGTACCTTGTTTCATTTGAGTTTCTTTAAACACATTTTAATTATGCCAAATCTACCTACAAATTGTGTATCAACAACTTATATTATTTCCTGCCGTGTCCTCAGGTTACTCATATTCTTAAAAATCAATCTATTGTTCTTAAAATGAGGGCAGACAGTCATACCAGCAATGCTAACAGCAACTGCAAAAGTTGTAAATGTACACAAACTCAAAAATAAGGTGTCAGGTCCTTGGCTGCAATGCGAAAAGTCAAGTCTCACCTGGTGAGTGGCTGAAAGAATCGGAGGAGGCATCCGACAGTGAGTGGAGAGAGGCAGCACGGCTGGCACTACGCGTCACCGGTCCATCTCGCACTGGGGGCTACATTACCAATATACAATCATAAGCATGGCAAACACATAAACAACAGAACACACACAAAAAAGTCTGCCATTGACAATTCAGTTCTAAACCACTGAAAACAACTTTGAAAATTATTATGTGAGTTCATTTAAACTCAGCCTGCAACAGATTTACATCTAACACAAAACTCAGGCAATTTATTCACAGAGCATAATGTTACTAAGATTTTGTTCAGCACTAGTACAGACCCGGAACCGGGTGAAATCAGAGTAGGAGTCATCATAGGTCTTGTGATGCGCCTCAACCAGGGTAGCGATGACATGGTTCTGCTCCTCACTCAGCCTGGGACGCTGTGCCTCCCTCAGCGCCTCTTCTTCTTTACGTTTCATGATCAGCTCCTTCTTCCTCTGTACCTCCTCATCTGTCAAGATGACTGAAAGAAAAATAGAGTCAAGTGGCCATGACTTAGGAGTACTTACTGATTCTTTCTTACAAGCAACTGCTGACAAGGTCTTTCTCAGCATGCCTAAGAGTGACAGTGACATATATGAAATCCATGAAAACAGAAAATTTTGGCTATTTGGTCCATGTGGAGAATGGGCTTAGCTACTTTTCTGACTTTTGTAAATGGAACTGAAGAAAACCATGTATTTTTTTTCTCTGAGACACTCAAAAGCAGGGTTTCAAGTGGCCTTTGCAATGTACAAAAAAGTGATAGATTCATTTCCAGATTTTTCCAGCAGCAGCTGACAGCATGGGCACACACTGTCCAACAGTCTCTTACATCATGGGCACCAATCCTACGAAAGTGTAGACTGAATACAGAAAACTTCAAAGGAAGATTTTTGTTCCCAATTTACAGATACCAACCACTAGCCCTGTAACAGAGGTCCCTCCAGCACCTTCAGAGGCTGCCAATTCAACTAGCATGCCCCCCCCCCCCCCCCACATACTGTAGCTGCTGCCAACTTGAAACCAGAATCCAAAGCTGCTACTGCTGCCTACTGATTGGACTATTCTGGACACACCGCTGACCGCTGGGTGACACTCTCCCCACCAGTGACCCAACAAACACAAAGGGGCCCTTTTCCCACGTCTCCTTTCCTTTTTTCCCTGGGTTACTTCTTTACTGGGAGCCACCACTAGTAGTGACAACACTGCCATTCTCGTGCTCTGAATGAAATCTGGGTCAGGTTTCAGATTGTGCACAATTCCTGCCCCATTGTTCCCCCTTGCCTTGTCTTCTTATTAGATCTTTATGTTGCCAAACCTTTGCCTTCTTACTGTGTGTGTCTGTGTGCGCAATGACAGTATTGTCCTACAATGACCGAGCCTTTAAGGGTTTACTCTAAGAAAAGAACCCAGCTTGTGGCCTGTGCAGCGGAAGTTACTATTTTCAGGCTGCGTATATAAGCTATCACTGAATGCATCAAAACAGTAGTACTTATCAATGCAGCAATACTGCAAGTTGTTAATTTCACCGTGTGCAAAGTTCAAAAAGAGCCACTTTGGTCCAGGATACATAGTGAATGTGCACTTAAAGCTTCAATATAAAACAGAACCAAACAGGACTCACATTCCTTCATCATGCCAATGTCCACGCAGCGCTTGAGTCTGCAGGCCTGACAGTGCCGCCGGTTGTCCTTGGTGATGGTGCAGCTGCCATTGAATGGGCATGTGAAGTTGGCCTTGCGCTTCATACTTCGCCTGTGACAGGAACAAGGTACAGGAAAAGGGAGACAAGCATCAACAGATAAAATTCACATTTTATTTAGCAGGCAGGCTTTATTTGGTCATCTACCGCAGACCACTTGAACAGATTTACACAGCTGCTCATTTTACAGAAGCAGTCTAGCATAAGCATAGGATAAGGGTCAACTGCTGTTGTGTGACCCAATGACTCAGTCACAGTTTAAGTGACCAAAAGTCCAGATCCTTCAAAACATCTGCTGCCTTTCTCCCCACACGACCACATATTCTTCAGATAAACAGCCACATTGAAAAAAAAGCCCCATTGCAGCTCAATAAAACAAGAGCTACCCAGATGGACTGAAGCCAGTTTGGGCAAAAGGAAAGAGGGAACAAAAATCTGTAAATACCAGAAGTTTACTCACAGAGCTGCATTTTTCACAGCAATAAAAGGGGTTACAAAAACCGCTCATAGCCTCCCTTCTCAGGCTGGGCAAAAAAAAGTCTCCTTATCAGGTGTGCCAAAGTAGTCTTTGAACATCATTCACACAAAGGCCTCAACCACACAGCCTCTGCCCACTGCATAAGGCCAATATCCTTCAGAACAACTCAGAAATATGCAAGTACGCATAAAACATTAAGCACACACATGCAGATATTAGATGCCTGTTGCCTTACATACCTAGAATACTGGAGGGAAAAACTGATGGCATAATATGGCTTACAAAGGGCACCATTTAATGAAGCATGCAATGAGTCAGTGAGATAGAGATCACAAAAAAGAAAAAAAACAAGCTTCACTTGTTTTCAACACCATTCCCTACACACATTCACACAAAAGCACAGCGTCCAAGTGTAGTGCAGGAATCAAATAGGTGCTATCTAATCAGAACCAATTTGTCATAAGGACCCAAACCCCAAAATCAGAAAGATTACATTGCTAGGTAAAGCTAGCCAAACCTTCCTGATCCTTATGAAATTTCGTTAGTTTGACCATCTTGTGTGGACTCTAAACCTTTGGTTACCATGATTACATGTCATTACTGTCAGTGATAATATTTTAAAGGCGTTACAAAAACCATCAGCATTACTGTCACTGGTCCAGCATAATCATAATATCATCAATAGTTGACAATACTCATTAACTACTCATCAAGGCCCTCATAGTTAGCACCATCTTGCCCACCTGAAGAAGCCCTTGCAACCCTCACAGGTCATGGCGTTGAAGTGGAAACCAGTAGCCTTGTCACCACAGACCCCGCAGATGCGTGGCACATTGCGGTCAAACTCATCTGGCCCTGCTGCTGAGGTGCTCACTCCTGTGGTCTCCATCACTGTAGGGGTGTGGGAGAGACAGACCATTAAAACATTCAGAATGAACACAAATTATCTTCCCCTCCATCGACAATGACTGCGAAACCATTCAGGATATAGATATGACTGTCTCACGGTATGGGAATACAGAAAGGCAGTTCTGAAGGACTGAGAAAATTTTACACTATAGTATTAAATGTATATAAAACATTAACTTTAAATTAAAACATAAAAGCAAATTAAATAAACAAATTTAAGACCAACCAATGAATAAATCTGTATAAAGCTATTCAAAACTAATATAGCACTATGATTCAGTAAAGTATTTGATGTACCCTCTAACTGATGTGTAAATGGATTAAACAATGAGCTTTCACAACAACAGAAATGAAAATGGGAATATACTGAGAGAGACCAGAGGCATAAAGGAACTCTGGACTCTTACACTAGAGTTGAAAAAAGTCCTTTTGAGACAGACACAAATATGCAGGCTTCTGAAATAGCTTGCATTTAAAGGAAAATAAAAATGGAGTGAAAGCACACATTTACTGTAGCTAATTTACACAGTTCAATACAGTGAAACATGTCAGTAAAAGGAAGGCCATGTGAACATACACAGGTCCACTGTAGTACATAAAGACATTAATCATGGCCTTGAGGAGCTTTGGTCCCTATAACAGCCAGTAGGACACCCCTTTATGTTCATACTGCATCAGTCTACAGAACTTATGCTTGGCAAAGGATAAACACTGCCAATGTTATATATTAAAAAAAAAAAAGACTATTTGCAATGCATGTTTATTTTTAAAATCATTTTTAAAGATCACAATTTGTTTTAAATCTTTAGAATGTCTGAAGAATATTGTTGTTTATCAAGAACAATTCACAATGAGGCTCCATGTACCTCAGGGGTACCAAGACAACCTTGAACCTGTGACCACTACAAGCACATTTCCTGCATCACCTGCAGCTCAAACACTATTAACCAAGAATGCAAAAGCAGTGATTTAAACTGGTTTAGGCAGAACTGGTCCAGGAGAGTATTTCCTGACTAAAAGCCTACAATATGAGCCCATGGCTCCCTAATGACTCACAAAACGGTTCCAAGAAAGATCTGACCCTACTTGATGTCTGGGCATGAACATGGATTTCACTGATGTGGGCTTATTGCCTTACTCCACTTCACTTGTTCTTCTGCAACAAAGCTGAACCTGAGCATATATTCCGGACATTCTGGAGGGCAAAGTGTGAAACCTTCTTCATGCAGCATAAAGGCCAGTATCCCTGAGTGACGTAACAGGGTGGACAGAGACTGAGACATGGCCAAGGACATGGCAAACCCATTAATCAGTGCACTTTCCATATTTAACGCCAGTGGGATTTGGTGGGGGTGGAAGAACCAAACAATCCACAAGAATCATAACTAACATTTTGCAATAAACTAAATAATTTAAAATGTAGTAATGGGCTCATTTATCATTTTTGTTAACAGGAAAACACAGAGGAGGGGTGGCACTCTTACACCCACATGCTGTCCATTGAAAAACAACAGCCTCTCCATTAAAATCAATAAGAGAACCTGTTGAAGCCACAGCAGAAGAACAATGCCGAGGGTCCTTCGACTGGACCATTTTTATAACCAGTAAACATAATCAAAATACCGTTTAAGTAAACACATAGGGCCTTGTGTATTAAACAGGTACAGAATTAATGTGAATGACACAGAGCTTGGAAAACATCTAATAATGAAACTAAAGTCCATAATTCTGTGTGTGTGTGTAAATTTTCTGAACTTTCTAAAAATTTTCCATGAATAAGTTTATAAAAGTATTGCAATCATACAAAAATAAACTCTGTATCAATGCAAGCATACATTAAAGATAAAACTTGAACCAGTCAACACTGAAAGTGCAAAACTCATGTTTACTCACACCTCAGAATTGTGTTAGGAAAAATTCCCAATTGTAATACTACCCACAATGCTATAAAAGAAGGCTGATGAAAAACCTAGGCAGCATCACTGGATTTTTTTGTCCCCCCCCCTTCTCTTTCAGTACTACCATACATTTTCTACCTTACCTGTGCAAACATAACCTGCTCTCAGATGACTGTGATTTGTAGATGGAGTCCTGGAGCATGAACGAACAAGCCCATTAGTTTATATGTGTGCTACCCAGCAGGAGTCCGCCAACAAGGATCCACAACCGGAAGATCAAATCGTTACAGATGGAGACAATTGAACCCAGGTTGGTTTAGAGCACACATCACAGTGGGTACTGATGGTGATGGCTGTTGTATTTCACGCACAATTTAACCAGAGGCCTGACCATGCAAGCACCCGCTTAGTTACACAACGCACCTGCCTTAACAGCACAATCATTTTAACGCAGCAGCAGGGAAGCTACATACGTACATGGTCTCAGTTACAGAAAACAGCAGCCCACATTCCCCTCAATGGTGGTGGTGGGGAGGCAGGGGCTGCTGCACTATTTGTTCATGTGGGTGACACCACACACACACACACACACACACACACACACACACACACACACACACAGGTTACTCTCCATTTATTTTACAGGGCCCTCATTCAAAATCTTGTTTTGGGTTGAGGTCAGAACTTGCCAATGACAGAACGTGTCCCGTCGATTGGCTCTGAGCCAGGCAAAATGTCCACCAAGCCCAGGATGTGGAGGAGAGGAGCGCAACATGTACAGCCAGCCTGAAACTTGTGTGATGAACTTTGTACTTCATTCCTTTCTGAGCAGAAAATGAACAGGCTGCCATACAACTGGCAGCCTGACAAAGGGGGGGGGGCTTATGGATTAGTGTGGCATAGTGAGTAAAATCCCTTTTATAGGGACCGACCCAGCAACTGGAGGAAATAGAGGCATAAACATGGTGGGACATGTGAACCTCAAGGCTAAGAAAGTGGGTTCCACCTTAAATGCATCCCACATCTACAGCACACATGTATATATAAATGCCTGAGTTACTGAGCAGAGAAGTGCAGAGGTGCCACTAAAGGGTGGTATTATGGGCATTGGCTTTCTCTTGTTTCCTCTCTGACAATCTTCTTCAATTCTGAACCTGCCAACTCCCCCAAAGTAGTAAAGTCCACCTGTGGGGTCAGTGACTGCAGGCATATAGCAGTTTCCACAGCCACTCTACCAGAGGCTTCAGAGAATATTTAACCATGCCCTTGCTATCTGGGGAAATAAGTGCTTCAGCCAAACAGTCCTTTATCAGTCTCTGTGTTGAGGGGGTGAGAACAAGGGGCACAAATGCTTACAGCACCCTCATCTGATCCAGGTCAGCAAGTATTGGTGTGAATGTTCCCGACACTAGGTGGGGGAGTGAACCCTGGTAACAGTAAAAGGATGGGGTCTATCTTAACCGCTGACACAGAACACCAACAATCCAGATTAGACAGGAAAGAATTCATACTAGGTCATTAGTGGAGCCACAAAGAGAAAGCATTCCCTGTATGAGGGGAAAGAGCACTACCCAGTATATAGTTGCACAAGGGAGGGGTAGCGACTTGTGGCTGAGCCAGTGTTACGTCCCAGTGTGTTCCTGTTGTGTTTGGAGAGTGACTTAGTTTGTTTTCTCAAACTTGTAACCTTCTACAACACGTGTGTAACACATATGTCAATATCAAACACCATGAACAAACCAGCGATAGGGAAAAGGCTAAAGGTGAGATCTTGACCCGGACTCAGGCTAAGGTTCAGTTCTACCATCAACAAACCTGGCTGAAAACACTGGCGTTGACTGGCATGAGAGCAAAGTTCACAGCTATTTATTACAGCTCAAACACTGCATCTTCATAAGCATGATAAACAGTGTTACCACTTAAGAGTTCTACCACCAGTGCACAAAAGACCATGGCATATGCAGAATGAGCATTTCCACTGCTCTTGGTTACGGATCAGAGCTTTCTCCTGTTCTTAACGACACAGAGACTGAGATGATCAAACCTAACCATAGAGATGTCACAGGGACAAAACAGAAGTCTGCAGGTGGGGTGGGTGGCAAACTCTGAAAAGATCTACTACACAGCAATATTTAAACTGCTTTATAATGCCATATACTAACAGGGCAGGGTAACTGTATAATGAATTTTTCTGCCACCAGGTACTAAGTAATATAATGCAGCAACTGAGAAGAGAAGTGCAGGCAAGGACATTTTTCACAGGGGAGGATTTAATTGCTAGTTAGTTTGTTGTTAGGCAAACGATTCGGGAGCATTACGGCAAAAATGGAGAGACTTAAGAGGAGCTTCTGTCCACAGGCCATAAGGCTCTTGAACCTACCACTACCCTCAAAACCACGCACAGTGTCCTGTCGATTCAGTTAGCATTTCACTGTATGGCATACCTGGTTACCACGTATGTGACAAATCTCTTTGAATCTTTGATGACTACCCAGAGCACTACACAGAGCCGAACCCCATGGCGCCCGCACTCTGCATTGTTTCAAAGATCTGAATATGGTACTGATCTGAGCCTAGTGCAGTGCAAGTCACATGTAGGAAGTTCTTTAGACTTGGTTGCATAACAGTTTGTTTCCTCTTTCTGTCAGCAGACCTCTATCTAGGCTTGCAGCTGAGGGAAAGGACAACCCCTATTCATGTTAATTTGTCCAAGAATGGCAACATGCATCAGCAAATTTAAAAAGCAATAACAGTAATTAAAAATCTCTGGAACTAAGGATATAAGTTGAGATCCTGCAAGGCCAGCTAAAATGTAGCCTTAGACACAGCCAGCGCTCCCTTCAGTTAGGCACAATAAGTACCAAAACACAAACAAACAAACACACACACACACACACCTGCTTTTACTCTGGAGATGTACACATGTAGAGTTCCAGTTGTGACTATGGCAGAAGAGGCAATTTGTTTAGCTGGCAGAACAAGGGCTAACACAGGTCCTAGTGATGCTGCATCACCTTGACAACACCAGCTCATCTCTGGATAAAAACAGTGAATTTTCCATAGGAGAAAGACACTTCACAGAAAAATTTGTTCATTTGTTGCATTTTGGATTTATTTCTTTTCAAATGGATCACAGTAGCATGATTCACCCATAAACTACTACTTTCTGTAACTGTATGCATCGATTGCTACGCATTTGATACCTTTTGGGGGGGGGGGGGCACTACAGTTTACACCTACTATGATCATATATTTTCAAGCCTTTTTTGTCAATAATTAATGCCCCTTCACAAATAAAATCTGTTAATGTTGCCTTGTATGGCATTAATCAGATGTACATTAACCCTGACCCTTAAAAAAACTTAATGAACATCTTTATTTTTACTACACCAAGTTCAAGATGCATTCATTGTATGTAGCCAAATAATTTTATATGAACCTACTACATGCAAGAAGTGGACAAAAAGACTGCATGCAAAAGGAATTTAACTTTAATGCAACAATCACACTTACAACATGGAATCATATTAAACTGCTTATTGGCAGTCAGTCTAAGTCAGCAACACAAGAGGCCTGAAAATTAGCACTTCAATATGTAGGCTTTCAAATGAACACAAAAAACAGAAAATATGCGAGAGGTAAACAGTAAGTACCTAAACTATTGTTAGTCACAAAAAACCTCCTAAATTGTTTGTTTGAGGGGAAACAGTGTCAAACATAATGAGAACAGACACCAGAAATGGACAAACAGCATCTGGAAAGAGGAACAGTGGTTGCAAGTTGAAGCTTATAGGAAGGACATATGGACATTTGACAGGATGGCTGCTAAATGGCCCTAAAGCACAGCCTCGACAATGACCACAGAATGAATGAATCGGCACCTCTGTGAACATACAAACAAAAACTGCACATTGTGAGCTTCATACAGCTGGAGTTTACAGCAAGGCTAGCATTTGGAAACAGCTGGTATCCAAGGCCAACCTACAAAGACAAAGACCTGGTGTAAGGGACACAAAATCTGGACCACTGAGCAATGAGAAAAAGTAATGATGCCTGATGAGCCATTTTTTCACTCTATTTAGACAGGTTTACATTTGGAGAAAGTTGAAGGATGCTTTCAAGTAACATCTGACCCTACCTGTTAATGTGGTGGGGGTTCTCAAATAATATAGATACCCATCTTGGGGGAGCCATGAGGTGCAAAGTTTATAATATATGGATGCATAACAGCCAGGGAACACGAGGCCATTTTAGAGAACCAAGTGCACTGAATACAGACACTCCCATATTCAGATATGACAATGGCCCCTCAAAAGCAGGATGAAAATGAATGTTTTTCATGGCCTCCCAATAACCAGATATAAACACCATTGAACTTTTGCCGGACATTCTGGAGGGCAAAGTGTGAAACCTTCTTCATCCTTCAAGGAATGAAAGGCTTTTCTTTTGAATGATTTCAACAAATTAAAAACCACATGCTTTACTGGTCTAATAAGAGAAAAAGAATCATCTTAAATTACAGTATGAGTAACCGGCAATAATAAACTAACACTTAAGTCCTCCTCTGTGAAAAATGTCCTTGCCTGCACTGACTCACACAGCCGCAGCTTAAGCAGTGCTAACAGAGCTAGTGTCTTCCTGAGTACAGATCCCTGGAGGATGCTGTAAAGGACTCACTCTGCCAGTGGCACATCTCTTTCCTCTGTGTGCTTCTGTGGCCTTGGCATTTCAAGCTGCTACTATTTTTGTTTTTTTTTTTTTTTTTAAACCAAAAAAGCTTGAAGACAGAGGGGCTGCACACTGCATTCAACCACATCTCAATCTAGGAGTAATGACCAATGCTTTATTCAATGCAAACTGTGTTCCCCATTTTGAAATTTACCTGTAGCTTTTGAAGCCTTTTTTTTTTTTCTTCCCCCCCCCCACATTCTCATCTGCCATTGTACTCAGGTTTAAATAGCAAGTCCAGTTCCCAAAAGCAAGCCAAGAAGAAAGGGCAAAGTCACTGCCTTCGAGAAGTTGACTGAATCGTCTCATTTACTCCTTGTTATAGTTCAAAATACTGTACAGCTTTTCCCCTTCATCTTGTCAACTTTGCATCTCACAACATGCTGTGGGGCAGTACAGATTTTCTCCCAAGTCATCTCCACAAAAAAAAAAAAAAAAAAAAAAAAGCCAACCATGTGTCTCACCATGACTGAGCACGGAATGTGTGACCACCAATATATTTCTACCCTGTTATGCAGACACTCGCAGCTAAAGATGGCTTTTGATGCCATGGCTTTCGATGTGAAATAAGCTAATGTCTTCCAGCACATTCACTTTCACAAGCGGCTACTCAAATCTCATTCATTTGGAATGACTGCTGCATCAAGTGCAGTTCTAAGTATCTCCTTTCTTATTTTCCAGTAAAATATCAGGCAAATAAAGCTGTTTTGTCTGAGTGTTGACCAGAAGAAAGATCTGTGTGAATCTGAACAGGAATAACCCTTCAAAAACAGCAAGAAATCGCACAACCCCATAGAAGAGTGGTTTATCAGATTCCAGGAATGACATCGAACTCAGTCTACAAGAACATAGTTCTTGCAACAGCAAAAATTCTGTGGTATACCCTCAAACTCCAAGGTGTCTTGCAGTAGGCCCAAAACTGAAGAAAGATATCAGGAATAATTTGCTTTATTTTAACTTGCCTTTGCTTATTTTTATCTTTCTTTTTTTGAAACATGAAGTTTATTGAATAAATGTGTGGTGCTGTGTAATGCTCCATGTTTGCACTGCGCATACTAAAAAGGCATTTTATGATGTTTTAGTGGTTTGGGAACACATTATTATTTTACACAATTTAACATGACAGAAAACAATACCCCACCCCCGACCCCCCCAGGGTCCCAAAACATCCACAAATAAATGACTCAGCCCTGTATGCACCTAATAATCTAGTTCTCTGAGGCTTCTTTTTCATCCCTGTTCTCCTTTGTGGTCTCACTATATAACAGACATCGTAAATATGAAACAACTATTTGGCAGCACACGAGAGTGCTTAGCCATGGTCACTGTTGTGCAGTTCTATGATAACCAGCATCTGCTCTCTCCTTCAAGTCTCCTTATTCCAGGTCTCAGCTACCACTGAAGGCCCTGGTGGAATAACTGTGAAACCTGATGTTTTCATGCTAATGAACAAGAGACAAGTAACAATGAACAATGAACAATTATGGTGATGGTGAAGATACTGTTCACACTACTGAAGCACTGAACTAACCAATCAGCATCCTTGGGCGGTGGAGACTTTCAGCTACAGCAAGAACCCCCTTTATTTGGACTAAGCAAGCTGTACATGTTCATAATAGCCATCATGTTACCTGTGCACCACTATTCTGAATTCCAGTTCTAGGCCAACACACTGCTTGTAGAAGCCATGTGCAAAAAAACAACTCAGATCAACAGCAAGCAACAGATATTAAGTCACCAACAATTCAAACTTAGAGAGAGACAAATCCAAACCTCAGATGTACAAATGACATATATACATAACCAAAAACTAGCAATTTATTTGTAATGGTGTCATGGAGGCATAACAGAGGCATTTTAGCCAGTCAGCTGTAATCGAGTCACTGGATGAAACTGGGGCATGGGACTGAGAAACTTACGTTAAATTAGTGACCCTGCCCCCTTTGCAGGAGACTGTTAAAGCATAAAATGGCTAAGGACCACACATGAGGACAAAGAGTTAATCTGTTTACTGTTGGGACAACTGATCTAACACATCCAAAGCAGAGGTGCACAAATGAAAGATCTTGGACACACTATGCCTCAGGCAACAACAAGAAAGAAAAAAATAATGCTGTCTTCAGCAAAAAAGCAATAAACTGCAAGCCACATTCACTTCAATCATGATCTCCCCACCCTAGTACAAATCAAGTCAATTTCAGTAAACCTTCATGCTACCATTACTGATGTTTCCCTTTAGCCCACAACTCTGGCATCAATTAAAGCTAGTTCAACAAAAAATGCATAATAAGAGAAAAACAACAGTCTCATATGTTGGTGAGCCAGTGACTCATCTCTGCCTCAATACATCACAGAAACAACCACAGAAATCTTGTTTTAGAACATTCTGAGCATAGGGAAAGAATGATGCCACCTTAGTGCCCTCCACATTGGTAGGCCAGGTCAGGACAGGCAAACTAGTAATATCACAGTTATATCTTCTGGGGTATGAAGTAGCATGCAGAGTGGGGAACGCCAGTCAGCCAAATCACAAATGGTGCTGGCTGACGTTTACTCCAGCTGCTACCTGCAGTGAGGAGCAGGTGTACTAGAATACCTACATCCCACCATTACAGTGGGCAATGTGGGGAAGCTGTCTGGGATGGGGGGGGGGGGGTTCCCCATGCAAGGATAGAAATGCGTCAGCTGCAAGGCTAAGATCGTTGTGCCAGGATAGTTGTGTATCATTCATGAAACACCTGTTGGTGTGTAACCGGATAAAATGTCTGCCATGCCAAATTCATTTACATTGTTCCAGATGCATTCTAGAGTAGAAGACACTGATGTCAAAAACAAAAACTGTGTCAGCTGAACTCTGCAGTATGATTGCTACCTCAGATAAAAGAAATTATATGTCTGCAGCAACCAAGTCATAACTGCCTAATAAGTTCTTTTCTTAATGCACAAGTGGAGTACAAAAACAACTCAGATCAGATCTTAGCTGCGAAAATGACCAATATTCAAATCATAAAAACATGTATGACAGACAAGTACAAAACTAATCACCAGAGAAGAGACATTAAACAAATCATTCTGTCATTCAGCTGATGATAATCAATTGATAAGAAAACTGCAAGCAACAATTTCAATTATATGACTAGAGACTTGCAAAGCAAGACTGGAGCAACAGCTTGTAAGTTTTATAATTCCAGACCAAGTTTATTTTCAGTAACAAAAATGTGTCTGGCTAGACAGTTTTAAGACCAAAGGTCAGAATCAGACTGTAGACAACCAAATACATCCCTGCTGAAGAAGTTCCAGAAAAGGGGGTTTGGAAAGGAATCCTTCCTAGCCTTACAAATGACTTGTAAGGTTGAAGAAGCAATTGAAAAAGGTTAAAATTTCTCAGTGTGGGGTGTGCAAGGCTCTCACGGGTTGTCCCTAAAGCCCCGGCCGACAGCTCACTGTCAGCAGGAAGAGGAAATCATAAGTAGTAGATAAGTTGGGAATATTCAGCTGCCCACCTTTACCTCAGTACATCTATCAGGTTCCCAGACTACTACAATGAAATACAAGGGGATTTAAAAAACATACAGATGACTTCTGTCAATCTAGCTTTGGAAGCCTCACTACTACTGTACAGGTGCATATGTAGTGCAATATGGCCTTAAACTCTAAAACAACCTTGGTTCCCAAAAATTGTAAATGGGGAAATCATTTAAAAACAAACACTGAGATGTATGTGTAACATAAAGCAGCTGTAATTAACTGAACTTTCATAAACTGAACTAAATTAAAAGAGCAAGATAGTTGTGGGGTAAATGAAAAGGCAACTGGAAGACTGCAGAAAAAACAGACAGAAGAATCAGGAAGAAGGTCTCATATCCCCCTCCCCTTTCTTCTGTAAGAGGTCTAGCTCTAGTTGTCCCTCTTCCACAGCCAAACCCAGAAAAAGTGGTGAAATCAGCAGCAGCAAGGGAGCTCTTTTGGGGGGGGGGGGGCAATATACAGTACAAACAGCATTTCCCCTGCAGCCACGGTGATGAACACTCGGGATTTAGTGGTCTGGCTACAACTCCCCCACCTCTCAATCCCCTCTGGTTTCCTGGGGGGGTTATAATATCCACAATGAGCTAATCTGGAGTTCACATTATTGCATTTCCTCTGTGCTCTTTTACACCCGAGTCACTGAGCCATGGGGGGGGTTAGTGAAAGACAAGTCACTATAGTACAGTGGACCATGGCAAGGTGAAACTGCCCAAAATTGGACTGCTGAATCATCTCAAGATAAGTCAGACTTGTCCTGCTAAATTTTACCTTCCATCTCAAGTCAACAAACTGGTTAAATGTACAGAAGTCCATTCTCTGGATAACTGAAGGACAGCTCATGAGAAGAAGCCTTAACAGGATATCCCCTTCTGGCCTGGTTGTGGTACAGGCTGTTAGAAGTCCAAGCAGCCATGTGACTACTGCCTATGCTGTGAACAGGACTGCTTTCCTATGACCAAATCAACTCAAACAAGAGCTTGTAGCACACATCCTACATGGCTCTAAAAGCCTGTTTGGCTGAGTCTAATTGTCAAACAATAAAACCATTCTATGTCCAAAATGCTCTTAAGGTTATTTTGTTTAGTCTAAATTACAACCATATGGAAACAATTAGCTGAGTTTAAAAAGTAATCTTCAGATTTCCTGCAATCCTATGATTTTTCAAGTAGTGGTCAAAAGTAGAACAGCATACTTCTGGGTCTGTGGGACTTCCGCATTCTTGGTCATTCACTCTACTAATGATGTAATGCTCGGTCATCTATGGTTGGGCTTCCAGAATGGCAAGCTTCTGCTCTGTGATTTCAAGGAGCTAATAAGAAAATGCCACAGCTCCAAAACATAACTTGGACTCAAAGATCATACAGCAACAACAGCAGACTGTGGTGTGCCTGAGGACCCCTCACACGGCTGCAATGCTGTGCAGCAAGTTCTAAATGGAAGATAAAAATGCTACAGTCCTGTTCTGGAGCATTTGACCACGAGGAGGGCGGATCTCATAGCTTCCAGCTAACTCAGTCAACCCAAGCATCTCTGGAGAAAATTGCAATGCAAGACCTTAAAGCAAAACCTCATCCCAAGGGTGGCGTTCTCCAAACTCTCCTCACATGCAATGAGACACACCCTTATGGGAGGTGCTGAAGGTGCCCAGTTCAACCCTAGTGTCTGCTCTCAGCTTAAAAACCAGCATTAAACTGCTCCTCTGGGCCTCACCAATCAGTTGAGGGCCATCAAGTAAGCAGTGATTTGTCCTACCTCACATTATAATTGGTTAATTAAAGCCTCATTATCTCACCTCAAAGTATCTATGCCCAGATTTCCAGACAAAAATCAATTATTACTCTTAAGTGAGACTAAAAACTTTGTGGCACGTGAAGGCTAGTCTAAATAAATAACCAGTTACACCACAACTTCTGTGTCCGCAATATGCACCCTGGGAGTGGTGGCAACTCACTGTAGCGAAAGCCATCTGCATGGATCAGAGCAAGTTTTTGGAGGTGTGCAGTTGAAAGTGGATCTGCAGGTTGTGCAGCACGTGACAATGCTTTACTTCCATCCTGAAAGAAAACACAATATGGACACGTATTCGCACATCTGGAAAAACCATAGCCAATGTCACCTGTCACATAAGCACTGACTCAGAAGTGGCCAGTCAGTTTCTGAATCAATCACACAAACAGCACAACATATTTAAGTTACGGGGTACACAAATATTCTCTATAACAAAAACTATAAACCAAGCTATTAAAAAAATAAAGCAGCCCATGGAACACCATATTAGACTTTGTACCAGACAAGCATTTGAAGGTCACCGAAAAAAATGATAAACAAATAAAAGCAGGGAATACGAAAATGAACAAAGTCCACCATGGAAATTCACGCGAATGAATTAACACCCTGTAATAACAACCACCTTTATAGCGCACAACGTGTGTAATGCAAGTTCAACTGCTACATGATATAGTTTTTATTCCAGTTTTGATAAGCAACTCTCCATGGATGAGCATTCACTTCTTACACCGGGTCTGCCACTACCAGGCTTATCTCTGCCATCTCAGTAGCAATAGGTGCACACCAGCATGTAGGTGAAAGTGCAGGCCACCTGCTTATAAGCGCACTACTGGGTGTTACGATGCCTGAGCCCGGCACTGCACAGGGGGTCACAGTTAGTTCTGCAATACCTCCATGGAACTTGATTCAAGGTGTTTGAACAGGCACTTTCTGTGGCATGGAAGCACTCCACCTTGACACAGGCATCCAATGCTGTTGAGGGACCATGGTACTAGACAGTGTTTTAAACAGGCTTTTCCTGATATTGCATCTGGCAGTTAAAAAAAACATAAGTTAGCTTTCATCATTAAAACTGCTTTATTATTATTACTATTATGTTATGTGAAAAATTAATATAACATTCAACTTTTATTAATATTTAAACTAAAATTTTAGATACCAAGTTTGCATATGTGGCACATGCACATAACGCAGGTGAAGAATTACAGCCAAAGCACTTCACTATGTTGGACGGAAAGTCAGCAGAACCACAATTATTAAAACAACACGTTTGTAGTGATCATCTGGGCATGACTGTCCCTTAATTTGTGACTGACAAGACACTCAGTATGACACTATCTCGCTGTCCGTATGCATTTTCCCCCATCCTGGGGGGTAACGTTCATATAAGAGCTACTGGTGACTATCAGACCTCAGGATACAAAACTCTTTTGCTCAGATCCAGGTTTTTACCCTCAGAACTCCATTTTTTGGGATTTATTGCTAGGCCAAGGTTAAACAACCCATTTCCTGCAGCTGTAGGCTTGTTTACCGCCCTTGTTTACTGGAGGGTGTCTAGAACAGGTAATCTTGGAATAGCTCAGGTTTCTTTATAATAGAGTGAATTGTAAGACTGTACACGCTCACAAATAATGACACTGCAGCATCATACTTTGTACACATCATGCAGGCATTGGATTTTCCTCAAACACTGATATGGATTGGAAAAGATTGGTGGAGGACAAAAAGAGGATAACCAGCAACTAAACTGACTCAATCACAACAGCACTGGACACCCTGCCCCCTTCAAGCCAAAGGAGAGAACATTTAAGAGATCTAGGAATGGTCACAAAGAATGGACATTGACTCAGCAGCACTAATTTGACATTATTTTGATTTCATCTTGGGCTTTTCTGTCATGCAAATAGACCAGAAATATGAATGTACCAATACAACTTCCCACATTCAAAACAATTTTATGCAATAAAAAAAAAAATGCAAATTTTACTTGCAATTCTTTTAAGAGACCACTGAATGTATACAATGTAGCTAAAAATTTAAAGTAGACAATAAAAAAAAAAAAAAACTACTAGGTGAGGAAGTTTGTATTTTCAAAGCACCAACACAGGCTTGGAGAAAACTGTCAGGCACTAAAAGTGTTTTGTCCCCAAATACATGGCTTATAAACACTAACTTCTTACATTATCCACCCCATTTAGTGGTTTTCTCCATAGTAACTTACAAATTTTCACCCACTTAAACAGCAGTGCATTCTTAGTGCACCAACCTAGGGTCCCTTTCCCAAGCATCCTACAGCAGGAGTGGGTGTGGGATTCGAACAACCAACTTTCACAATGTAAGACCCCGTCACCTTCTTCATTAAATGTTTCGGTAGTGTAAAGAAAAGGAGCCTTTACTAAGCAGCACTTGGAAGTTCTGTTTCTGTTCCAAAGATACTCAGAAAACAGGACTTCCTGCGTCCGAGTGTCTTGTTGGACCACAAAAACAGCATCTGTAATGGTGTTGCGGAATAAACCAATTAATGTAACATTTTAATGAAATGAAGAACTCTTAACACACAGCGAGTCCATTTCCTTAAACAGAAAATCGCCACTTTGAATGCAAGAAGGATTTGTTTAAAAAAGTAAACAAAATGGATCTCCTACCTGATGAAGCATCACCGTGCGGAGGGGAGAGAAGACTGGAGCCGTCAACGCTTCCACACAACACGGGCGGACTGGGCACTGTTAGTGCAGTTTAACACAGTTAGTACATTTAGTCAAGTCAGCACAGTTGCCTAAAGATATTCACTTTTTATTTTTTCCACGCGCCCACGACGCCGTTTAGGAGTCGCTAGCAGGGGACCCTGTTGACACAGCGAGGCCGAAAAAGAACAGCGAACGAGTCAAAGTCGAGTCGAGATGTGCCCTCACGGGTAAATTCATAACACGGGTCACATCTCTAAAAAAATAACCAAGTTGTTTGGTGTATTTATTAACTTCAGGGCCGCGTTACTATTTACCGACGCTCGTCAGTAGCGACTCCCGTCTTCTTCAGGTTCTAAAGCAAAGCTTGCGCTTACGTCGGCGAAATTAAGTTTGCCTTAGTTCTAAATGGTAAAAAAAAAGCTACCACTTTTTCTGTTATTTTCGGACTGCCATGCAGCTGTTTATTTCTTAAGTCTGTCCAGCAGGCAAACCGCCACAAGTTTCCACACCAGAGACGGCTCAAACAGAGCCTTCCCCAATGCGCTCGCGCACTACGGGTTCTTAACGCAAACGCACCTTAAACGCATGCGTGCGCCATTAGCCAAAGAGAAATAAACTTTAAAAATATATACTTTGAAAAAATAAGTGCACTATAAACTGTAATAAAACTCACACTAGTCCCAACGGAAACCTATTTTTCCGACCAATCCCCTACATAGTCAGACATCCCTTCTAACTCGCCCCGCCCCAGACATTGGCATATAGACAGATTTCGCTGCGCAACGTCCTGCACTAGCCAATCAGAGCGGCGCTGTCAGAGTGTCTTCCTTTACTATTGGCCAACTGGTCTGACAGTCGCACTCCCTTTGGCCACAGCGAATGCTTGTTAATTCGCGCGAGACAACGCCCCCTCCGAGGTAGGGGTGTGTCGTGACGTCACATTTAACCGCCTGATAGGCGAACAAGTTGGTACGTGGGGAGTTGGACGGAATAAAATAAAAGGCTGGAACTCGATTAATGATCTTTGTTGTAGACGTACCGTATGAAAATGCAATATAAAATGCCTATTTATGCACTTTAAAATCTTATTGTAGTTTCGATTAAATTGTTCATTGATCACTTCAAGGGACACTGTTCTGCCCATTCTGCCCACCTCACTTGTAGTTTTATTACATGCCAATTCATTTAACTCTGCATGGAAAAACTGGGGCTACAGATTTTGGGGTTCTGCAAGAATCTTTGGTGTGTGGTATGCGGCGATGGTACTGTATTGTCAATATTTTCAGAGATATATTACATTATTTCAGCTGTTGCTGTTACCCAAATTTTAATATGGTTTTATAGGTTGACTGATGATAACTTGCACATTTACGCTCACTGCCCACTTTAGTAGGTACACCTGGCCACTACCGATTGACGGTGATGGTGTAGTGGGGTGGGAAAGGATTTATTAACACAGAATGACATTTTTTAGATTTATTTTTAGTACCAATAGAGCATAATTTGAATATCACAGAGTATCAATGTGCTACTGATACTGATCAGGTGGATTCATCTCTTCATGGCCAGTGTGGCTTTTCTTATACTGACACCGACCCCAGTAATGCGTCCGGTGCCCACCTTTCCACCCACTAACCCACCTTTGTAATGATACTCAGGTATTAGCAGAGTGAATGTGCCACCAAAAGATCCGTAGAAAGGTGAAACTGTCAGTCCAACATGCAGCAAGAACCAGGTTACTGAATTCATACTGTGTTGAAAGGAAGAGGATCCAACCCTCTACTTGTTAAGTGTACCTAATAAAGTGGCTGGTGAGTGTATGTGTGTACTGCTGGATATTTGTAATGCAGTATTTTAAATGTCATGCTTTTATTCATGTTTAATTATCACTAAGTGTACCATTTTAAATAACTGTGATTTACAGTGATTTGCTCAGCACAATATTCTTACTGCATTCATTCAGAGTAAAGAATGAAAGAAGAATGGGAACTGGAAGTGGGAAACCTTTAGACTGTGAAGTAAAAGTCCTAAATGCTGTTCTGCTTGCCGCCTCTTTAATCGGATTTAAAGATATAACAGGAAGATCTTTTCTGGGATGTGAACTCTGAGCCAAATATGCGTGATGGTGCTTCTTACTATACGTAGGTGTGCAGTTTGTTTGCCAGTGTGTTTTCTTATGCCTTTTCAGCTCTAAGCCTCTATGTTTATTTGGTTTTTTCTTTGTTGTTTTTTTCTTTTCCTGTGCATCAAGGAGGAGAAATACAATATATCTGCAAATATGAAACAACAAAGGTTTAATAAAATAGACTTAAGGTAAAACTTGACTTTAGATTTTCTTAGACCAATAGTAATACATTATACAGTTGAACTGATTTAATTAATGTGCTATACAGTGACAAATTATTTAATAGTGTGTCTGGGTGTCTGAATTCCAGATGTTCATGCTGACTATAGTCCCTGTACTGGATACATGCTGTATTAGGAGAAGACTTTTAAATCCCAGGTGTGCTCAGTGTATGGGTCTGTTTAACTGATGTCAAATGTTATAGGCGAATCTAGTGTGTACACTCACTATATAGTACAGGAAAGGAAAAATACCATCATTTGTCCGATTCACTCATTTTTTCCCCATCTACTCCCTCTTTCCATAAATGCTTTGCAGGGCAGTGGCACATAGCTCATGTGGTTAGTAGGAGGCTGCATCGTGACCCACCTCCAGCAGGAAGTTACTGAGGCAGGACATGCACGCCTCCAGGATGGCTTACAAAACGGTAGCTTTATTTGCACATCACCGGTGAGAACTAGCGGACATTTGTAGTTATAGTGGCCAGGAGACCTGTGGGTGGTGCTCAAAGGGCTGCAGGCCAGGAGGCCCAGACTAACTCGCACCCCACATCCTTCGCACGATAGTCTGATACCAATTGCACATTGCCCCTGTGGCGCTCCAAGTCACACTTTGCACAAGACATTTGCATCTTGCTTTTGGGACCGAGCTCAGAAGGAGCAACTTTACTGGCTGCACCACCCGGGATCTCAGATATAAAAATTCTTTGTTGCTCAGCAACCTGGAAAGCAGGGGCATCGAGGCTTAGGGATGGGAGTTTTTGCGAGCCACAGCCTGCAGTGTTTACTCCGCTGCCGTCACTATGCTCCCCACAGAAACGGCACAAATCTCGCATTGCTTCCTCCCTACTCCCCAACCCCCCCCCCCAGCCAACCACATCCAGCTGGAAAAGCAAATAAGAGTGGCTGCCCTGACCATTCCCATAGTGCTGCTCTGCATTAACAGCAAAGCAATATAAAATCCAAATCCCCTCACCTGACTTGTATTGCATCTGTGCTAGTGGTTATAATTCAATTGATTTGAATTAATTATTGACTCCTGCAGCACTGATCACATCCATTCCTATTTTGTTTTTTACCTTTAAGAATATGAAGTGTTCAGTACAAAAGTTTTTAAAAAATCCCAAAAAACTTGTACACCACATACCATGTTGGAAGCTGAACCCCACTCGCCTGATCTTGTGGGAAGTCCATCAGTTCTGTAGCATGGGAGCTGTCTGCAGGGATTAGGATACAAGAGATGTGAAAACATAATTCTTCATAAATGGACTGGGCTGTAACTCCTCCATTAGTGTCATTTGACTCTATAATGAAGATAAATTAAAAAATAAAATTCAAGTACGATGCACTTAGACTGAGTTATCAGCTGCTTATTCTCTCACTGCAGGATCTGCACTGTACATAACGTGTTAATATGTGCTGTGGAAATCACATTCAAGTCCAGGATTGCACTGGGTCATTGGTACATCCGAATTTTAGTGCCAAAATAAATATGGTTGTCTGATATAAAGCAACACGACAATGTTCAAGTTAATCATTGCAGGTTTGGTGAATGTTAAGGAAAATGTTGGGTGAGAATTTTCCTGATGAATTTTCTTTTAAATGAAAAATAAGAAAAAATGCATGAGTTTTGTTAAAAAAAAAAAAAGATGCACCCTAGATGGAAACCTGTCATGGACTCTCTCGGATAAAAACTCACATGCTATATACATGCACACATATTTTCAGTCTAGCAAAATGTGTGTAGACCATGGTTTAAAGGTTTCAGAATTTATCATTTCCATTGCATTTTGTTGTGCATTTCCACTCCTTATTTATCTTTCAGACAAATACTTTGCTCACTTTCCTGTGGCCTGTGATAACCCAGTCGCTCATGCTCTCATCCACAGCCTTCCCACAAATAGGTGTTTGTGTCTGAATCACACAACCCCGTGCAGTGCTGCATTTGTCCAGGTCTGATCTGCCTTTTTTAGGCAGAGAAAATAGATCAATGTGGGGGAAAGAACAGGATGTGTTGCTGTGTTTTGGGCGATTAGGAGGATGTGCGCTTACGGGGTGTCGTTCAATTGGCAGTAAGGGTGTGTAATGTGGTGCGAAGAACTGGTCCATTTCCATCTGCCTCTGAATCAGAGATGTGATTATTCCAGTGCATGTCCTTTCCAGTGGAAATTTTCCATTGTGGAAATTCATGGGGCCACTGGAAATTCTCCCTTTGAGGTCGGTGTAGACTTTGACCCAACCATGGAGACAACAACATTAACAAGAGACATGTGGAACAGCACACTATAAAGCCAAAGAGAAGTGTGTCCAGAGCCACCAGTTTCCATGAATTTCTCATTCACTTTGATAATCCCATTGTAAGCATTTAAAACATGTGCACATCTTACCAATTACAGTCTTAGTTCAGCTATGTAGGAGAAAGTTTTGTGAATCACTCTATGTCAAGACCAAGTGAACTGCAGTTTCCTCACCCTTTGGTCCCTGATCATGTCAAGAGTTGCATAACAGGGGAAAAACACCATCCTTTGCCCAGCCCCCCATTGCCACTTCTCCACCAGTTCCCAATGCGATAAGAAAAGGGTAGAGGCCATGTAAACCGTGCAGGAAAATTCACCATGGAGCATTTGCTCATCCAACACACTATGAGGTCAAAGTGCACGGTACACACGTCTCTGCTTCAAACAGCTACTCTGGGAAATATCAAGAGCCGATCTCGCTCACGTTTCAAGAAGGGTATTTTTGAGGGCCTCCTAGCAGTTCAGCAAATATTGTAAATTCCATTGGAGGAATGAAAAGCACTGCTTTCTTAATGCTCTGCCTTTGTGTACAGTTTCAAAAAAATTATTCAACAAAAAGCATCTTAATATCTATCCATCCATCCATCTGTTCATCTATTCACTCATCCATTGTTATTAACAGATTAACCCTGACAGCAGTAGTCCAGATCCTATTCTGGAATTATTAGGAAACAGCTAGTGGATGGGAGGGTGGCCAAATTCACACACACACACACACACACACACACACACACACACACACACACACACACACACACACACACACACACATGCATTCACTATGGGCAATTTAGAGAGACCAATTAACCTGAAACACATATGTTTGGACTGTTTGAGGAAACCAGCACACCCAGAGGAATCTCATGCAGATATGGGGAGGAAATGCAGCCTTCACTCAGCCAGATTCAAACCCACGCACAACCATGCTGCTTAAAAGGTAAAAAGAAATCTAAAATATATGTGGACTATAGTCTCAATTTCAAACATTTTAGAAAGTGCAGGTGCAGTCTGGGTATTTAAAAGCAGAGGTTTCGAGATAATAGTTCCAGTTCTGAGGAAATTGTTTGCTCAAACCCCTACCTTCCCACTTGGTTCTGTGCCCCTGATTGACAGTGTTTTATAATTTTAGCAACACTTTCAGGACCTGTAGATCCTTGGCTGGACCACCTTTGGCCAATCTGCGTTACTGAAGTGATGCTTTTCACGCTTGTATAAAATCCTAGTTGTGCCTCTGTGGGCTCTCACTTCAGGAGCCTAGTTTGTGGTTGAGGAGAAGTAGGTGGCTTCATATTTTTAGTCGGTACCGTCTGGTTATTGGTGGTGGGTTAGTGGGTTTAAAATACCAAAAGATTAATGACCTATCGCACCAGATAGAACCTGACAACCTGAAAGCATCTACATCACCTCTACACCATTAATGGATGACAAATGAACTTGCGAGATGTCAGAGAGACACTGATGTGCAGCACTTCAGCTGAGAGACTCGTGTTTTCAGCAGGAGACCAAG
This sequence comes from Heterotis niloticus, assembly GCA_018136845.1. NCBI lineage: Eukaryota > Metazoa > Chordata > Actinopteri > Osteoglossiformes > Osteoglossidae > Heterotis > Heterotis niloticus. Next base: position 12,047,593 of record CM030891.1, read on the forward strand.
TTCATCTATCAAAAAAACAAAAGCTGGCACCATGGTTCACTCGGCCCCGTTGCCAGGCCTAAACTTAGCAGATTATACATTTGCCTGCCAGACATTTCTGGCCTCCGCCACTTTGCAGGGGAAGACCAGCAATGGAGGAAAACAGGAGGAATCCAATTGCTTGACTCCTTTTTGTCATTATTATTATCTTTTAGCACAAGTCCGACTGCAGCGATGTTTGCATTGACTGTGGACCCTTTAAAAAAAGGGCAATGTTAACATTTTTCTTCTGGTAAAATGCAGATGTCACGTCAGCAGGAGGATGAAATGATGAAATGGAGAGCTGGCTCCCTGCAGTGAGATCCCAAAGGCAATAAGCGTGTGACAACAGGGGAGCTTTGCTCCTGTCCGTGTCACTGGTATCCAGACTTTTGGTCCATCACCATTTCTCCCATGATGGCTCTGGTAAAAAACCACTGACAGCCTTTCAGATTCCTCAATCTCACCTGCTCCCCTGCTCTCCTTCTCAACACCTTGGCTCTGCGGTCAACTTTGAGCAAACCCTTTGGCCTCCGTATTCCCCCTTGTTTATTTTTGCTCATTCTCAAGGAACTGATCAGCAGGGAGAGGCAGGGGCTGTAGAAGCTCAGGACCTGGCTGAAAATTTGTCAACTTTTTCCCTCTCTGTTCCAGGAAAAAAAAGCCAGTTGTGTGGCATCAGGAGGGGAGTAAACAACCTCGTTTTTAACCGTGTTCACCCTGCCCCGAAGTGCTTTACCTCCCAGCAGACCACTACTACTGTATATGTGCGGCGCTTTCCCAATCCACCCTTTTCCTCGCCAAAGCCAATTAATTTGGACGCAATGCATGTCTGTTTGCTGTTTCACACCCCCCCGCTGGTCTCCAGATGAGGCCCCTGAAGTAGCAGCAAAGTCGATCCTGCAACCAGAACCCACCCTGCTTCCCCCAGCAGACCCTCATGCACTTGACCCGGCTTAAAATTGCTGAGATTCTTTGTCCCCGAACTGTGGCTAGGAAACCCACAATGCATCATAGTTTCTCAGTCTGTTTGCCTGTCAAGTATATACTTTTCAGGCCACCGAGAGGGAAAAGGAAAGAGCATTTCGGCAGGAGATGCAAGTGGAAGGTTAATGAAAGATGACAGCCGCTCGCCAAAATCTGTTAGAATGGGGTGCAGTATCCCAAATTATAACACTAAACACAGTGTCGTCTTTTCAGCCTTGCTCTATTGGTCACTTTTTTCATCCTTTGGGTTTTCTGTTGCCTGCGGTCTGTGCCAGCAGCACGTCTGGTAGCATTTGGTAGGTGAGATGTAGGATGGCTGGTTAGGAGCTATTGCGTCTGTGTACGTGTCAGTCGGCCATTGTAGCCAAAACATGGTCGTGGTTGGTGGACCTCCGCTGCATTACGTGCTGTTTGCAATAATGAGTGTGGGCTGATTTTTCTCCCGATTTGTTTCTTTTGAACCTCGCACCCACAAGTGTGTTGTTATTCCCATTATGTCCTGGAGTTCAGCACATTATTGCACGCAGCGGCTTCTGCGAAACTCGCGTCCTCCGTGTGCAGCACAACACTGACTTCAGATAATCCGTGTAATTCTGGCACCGGTTGCACAAAAAACATGAGGTTTTTACCATGTTAAATCACATTAAACAATTTGGGATTTAGTGCTGCTCAGAGCCTGGCTAGAAAGCTACTCTGCACACATCGTGTCCTGTGTCCAGTCGGCAAGCTTTTAATTTCCAAATACATTTTTATGCTACATCAAAGAAATAATCTGTCTCATACACTGGCTGCAGCAAATGAAATAAATTTAACGCTGAAGGAAGATTAATATCGCAGTTCTGAGAGCAAGGCAGTCGTGTTGGGGTGGGACAAGAAGGCGGTTCCAGTGCGGCCTGCCCTCAGGCTCCAGTTTTCAAATCTCTGTCTTAGTATCCTCAGTAGGATTAGCACTAAAGTCCTTTATCTTCTTTATCCTCAGAATCTTGTGCCAGCTTTATCACTAAGAAAGCAAAAAAGAAACTTTCTGGTTGATATTTTATGTGCTGTCTTAATCTCTTAAATGTATGAGTTATTTAATATAAACTGCAAGTTATTACTTCTGTTTCCCAAACCTCATCCTGGATAAGCAGTTGCTGGTAACAAATGAAGAAAGATAGCAACATCCATCCGCCCTCCTTAACCGCTTGTCCTGGTTATGGTTGCTGTGGACCGGAGCTTCTCCCAGAATCATTTCGCCTGAGACAGGAGGCACACACAACACCGTATTGTCAATGTAGAGTGACCAGTTAACCTGAAACACGCATCTCTGGACTGCGGGAAGAAAACAAAGCACCTAGAAAAAAGCCAGGGAGATACAAACTGAGCCGCACTTGAATACACGTGCACAAAGTCTGGGCCCAGCGAGGTGGCAGTGCTGCCTGCTGCACCACTGTGTCAGCATGTAGTGGCAACACTAATAACAATAATATTAATAATGTGACCAAGAACAAACTTAACGTGCACCCTTGTCCATTTATTAGCTCTCTACCTCCCCCTACTGGGAAAAATACCACAAAAATTTTTAATTAACCAAAAGTGCCTAAACCCTGGTACGAGGCTGCCAGCCGAATAAATCTGAAAAGGAGATGATGGTCCCTGGCCTAATAATAGGCTAAAAGTTTTTTCAAAAAGTTTTTTTCTCTCCAGTGCCAAAATCTGACAATCCAGTGGTTAAGCAACTACAGTGCTTGTGAAGTACATGTATGTTCATTGGAGTAAAAAACAGGCAGGCACCTTAAGTATCAAAAAGTCTTATACATAATGGATGTAAATCGCAGTAACACTCCACAGACATGCAGCCAGTTGGTGTCTTCTGAATAATTCAATAATTCAGCAATATTTTATTAAATCTTCATACTCCATTTCCAAGGAAAGAACACGCCACATCTGAAAAATTCATATGCTGGTTTTCCAAACCCTGCAAGATGGTTTCCCATGGAGACCTAACACCAAAACACACAGTTTCTCATCTTCGCTACAGAACAACTTCCTGTAAAGCCACCAAGGTCTTAAAATCAGTTACTGAGCACATCTTTTACATGCATGTGTGATTTCTTAATCTTTCACTTTTAATTTTCAGCAACAGGCCCCACTTCCCTTCAGTTCACATGAGTCATTTTTTAGAAAGCTCTAACAAATACCATTTCAAAAACTGCTAATAAAAAAGCTTGCTGTCATTACAGCTTCTATCACACTGTTGGCTGGCTTGCATCCAGATAGACCTTTCCTCCATAGACAAATAGTTCAGGACAAGTGGGTTGAAACACAGGAAAAATTAAGATTATATTTATATGCTGACAGCAAGATCTACAACATCCAACATGTTACTCACGCTGTAGACCCTTGATCAAAGGTGCTTACCCTAAAGCGATGCTGTAAAATACCCTGTGATCTAAGGGAATAAATGATTCTCTGTGGCTTACTGCAAAAAACCTCTATTGTTAAGTCACCTTGTCAGAAGTGTCCGTTTAAAATAAATTAATAAGAGGACTCCCGGTGACCACATGATGGTGCCTGCAGTCCATCCTCCAGATCCCTGAGCTACAAGTGTCCAGTGGCAATTGTGCGTTCCCGTTTGTTTATTTGGCGTAACTGGATAACAGTATAGATGCACACACTGTGGTAATAAAAAAGTCAGTAGACAAAATCCCAAAGTGAATATTTAAGTGACTTTTTATTTAAGCTGCATAAATGCAAACATCATGTGAATGCATATACAAGATACACAAACACATTTTGTGAACAGTGTCTAAAACACATCTGTGTGATTTCAGAATATAACAAACACACAGTGCAGGACCGTAAACAACATTCTGGTTGCTGGTGGTTTCAGCTCTGTTCTGTTTAGTAAACACTTGATATATTTTCATAGAAACCTCTGCATATATATAAGAGGCATTAAACTGTGTAGCTCTCATTGTGCAACCGGAGTTGTGGACCAGTTGGTCTGCTGGTTCAGTGCTGCAGTGCAGAGGGCTTGTAGCTTGGTGGATTACTAGGGTTTGTGAAGCAGTTTGCTTAATCGTTGCACGTGCGTCTGCATTAGGAATGAAGGCAAAATATAATTGTGGATGTTGTTTACTTGGATTACTTTTGGCTCCTTACAGTCCAGCTGGAGCCGGCGGGTCCCACGATTTAGCGGCCACTACTCCGTACTTTTGAGTCCAGCAGTCTGAGTTCAAATGTCGGTGGAACCTTGTGGCTTTTAAAAGGGCCGCGTAGTGGTCAGGTGCTTTGAGATCTTGCTGAAAATGTTTCCAGGCCAAGATGAAGAAGATGTTATCCAAATGTAAAATCCTTAGACTGCAGGAAAGCCGTGAACAAAGTTTAACTAAACCTGCTGGTTGCTCTGCTGTACGTTAAACCAACTTTCTGCTTTCCGGTCCCTTGTGGAAAATGCACTCATATTTGACTAACACTGATTGTCTGACCTTAAGCTTAAATATTAAAGGTTTAACAATTTATTTTATGTTAAATTCAAAATTATTTAATATTAATGATGTCATTTAATTATAGTAAAATTACTCAGCTGCAAAAAACGGGCAAATTGCAAAAAGTTTAACACTGCAAGTCACTTTGGACAAAGGTACCAGCCAAATGCAATGCAAATATAAACACATATATATTTACACATTTTCCTCAAGTGTAAGGAATATCTGTAAAGTTACATTTGGTGTTAAACAAGTCAGTTTATACACAGCAAATGTTTAAAACAGTGCTGTATTACATTCACAGAAATGCACAGTGACACTTAATATATTGTACAACAACAAATTGGTGATAGCATGACATAAGCGATTTCTGCCACAGCTGCATGGTTCCGCTCTGTGGTGTCCATTTAGTTCCCCATGTCTCACACCGGTTCCCATGTGAGCTGTTGTGGAGATGGCTGAGCCAAATGAAGGAAATGCAGCGGTCATGATGGGGTGAAACCTGTTGGGAGTTGGTTGCTGCAGTGGAGTTAATATGTCCGCTTTTTGTGTCCCTCCAGAACAAAACAGAACTTCCCGAACTTCCGACTTGAGCAGAACTTTGATTCTGCTCCATGTATTGTTTGGTGAGAAATACGAACTCTTGGGTTACATAACGGGTGGCCGGCTGTTTTGAGGATGTGGCTGTGGATTTCTCGAGCTGATATAAAGTTGGAACCCTGTGCCAGGACCTGTACACACACACCGGATGCCTTGCTCAGCATGGACAGGGGACATGGCCACCGCTTAATTGTACACTTGTCACCGTATGTTTTTGCCCTGGTGCCACCCTCAAGGTCACGATCCCGCCGCTTTACCTACACTCCCACCTTGAGCCCAAGGTCCTTTTACCCCATTCCTGCATGCAAGTACATGCATCCAGAAAACATTCCGGAAGCGCTGTGCACCAGGCTGTTTGGGATGCTTTGCCGCGGTGCCACGGTTCATCAATAAAATGAGCTCCTTGCAAACTTTGCTTTCCCAACATATGTAGAAGGTCAGACAAATGGCTGTCAGCTGCTCCAAATGAGGCATTAATAAGCAGCCAAGGACCTTTTGCTGCACTGCAGATCATTAAAGGAAGAGGAAGCCTGGCAGTGGCAAAATCAGGATCATGTATGAACGCTTCTAACACTGTAAGCACTGTTTATTCCATAACTCTCTCCTTCCTTGAGCACAAGTGAAATGCCACGCAAATCAAACCGATTCACTTCATTTTTGCTGCTTATAACAAGACCCTGACATATACGATTGGTTTCAAAAGCGCACTGTTCTGTCCACCATTTCTTTAGTGTCAGAAATGGAATGTATGGGCTGCAAGTAAAATTGTCAGATTGGTACTAGGCAGTGTATTATGCAGCTAATACTGTATCTCAAACACAGCCACCCAAATAATAAAAAGTCAAGTTTAACCAACATACTTTTTGATTTACTTTGCCATGTGCTTCATGTGGAAGTCGGGCTCACCTTTCAGTTGATATTTTTCACAGTGTTTGAGCGCGAGTGCACATCCTCTTTGCTCGGTGTTTGACCGAGTCACGATCGCCATTTTTCTGCCGTTTATGCTTTTTACCCACCAGCCCCTTGTTCTGGGTGGGGGTGTGAAAGCAGTGCTGAAACATCCCTGGTCAATGGAAACGTGGAGCTGGAACGAAAGCCAGCGCTGCTGCTGCGCCACAGTGCCCATGTGGGAGTCTTGGGTGAACATCTACTGAGGTCTGTTTAGTGCAAAGTGAAAAAGACGCTTGGACGCGAGCAAGGGACATCGCTGATGCTTTGAGAAGTGAACAAATTTGCAAGGAAGGACACAAATGTGGATTATGGGCCGGGCTAGGAATAGCGTATAAAATGTTTTGTTGAACAGATTAAAGCTCCTCGAATGAAATCCCTCCCACTGAACTCATGGGGCCTTCAATGCTCCTGTTTGCAAGGTGCAAATTGTCAGGCCCAGTGAGCGCTGCTTCTTGTCAGGAGGGAAGAGGGTCCAACCGCAGGTGAAGGTGTGCGTGGTTAAATGAAATATGTATGTTTGTATATATTGGCCCAGTGGAACAACAAAACCGCATAAATCATGGAAGTGGTGCTGAACGCAGTTGTTCTGGCCGTGTGGCCGAGCTGACTGGCAGCAGCTGCTTTGCTTTGCGTGCATACGTGTGTGCCCACATGTGTGTGTGTCTATGTATGTGTGTATGTATGTGTGTGTGAGAAAGTGTGGGTGATACAAACATCGATTCCATCATTCCTGTCTCAGGATCCCTACTCAGATGACTGAGGTCTCCAGGTCACAGACACCATCCAGATCCCCATTGGAGCAACGTTTGCCGTTGCTTTGCCCGTTGGCCTGTTTGACAGCCTCATAGGGCAGCATTTTCCCGGGGGTACAGTCCAGAGGGCCCGTCTTTAGGCTGATACTGGCGCGGCTCATCTCGGTAACAGAGTTGGTGTGGTAGTTGGAATGGGAGTCGGTGGTGACAAGGCGCCCGCTGCACTGTGTTCGGTACAGCTTCCAGTGACGCTTCAGTACTGCCTGCACCTGCGGAACAGCCGGGCAGCGGGGGGGTCAAAGGGACAACAGGACGGAAAACACTGCAGCTATGCTTTAGTTCCAATCCTGCCCAACATGTTGCTGCAGCTTGCAGGGACCAAACACTCAGAGAGGCAAGAAAGAATCTCTCCTGCCTGCCTGGATGTGCAAAGCAGGCCGAGCCGAATGTTAAAATGCATCCTGGTGGCTCCCTCAGGCTCGTGCCATCTTAGCGCAGGGGTAGCAGATGCCTCCTGTCACCCTCATGCGGCACTACTGAGCGCAAATGGGCGCTATTATTTTTGACACACAGCTTGTTTCGGAGCTGCCCATTGCAAACACTCCTCTGTCATTACGAATGGCGTTTAACTCACTTTTAGGTTCAGAAGAGGCTTTTTATAGACGCTAGCCAAACCTCTGGCTCACAAAATACATTCTTGAGGTTGTACATAACTCATAAATTGTCTGCATAGCAGAGAAATACTTAGAATTTAAGAGTCACATGGGCAAGGCAAAAGCTGTGACCACAACGCTCACTGTTTCACAGCGTACAACCAACACATTTATACACAAACAAAACATACGGCACCATGGTAAAAGTACAGCCATAACCGTGGCCACGCACTTGCACATTGTTGCTGTGCTACAGTGAACCATGTGCAAATGTTTTTACTGTGATTGAAAAAAATACAAACCAGCACCAGGATGATTTGGACTGGAGTGCGATATCATAAAACGGTGATATTTACCTCCCCATTGCAAAAGCAGAATATGACTGCAACCAGGAAGCCCTGCAAAAAAACCCATATGATGTAAAATAATGAGTGACATGGACAAACCGTGGTGTTTCTCCATCTTCAGGTTTTTTAAATCTGTTCAAAGTACTTACATTACAAAGTCTTAATGGATCACAGTATCACTACCTATAGGCATTTGCATAACATATAATAAAAATATAATAGTAACAGAAAACTCATGATGGCACCATGCGCAGATAAAGCTGCACTCTCCTCTCCTGCTCGGGTCATGAGCAATGTCATTAAGTTTGTAAAGTTGTACTGCTCCCCATAAATTAAATGTTTTTCTGCACTAAACTTTTGCACCGAAGACGTCATGCTCTTGACTGGAAAAGAAAACTCGGCTCTGGCATAATTTCAGGGGTTCGGGGTTCTGCAAATCACAACACAGTGCATGCAAGAACAAAGTGCGTCATGCATTGACCAGCACAGGTGGATGATACCTGGAAGTGCATAAAGATATGCATGATGACTTCATAGATGTCCACAGCAGTGGGATGCTTAGGCTTACAAGGCACCAGGACAAACTGCACGCCCAGCAGTGGCACCAGAATGAGAGTAGCCCGAACTGCCTTCATGTAGGCGTTGGACTCGGCACTGTGGGTCACCTTGAGCTTCGTGATCAGGACTCGCACAATGTTCAACAGAAAGATCAGGTTCACCTGGATGGGAAGGACATGCACATTGGAGGTGGAGATGGTGGCTGACTTTGCTGGTACTCACCGTGGAGAGGCAGGTCAGTTTCAAACTGTGTTGCAGTTCGACAGTTTTATTTAAAAAAGACAAACGTTAATGCGGCAGTTAGCACAGCTAAATATTTTCAGTTATGTCACATTCAGCACCGCATGCAGGACTGATTCCAGAGTGTAGGCCTACCACCAAGGCCACGTAGATGGGCCCATGGATGATGTACACCAGCTGGGTGTTAGCGCTGATCCAGCACCTGTGAGTGAAATATGCACACAAGCGCGGTCACATAAATAAGATATACGGTATTACTGCAAATTTTTTAAAAATCCATTTTTGGCAGATTACTTCCTTATCTTAGATGCTCTAAAGCTCTCTCTCAAGTGTATGATTCCAACCTTCTGTCCTCCTCTGCTGCCCTCACATCAAATCTGGATTTACTTTATATGACCCTCCCTAGGGAGTCTAGCAGCCACCCAGTTATGCTTCTGCCTCAGCTGAAGCGGCCGAACTGAGATGCTGTACCGTCGTACTGAGGAAGAAATTCTGGGTCTGGGCAGAATGTAAGTAATGATTTTAGAATCAGAAATGAAATAATTCCTTACTTGTCATTGAAGAAGAACCATCGAGCCACGGCATGAGTAATAGTAGGAATGATGGGGAAGCCTAAAAGAGTCCGAGAAGAAGCACCGCATCAGCATTAGGCTTCCTGCACCTTTAGTTTTGCTCCTGTTTCTTCACTGCTACTTATTTGAGCCTCAATCTGTCATGAAGAACTGCGCCTACTGTGTGTTCAGTGAGGTGATGACGTTCTGTCACACCAGCTAATAAATTTTAAAATCGGACAACTGGCAAGACATGCTGTTGGAACACACAGATCATAGGAAGCTGAATTTATTACAATTTTTACTGGCTGCCGCAGAGGTTTGCGGTTCTCCATACAGGTCCTCCCTCAAGGGCGAACATCCGCTGTTTTTTCTCAAACCAGTAAGCAGTTTGTCTACGTCTGCCAGCTGGTTGGTTAAACATCCACTTAACATTAAGAGGCAGCAGAGTAAAAAATCACATCTTTCTGTTGAAAAGCGTTGAACTGTTATGTGTTTTTGTAAAATGAAACGCAGATACCGTGGACCTGCGTTTGGGCACTGAGGGATCAGGTCTTTGGTGCTCAGTCAGATGTAAATTAAATTTAAATTTTGCTAAATTTATTTCTTGCACCAGCTGATTTAAGAATAGCTGTAGCTTGCCTCAGCAATGTATGTTCATATGAATACAAATAATTCTGCTAAAGAAGCTTCTGCTTGCTGATGGTTTCTGGTGAGTTGGTGCTCTGTGCAAGGCGGTACCCCTGGCTGAAGGTTGGCTTCCCTGTGCTCTCCATCGGAATAAGACACCTGAGCTACAGCTGACATAAGAGTGACTCTATAGAAGCTCTGCCTAGGAGCGGTTCACCTGTAATGTTAGTGAGGTGCACAGGAGCTGGGTAACACTCACCCCAGCCCAGGATGTAGTACCAGCCCAGCTGCTGCTCGCCGACGAAAACGGCCACAATGATGAGCGTATGCAGGTAGATGCCCTCGCAGAGCATCCAGAAATAGCTGGTGCCGAAGGTGTACTGGATCAGGATGGACAGCACCTTGCACGTCTCAGCCATAAGCACAAAAACACGGTAAAACACACTTACGCAGAGCAGCTTGAATGCTACACTTTTACACTCATCCTCCAGCAGAACTGAGTACTGGGGTATTTACTGCAAAGAGTTTCTCAGGTGAAGGTCCCCCCCCAATGAGGTCTGGCAACATCATACCCCCACCTGTCTTTCAGGGTGGCTTTGAACTCACCATGTTGTTTTCCAACAGCTGCTGGTTGCTGGTTACAGTCGAGAGCCAGATGACAGTGCAGATGGAGTTGAGGATGAAGGAGATAAACATGTTCTTGTGCAGAGATATCCTCTGGCAGCTCAAGCTCCTGAACAAGCAAAAGGCAGTAAGACAGGGAGTCAAACCGCACTGAAAAGCAACTCAAAGGGGAGCAACTTACCTGAAGTAGAAGAAGATGCAGAGGGAGATGAGTAGAGACACCATTGAGAGGCCATGGCCCACAACAGCCAGGTAGTACAATATGATAGCTTGCTGGAGGAAGATGAGTGCAGTTAGGATCATCACCAGCAGGGGGCACTTTTAATCTTAAGGATTTTTTTTTTGTTCTACTACACGAGTAGATGTTTTTGGAACAACATCCGTGCTACTGTTTCTGAACCCTATCCAGCCCTGGGACAGAGGGTGTCAGTTCCAATACCGTGAGTTTTTTGCGGGTATACGCTGTGCACTGGGTATAGTTGGACCAAATGCGGTTGCTCTCGGGATGACGGAACCACTGGCCATCAGAGTTGCACACTTTGGTAACCTTTTCTGAAACAGGCATGTCAGAAACGATGAGCGTTTTGAAGCTTTTCTTGGTAATAATGTTCATTTGCTCTATGCTGACAGAGAACCAGTTTATGCCCCCAGCAAGTGGCTCACCAGAGGGGTCAAAGTCCTGGAAATACTCAGGGCAGAGCTGCATGGAAGTTCCTGGAGAAGCGTCATCCCAGCAAAGCCACCCGTCCCAGGTACGGTTGCAGAAGGGACCTTCAGGGAAAACACAGTCACATGACGCAGCGCAGACCCAGTGGCGCCACGGAGAAGGAAAAGACGGCAGCACCGCGATGCTGAGGAAATGCTGACGTTCTGGTGCAAAAACAGGACCATGCACACAAGCACAAGCTGGACATCAGCCTCACAAACTAAAGAGGCCACTCAGAGACCCAAGGGAATTATTTCAAAGCATGAAAGTCAATCAAAGCATTTTCAAATACAGTATGAAACTGGGCAAGCGGTACATACTGGCAGAGAAAATGTATTGAAATGTGATTAAACTGTAATGAAATCAGATTTCATAATGAAAATGTATTCCTTTGAAAATGTTTCACGTTGATTTACTTTGTGCCTTGGGAAAGGAAACATTGCTGCGCTACTCCCAGTGAACAAAACCTCCCAAAACCTTGCTCAGTACATGGAAACATGCATTGAAAGCGATGAAAAGCCAAATTAGAGGTGGAGTTGAGCCTAGCCAGGGTGTGGGAAAACGGTCCCGATTAATCTATAGGGTGTAAAGCTCCTGTCACAGTAAAACCTTGTACACAGCCACAGGTGACAGTAACAGATGGGGATGTATTTGTAGATTCACTCCCAGCTGTGCTAGTTTGCTAAATGCAGCCAAACCCTCCAGTCACCCCCCGAAAATGAAAGTATAACACATTATAAAAAAATAATATTGAACAAATAGGTTAAAACAAATTAAAATAAATAAATAGAACATCTTACTGAATTCTGGCCGCTATCTGTTGGAAAGCTGGGTGGCGCTCTGGTGAGTGATTACCACCTGTATGGTGGTCACCTTTTATGAAAAGTAATTGCTAAATACTTCTAAGAAAAAGCTTCGGTTGGCAACTTCTACTACTCACACTTTTAAAAGTCAGAGAACCCCTGTACTGGAAGTCATTTCATTACCCTGTTCTTCAGTATTTGGTCCTTTTACAGTAAAAATGTACAACCAGTTGATGGTAGCTGAGGCTAAACTATCTTTTCCAAAGCAAACCTGCATTTCATGGACCCCCTCAGACACATCCACCCTCAGACACTCTTGAGAACACCAGATTTACAGTAAAATGTTAATATACGTAATTCAGCCCCAAAAATGACTGGTGGAGCCCTTCCCTATGTGGAGCCTTCCATAAACCTCTGGCTAACGGTCTGTCTCTACATCTTTGTCACCTTTCCACCTCACTCTCTTTGGAGACCCTCAGCGTGACATCAGATTTGTCCGTTCCGTATAACAGCAGTCCCCAACCACATTTGGTACTGGGCCACACAGAAAGAATAAAAAACTTTTTATTTTTATTTTATTTCCATTTTATTGACTATTGGAGTCTGCAGGGCGTTTTATTTTGAAAAATCAATTAAAATCCAGGTGGAATATCCTGAGATCACCACAAAAGCACTGAAAACCCTGCTTCCATTTCCAACATCTTATCTTTATGAAGCAGGGTTTTCTGCAGTGACAACAACTGAAATGAAATTATGGAGTAGACTAGACATAAGGAACAGACTTCGGATGTCATTGTCTCCCATCACCTCAAGAAGGGACCGTCTTCTTGTAGGGAAACAAGCTCAGGGCTCCCACCGATTCTGCATTACGGTGAGTTGTATTTATTATGCACTTTATACTTTATTATGGGCGCACGATGGCCAGTGCGTGGAAAATTGTCTTACATGACACTGGTCCATGGTACAAAAAAGCTTGGAGACCACTGCCCTACAACTGTCACATCAGTGCTGCTGCAGACCTGCCCTACCTGTCATCTATCATTTAAATCCAACAGACAAACAAACAAATACAACAAACAAACAATTGAACATGCATACTCTCAGTACTCAATGTGGACATAAGGAGACAGACTACAGTGTGGACATGGTAAGTCTTGAAGAAACAAAAGCAGCGGTTATGGGTGGGCGTATACAGACGTCCTCAAACAGCAGCACAGTAGGGGCTCGAGGGGACACTGTCGCTGCAGAACCACAGCATTGATGAAAGAGCAGACCCCTGTGAACCTGGAGCAGAGCCACTGGAGGTCGCTTGCTTCCCGAGCTCCCGAAAGAGCCAAGGTGGGGCACTGAGACCGCATGAAAGTCTAAAATGAGAACGTGACTAAGGTACGTCTCTTTACCACGTGCACAACTGTGAGGGAAACGCAGAGTTAGGAGGTGTTACTCATGCTTGGGTCAGGAAAGTTTTCTCTCTCCCCCCAAAAACATTCCATGTAAACAATTTGAGGAAGTCTGGATGTGGACCACAACCTTCAGGGAAGTAAATGTACAAAGCAGCACTTCAGACTTGCTGGTTAGCCATTTCCTCACATCTCAGGGATGCTGTTTCTGCTCTCTCTCTGGAGCTGTGATTCCACCGCGTACACAAAAGCACACCGTTATTTACACCTAATACACACAAATACTCAGTCAGTTGTAAATGCAAACCTATCCACAGACGCAGTAACACCAGGACGGCATATTTATAAATACTGCAACAAACAATATTGAAAAAGAAATACAGCTGCTATGAAAGCCTACTTGGCCAAGGTACAGCACTCTGCATAGGAGACTGGAATTCATGTGAATCGACCAGGAGCCTCTGAGAAGTATTAATCACACTCATTTATATATATATATATATATATATATATATATATATATATATATATATATATATATATATATATATATATATATATATTTATCTCCACGAATGGGGAAATTTTATCCTACTAATGGAAAATTTCGGTGTTACAGGCTCTTATCAGATGAAATATAGGAGAAGAACAAGTAGATTAGTTTTAAAGAAAGACACGAACAATTAGATTAGTAAATCTGTAAACAAGTAGAATAAAATAAAATAACTCTATATAAATTAATAAGTTATAAATAAATACTTAATCCAATTCAGGATCATGCTTGTGCAGTCTGACAGTTGCTAGAAACAGACTATGTGTAGCGCCTCCTTCCTACACTGTGGATGTAAGAGTTTGCCATGAATGAGCTACCCAGTGCTCATACAGACTCATGTAGGGGGTGGTAGGTGTTGTCCATGATTGATGTCAGCTTGGACAACATTCTCTCCTCCCCAGCCTGCTCGATGGACTTCAGAGAACAGCCCAGGACAGAGCTGGCCCTCTTGACCAGTCTGTTGAGTTTCCCCCTGTCCCTCTCCGCAATTCCGCCACACCAGCAGACCACAGCATTAGAGGATAGCAGACGCTACCACAGTGTCATAGAATGTCTTTAAGAGAGTCCTGTTAACAGAGAGTGAGTGTGTGTGTGTGTGTGTGTATATATATATATTTTTTTTATATAAATGAGGTTCCACTTAGCTTATTATTATTGTTGTTATTTTTGCTTTGAACATTCTGGAAAATAAAAGGGTTGCCTGAAAAGTCAGAGACTGGCCGCATCTGCACCACGGTGGGAGACTCAGCATTTAAAACTTTGCGACTGTAAATCATTAAGAGGTCCAGGTTCTGTTTAATCCTGAGTGTCCACTGCCAGCGCCTTGAAGACAGTGTCAAAAACGTCCACTGCTGCACATCTCTGAGAAGTTTATGGAGCGCTGCAAGAAGTATACAGAGTGTGAAAGAAGGTTTTGAAGAGGAAAAGTTCTCCAAGCCTGAGGTGCATGCGGATGCTGAATAATATTTGCAGTCTCAGAACCTTTCAGGTAAATTCCTGGAAAACAGAGCTCCCTTCTGGACTTCATCCACCAACCGTTGTGTTACACGTTCATAACCGAGAGGACTGCAGAGTGTTTGGAAGTGGAAATGCCGGTAACTGACCTCCGGCGTGGTGAGGGGGGTCGTTGATGATCTTCAGGTAACACTCAAACTGCGCTGTCAGGATCTGCCAACGGGACCGTTTCAGATAAATGCTGGACTCTGTCTCCGACAGCATCATGATATCCGTCTCATCGCAGGCACTGTCCTGCAAAGTGAACGTGGAGCACAGAGCACATGGGTGACGCACCACCCTGTCCAGGTGACACAGACATGGTGCCGCATTGACCATCTGTATTACCTTGGTGGACAGCGAAAGCAGCAGCAGCAGCACCCAGAGAAACTGCCCCTTCCTCATGGTTCTGCTCTGAGCCGCAGACAGGGGGCGCCACAGTTCATTGATAGACTGCAGAAAATGAGAAAGATTAACACGTGTTAGCATTGAAGAGCTGCTACATTTAAAAATCCTCTCCCGGGAGATATAAATGCTGAACAGCACTGAGCTTTTACAAGAGTGCTGCATGAACCTGTTCTGGTCTCAAAGGCCCACACACCTTAGAATGGGATTGACTGTTTGAAGCCACGTGTGCCCCACTCACCCTGTGCAGCGCCAGTTCTAATGATGTGTTATATCGGGTCACTTTTAGCCGCGTGTCGTGAGAAACAGAGGCCGTGTAACTGACCATGAAATGCAAGAACGTCTCGGAAATGCACCTTGTGACCGCATTCATTCCTCCCCGGCCAGTTGTGCTGTGTCTGTACCACACTGATGCGTTACCCTTTGTGTTTTGCGGAAAACTCCACCGCATTGAACAGATTCCCATGGTGTTTTTTTTTTTAGACTTTCTCACATTTTCGGGAAAGGCAAAAGCATAAAGTCTTGCTGAAGCCAGAGGGCAGGAAACTTGCAGATGACGGGAGGGGTCTCCTGCAGCCTGATGGGAAGCAGAACTCCTTGTACAACTTGCATTCGGTCATTTTGTTTGTGTGCATCGACCCAATGGGGAGTAACTGCACCACACAGCTGTCTGACGGGGGGAATTATGATTATGGGCAAAAACAGCTGGACAACAACAGGAAAGAACAACTCCAGGTTTTGTCTCTGTCTCATGTGCCACCCCATCCTATCCAGGAGATACATACGCGTGAGTGCGTGCGTGCATGTGTGCATACGAGTGTCTACCTGCCCCTACTGTGGCACAGAAACAAAGCAGGTATGAGGAGCCCAGGCAGGACAGAGACCTCTGGCCCAGGTCCAGCCTCTCCTGCCCAGACAATGGCATTTCATCGGTGCCTCTATAAATAGGAGCTTAGGAGCTTGTTACTGCCACGGCTTCTTCAACCTTTTCAATTCTCCATGTGCGCTAAGTAAGCCTGCTTGTCTACACACACAAACACACAAGCAACTACTCAGCCTCTTCAGCCTCAAAATTTGTTAGCCAAACACACAAATCGAAGATGAAATCACAAAAACCCCACAATTTTAAATTTCGATTTCGTGCCGGTGACCTGAAATGCTCTTTGCTCGGCATCCAGAGAGGCAGGTGGACATTTGGCAATTTTTCATCTGTACTTGTTGGGCTGCTGCACGCTGTCTCCACACTTAGATCACGTCAATGCCACAGCTCAATACTCCTCGCTCCATCTTTCATCTCCAACACCGCATTTCCTTTATGCGTTTTCAGAAATTTTCCATCAGCAGATGCCAGGCTATTTCTTAGGCAATTACAGGAAAGCAATTTTCCATTTGGAGGAACTTGTGAATGCTTCCAAAGGGGTTGGTTATATCTGAAGGTCATTAGTCACAGCAGAATGACACAACTTGCTGCAGTCCAACAAAACAAAGGCAGAGACCTCGCAGTTACAGTATGTACGGTATGCAAAGGTGTGATCAAGCCAAAATTTGAAGCAAATCGTACAAATTGCGCTGCACCCTCCTCTGCGGCATCAGCAGGACCCCAACTCTTCACACTTGATTTATTTTTTCATGACTCTCGTGTTTCTTTCTTAAGGCATTAAATCCATCTTGGGTTTCTCAACTGGAGTTCCTTTTCCACCCTAATTCTGAAGCCAGAATTTTTTTGTCTGTGCTAATATGAAAGGAACAGTGAAAAATAACACAGCTAAATGTTGTTAAATGAGTGGCCCTCGTAAACTGCGATTCTCTGCTGACCATGAAAAAGGGGTGGTCATGGTTGGGCTTAACTACCACCTTCCCAACAAACACAACCTCGACCTTGCGAATTGCTTTTATACCACTGTGAAGGAGTTTTGCTCCAGAAGCAGTGCCCCGTCTTGCAAACCGGATCATGTTTCTGTGGACTGGATGCCGGGGTGTCCTTCATACCTCACTTTCTTAGGGAAATGTCAGCGATCCCGATTTTCTGGGTTTGTTTTGCTTCTGCCTGAGCAGATGATGACACGCAGAAACACGCAGTGCGAGGAGGATGCAGGGACACGCCCGTGCCAGCACACACACGGCAAACATACCAGCGCCCCGCAAAGAACATCTTCAGACGCATTCCTACGCATGAACTGCATGAGCGGAGGACTGGGTCCACCAAACGCTGCGGTGCTCCCTTCACCCTGACCTCATCATCCAAGGACAAAGGTGAAGGTCCAGCATTGAATCCAAGCAACTGAAGGGTGAAGTTATTAAATATTCATGGTGCGCCTGGGGCAGGAGGAGTGGTTTCTCAGGGAATCTCCGCAGCTGCTGCGCTCCCTGCACAGCACGCTGGGACCCTCTCACGGGTTGTGGGAGGCTTCGAGGACACGGCAATACCCGTTCTTGCATGTATATGTCTTACTTTCCCTGTGAAACCCAACCCATTATGCAAACCAACTGCTATTTGCACAGTTAATCTGCATATCCATTGTTTATGACCTGCATTTTTCAGACATCATTCTGCCCCCACCCACCCACTCAACCTCAGCGAGGTCCCATGCGATGAAAAATCACAACATTTGGATATATACTGTAAATGTACAGCATATATAATTACAACATGCTTATAATTTCAGCACAGTGGATTATTATTATTATTATGGCTCACGGTTAGCGTTCCACTTCATCCCAAAGGGGTTCAATGGTGTTGAGGTCTGGGCTCTGTGGAGGCCACTCAGGTTCTTCCACATCAACCTGGGCCAAACTGTGTGTTTATGGAGCTCACTTTTTGCATGGGGGGGCAGGAAAGGAGTTTCTTCCCCAAACTATGGTCACAAAGCTGGAAGCACACAGTTGCAACAGCAGAGGACAGAAACAGCAGCAGACGGCCCTTCTCTTTCTCCCCTAATCAGCCTGGCAGGCAGTCTCTCCATCTGCTGAGCTGGGAAGCCTCGTGCCACACCTTCACATTCTCATTAAGCATTAAAGTGGAAAGTTTTCCTAGAGAAAATTTGCTCAGTGTTCATGGAATTCGTTTGGTGGCAGCTTTGTAGTATAATCCAAATTAATGTCACAGCGCTATTTATGAAAAAATAAAAATGAAATCTCAGAAAGTCTGTCACAGCGAAAAGTTTCTTTCAAAGTCAGGCACCCAGTGTATGTTGTTCAAAGCTACTAGAGCTACTGCAGTGGGAGGTGGGACTTGAACCTGGTTCCTCTGAATAGAAATAAACTACAAGCCTGTAATGAATAACTCAGATATTAAAAACTGAGAAAGGCCGGCTTCTTTCACAGGACAGATTCAAGGTCTGTGTAACAGTTGGGCTTTTATTTGTGTTCTTTACTAAAATGGTGACTGTGAGGGATAATAGTGTTGTCCTTCCTAGTTTCACGCCTCCATGCCAAAGCACACAGGGTGACGTACACCACATTTACCACAGTCACAATAACCTGGAATATTCTAATACTTGCGCAAATAAAGGGGAAATAAAGCCTTAAAGTTGTGGCCAAATGCTGAGCATCCACCTCCAAGCTGGTTTTGGAAAACCACACAGCACCTCCAACTGCCCTGCGTCTGCGTGTCCTGCAGAAAATATTTGGGGGAACTTTCTTTATGCCCTAAACCTGTGAGCCAAAGTCATTAGATCCAATTGTAATGAAGCAGCTTGGCAGAGGCTCAAGGTGCGTGAGGTGCAGAAGCCACAGGCATCCCCTCATCTTCCTTTTGACAGGCTGGCAAACCATCACAGCCAGGAGTGCACGTGTCTCCCCGGTCACACAGGAAGCTGAAGAAGAAGGACTAAGAGCGGAACTCATACAAATGCTGCCCTGGCCATTTGTTAGCATTTAACTACCAACACTGACTCGGCAACCTTCACGTAAATGGACAAAACAAAGACCTCAGCTGACAGGGCTGAAAGTATCTGTATATCAGCTGCAATGCTGGAAGGAAACGCTGCACGCAAAGCCCACCGATTCCCTCAGAGTAATAAACAAAAATGCCTTTAAACTAACATCTGAACCAGGCCCCAGAATCCTGAGAAAATTTTCCTAAAGTCCTTCTTATTATTTACAAGCTGCAATGTGACTCTGGGGGCCGTTTAAGAAGCTTTCCCATATTGCGTATTGTCATAACCTGGAAGAAAAAAAAACAAGAACAAATGGAATAAATCACAAAAAAGTTTCCACAGAGAGAAGCAGCATGTGGTCCTGTGGAGGTCAGAGGACCTTGATGTCCAGAGTGACCATAATTTCATTTATTTTGCCACTTTTCTTCAAAGTATCTTGCAGTATTAAGCTACTTACAGTGATTTACCCCTTTGTACATGTAGGTAAGTTTTACTGCAATAATTTTGGGCAAGTACATTGCTCATGGGTACGACAGCAGGAGGCGGGACATTCTGCTGCTGTATCAGTGGACGCCGGGCAAAACCCGTTTTCAACCGCAGGCCTTTGTTCTTCCAAGGTGATCGGTGGCTGCATGAAAGGAGAGGTGGTCTGTGGAAAGGTGGCATTCGGCAAGGCAGGCAGATCAGCTCACGGTTCGCACTTCCTGCAAGGGGAACCTGCCTGTGCTCATCTGACATCTCACATCACTGTGCCAGCTTGAAGGCCAGCCAGGCCCAGAAGGCAACCAGCTTAAACTAACACAAACTAGGGAGCAACTAAAAAGCTGCATCTTAGTGGCATCTCAGCTATTTTGAACTCCTCAGGCACACACAGAAACATTATTTTTCTCACAGCATTCCCTGGTGCTCTTCAGCACATTCAGATCTGACTGTTATGCCAGGACTTATTAGCAGATGAAGGGGTTTTGGTGAATTTCTGGAGATACACGCAGCTGAAGGAGGTATGAGGGGAAACCCTTGCTGACCCATACTGACCTCACAGCTCAACACAAAAGTACTGGTTTGCACTCATAATTTTTTTGCTCAGATTACCAGGAAAAGAGCATCATTTCTGACTGTAAAAGAGCCACCAGCAAGATGAAAATCACTGCAGTTCAGTTCCAAGAAGACTTGTATTGTTCATTCAAAGGATAAGAGAAATGCTGTTATGCTGCCATTATCTTAATGACCTGGTATAAACTTATTGTTTTTACTTGGGCCTGGATTTCCTGGCCCACTGACCCTGTGGCTCTGCGGACAGAGAGGTTCTTGTTTTCCTTGACGGGCCGTGAAGATTGTCAAAAACCCCAGGAAGGAGGAAGAGGCCTGTTTCCACTGTCCGCATTTCCACTGAAAGACGGTTAAAAATAAGCCTTTGTTACACAGCAGGTTGTAGAAAAGCGAGGAACTGAAGGATGCTTGGGCTGCCAATTTTCACAAAAAGGCCGTTAGCTTTTGTAATGATGTTTCAGCTTGACAAGATAACCAACGTGCTCAAGGCAGCTACTCTGCCCAAGTTGCCAACTGGACGCCGCCTTACATAAACCCAGTAACTCCTCTTCTATTCCACAGTTGTGCCGCTACTCTACGTGTGCATTGAAGAGTAGAGTGAACGCTAAGTAACAACGCTACACGCAAGGGAGAACGCTACAGGGACATAAACCCAGATGCTGAAGTTTGTTGTGTCGAAGCCCAAGAGAAGCCCTGCCGTTGTGCACTTTACCGGTGGCTTATTTTCACCAAAATGCACAGCTGGTAGGTTTAAAACTAATTTGGTTTGGACATAGATCAGTCATTTTTGGCCATAATCGGCGATCGTGTTTACAGAAGAAGCATCCCACTGTACTGGAGTGTGCGTCTCTCCTGGTGTGAGTCGCTGCGTGCAGAAGTTTCACACCAGTTTATCAAGCAGAGCTGTGTGAGTGTGAGGGGCTGGAGGCTCCTCCTCACTTTGGGCTGGGCAGTGCCTTTGCTATGTTTATTTTCCCACTGACGGATACCAAAATAGACACCAGAACTTGGGTCTGGGGGTCTGGCGCTGTGCCTCAGCACGGAAGCAGCCCCACGCAGACACCCAACGCCGTGACAACAGGATGTCCGGCTCCCTGCTCTGATGCCTGGCAACTGGGACAAAGACCATCGGCCCCTTGGGTGCTCGCAGCGTTGGGAGGGCAGAGCAACCCACACACGTGAGATCTTACGGCCGATGTTCTCCGTGTGTCTGCTCTCTCGCTCACTGACACATGCACGCAGGCACGCACTCATGAAGAACTCTTGCGACGCACATCTGAAGCAAAACGTTGCGATTCTAACACGCATCATTTGTAAAAGCTGTGAAATTATTTACATGTCATCAGAGGGTAAGAAAACCGACTTTATAAGGAAAAGAAAAAGCCAGCTGTGAGGAGAGAAGAACGCTTTAAATTAGGAGGAAAGGAAAAACAAAACAAAAAAATTTGACTAATAGCCTCTGTTGACTGTAGTTGGGATGCGGGGGCTCCCAGTAAAGAGCCCCTCTGTTTATATGAAATCTCCACTTGCAGCATCATTACTCAGAGGACAATGGAAAATGCTAGAAGGGGCCTTTACTTATAATTGGATGCTTTAAGCGTGGGCTAATTTAACTGCAGAGAGACTTGGCTTCCAGAGGTTGAGAACCAAACCTGTGTTATTTATTTTACCAGCTATTTATTTTATTTATTTTTTACACTACTTGTGTGGACGCAGAGTTCAAAACGTTTCAGACTCCAAAGCCCTGCTGGTTACCATGCGAATGATAAACAATGCAACAATCGGTTACTACATTTTTACCGCCGTGGCAAATTTACAGTAGGCAGGAAGAAGGCACGAGCTTCTCCACTTCATGGAATTTGGGAGAATGCTTTATATCTGTTTACCAAAGTGTTTCTCTGAAAGCCAGCGGTGCCTCTGCTCTGACCTGAGTCGAACCTGCCCCCACCCCACTGCTCCCTGGCCCTCCTGTCCTGGGTTGTGACCCACTGTCCCTTCCCAAAAAAGCCAGGCATGTAAGGGAGCCATGACCAGCATGGATGGAGCTTGGAAAAGCGGAGGAACGCAGCACCTATTAATACCTCACAACAGCTGCAGAGCTGGAGCTCTGTGTCCTGGTAAGATGCACGCACGCGCGCAGGCACGCACACATACACACAGATACTACGGAGTGATGATCTATTATTGGAAATCAGGCGTGTATTTTTGGGGGGCCTTGACCCCTGTCCACCAGACTGTCAGTTTTAGACACGGGCGACTCGGACGCACGTCTGGCCTGCGGCCTCTTAACAACTGAGGCCATAATAAGTTGACCAGCACGACTGCGCCCCCATCATGCTGGTGCTCACTGCTCAGTACAGCCTGGCTGCTGGGAGTAATATTTGGGGGGGGGGGGGGGGTAACCAAGCACATACCTTTGGAGTAAGAGTGACTGAGAACGCATCAAGGAAAAGCACGAGTCGCCCCAGGAAAGAAGCAAAGCTATGTGTTTCCCGTCATGAAGATGTTTGAACGGGAAGTGGCGCAATTT
Source organism: Heterotis niloticus (assembly GCA_018136845.1). Lineage (NCBI taxonomy): Eukaryota > Metazoa > Chordata > Actinopteri > Osteoglossiformes > Osteoglossidae > Heterotis > Heterotis niloticus. Next base: position 12,070,292 of record CM030891.1, read on the forward strand.
GGGGGTCAAGGTCACCGTGTATTGACGACAGCTGTGACCAGCAAGAGAAGCGGCGTCACGGCAGTCCGGGGCGGGGCAGAGTTCACAGAGACCCGCGGTTGTTATCAGCATCGTGCTGGAAATCATGTCCATCCGGCTTCGTCCATGGACCTGACGGCCCAGTGAGGTGCCAGTGTGTAGGCTGGGTTCTTTTCCCAGCTTCAGGTGAGCGAGCAAGCGGCCTTGCATACCTCCTGCACACAGGTGTCATTCTCTCAGACCAGTCAAGTGGAGCAAATCTGAGCCTTGTTTTCGCCAATATATCCACTCATCCAGAACAAGAAAACAGCCCAACCCAAGCATCCCCGTTTAGGATGAAATTATTTATAACAGGTGCGATGCGACGGTCGTGAAATCCACCTTTCCAGAGAATGACCTCATTCAAACCGGCAGGTGTTCAAAGCATTAATTGAGCATTCCACAGACATTAGTGAGCATCTATTTTGAGATGCAGCATCACACCCGTGCTGTGGACTGACAACGTTCCTGTCTACCACATACTACTTTTTCGACAACTTTTGTCTATTTTGGGGTAAGTCCCGATAAGAGTTAATGTCAGGCACGCTTTTAAGCTTTTACATCTGTTACTACAGGAAGAGATGTCTCATTATGCAGGGAGATCCCAGGAAATCGCTGCACATTGCTACTCAGCTGCGCAAAACAAAGCAAAATGCAGCTTTTCACCTTGGGATGTTCCCATTTGATTCCGGAAACCGTACAAATCCAGATACCGTGCAGCCACTTCCCCGCATGGCTTGGGAGAGAAACTGTTTCAGCGTTTCCTACAAGGTGATATGGTCCCTCAGCGGCTTCCGATTCCATCCCTCACTTAGGCACGACTTCCCCAAGGTAGGAGCCACTTATTTCGGCTCTTGTCCAGCCGCAGCTCCGAGTCCCTTGAACCACAGCACTTCACAGGGTTTCGGTGAGAAGCTCCCTTCTGGCTCCCAAGCTGATCCCTCGCACCTGAGCTGCTGCCTCACACTTTACTGTATTTCAGTTTCTCTTTCGCAGACTTCAGCTACAGTAAATCCGTCATTTTCTGACACTGTGAAATTCTGTTATTTACACAGTATTGGATACTGAGGGTTTCTTCGAACCAAAGGCGTGTTTAATTCATCCCTGTTTATTTCTCCTCCCGTCTTTGCCATTCATTTTCTCGGAGCGTCAAACGCGACGCAAACCTTCATGAAAGATTAATATTCGCTGTAATATTCACAGCGTGAATAATTTACAAACACGGCTGCATCCCACCAAATGGCAACTTGGGGTTAGAGACGCCGCTCGTTTCCAACAGCAAAGTTTGCGGTTTGGAGAGCAAACAGCGTTCGCGCGAGTGTCTGTTTGCTTCGTCGCTGTGGGCTGCGTTTCACCTTTAAATTGAAGTCCGGCGCAACAAATGCACAGCGACCGAACAAACGCGCTTCACCCGGAGTCACCATTTTAAGCCGAGGAACGAGTCGCCAACTCGGCTCGACTTGACTTTGTGGCGCTCGCTTCTTAAACAAGATTTTCGAGTCCGACGGGCACTTTGACACAATGACAACATTAATGTCCCACCTTGAAATCTCGGCGTCTGACTGCGGCTCCGGGCGCCCACCTCCCTCTCGCCTTCAGGAAGCGCTGAACAGTGCGCGAAGGAGCTGCGGCGTGCGCGTCCCCGGAACCTTCGGACGGCGCAGTGCTGCACAGTACAGTACAGTACAACACAGTATAGTACAGTGCGCTATAGTACAGTACAACAGCGCACGACGATGTGCGTGGCCAGCCGGAGCGCAGCGCAATGATTCACACCCCTTTCTGTGGGTCTCCCTGCGCGGATCTGCGCTCCCTTACTGCGCCTTTGTAACACCATTACTGCATCTTTACCGCACAGTCATGAAGAGTTTTTGAATGTTCACGAGATCATGGAAAAGTAGCCCTAAGGTAGGCCTGCGGTGTGGGCCTGAACAGATATTTTGGGCAAAGGGAGAACCTCACAACTGCGGTGTTTCTACACAGCGCGGTGATGTGAACACCCAGTGGAGAGAAGGCTCTTCTTCTTCTTCAGCATCAGTTACTCCTCAGGTCTTCTGTCCTCCATTAGGACTGCAGTGGCCCTTGGCTTCACTCAGCCAACGCTCAACGCTTTGCTACCAGTAAATACGGATATTTAAGTCTCGATTTTACTTTAAAGTCACAACTAAATGAGAGACGAACAGCCGCCCCGAACCCCAGAACAGACCTGCACGTTGCAGTAACTCCACTCTTCTCACTTCTGCTGGTGAAAGTGAGCAGGTGCACAAATGCAGTGACTCCTTTGTTTACTCAGAGGTAAACTGCACAGAACTGGAATGGACAGCGCTGTTCTTTTGGCAAAATAATTTGGAAACAATAAGGAACCCCTGCGACGGACTGGTGTCCCACTAGGGTGTGGTTTCACAGCCCAATGGGTCGGGGATGAGCTCCGGACCACCGGTACCCTGACCAGGATAGATCGGTTAACGATGGATGGATGGATGGATGGATCGTTAACCAGCCAACAGATTTAACCGCACTGGCCGCCTTTACAACACTGCCCTCTTCTGGGAGCTTTGAATATTTCACCACGTACAGTTCACACCCTGGGTTGCGCAATTTCAGCTACTGTACCGAAGAGAAATAAAGGCAGGGAATTAAAAGTGGCGGCACCCTGTACGCATTTTCATTCAAGAACAACGCAAACATTAGCAAATTTAACGCTAAATATGTTCCCTGTCCGCTAACTGTACATACAGCGCGGTGCTTAACACACGAAGTCATTTCTGCACAGGGACATAAAATCCGCGGCAGAACCTGACAACCGCACCTGAGCGCCAGGTATTCGGACCCCGGACTGCCAGATAACACAGTTTATACACCTGACCCCAGGTTAGCCATTAACGTCAATAAACTTCACGCCTAAGACACAAAGGACAACGGACGGACACCTGTTTGAAGAACAGTTTCAGCTTTCATTTAAGGTAAGTTCGTTTGAAATAATTCATGTAATAAATGATATTTGTGGCCAATTAACGTGATCCGTTTCCACGCGAAACGCCACTTTCGGCCATTTGTGTAACAATCGTTGCGTTACGCCGTTTGCTACCTTGCTGTCCATTTAATGTCTTATAAATTTAAAAAAAAAAAAAAATCTATTTATCTCGGAAGGAGCTGATCGGAGCTTCATGTTTGAGACGACACGTAAGCGACTTATAGGGCAGAAAAGGTTTTATTTGTCGTGTTTCTACACGGCAGTTCATGTGCTGCACCATGGGGAGGGGGGGGCGTCATGTCCACTTGCACATTTCTGTACGTTTGTGTTTCAGGTAGTGGGAAGGTAAACATGTACGAGGAGGACGACGTGGAGATCGCTTTCGCCGTCAAAGTAACGAGAGCGTTTGCTTTCTGCCCCACACACGCTAAGAATCACCTGTTCACCCGAAAACACGCACACAGACTGAGCGGGATTCGAACTTACATCCCAGTGCAGCCCGCTGAGCCATCTTTTCCAACTCTTCCAGTCCAGCCTGTTGTACCCCCCTGGTTGTGAAGGACCTCCTGGCGATGCGTCCTCACCTCCCCTCTTACTTTGCCCTCTTTTTTTTCCTTTCACCTCTTCCAGTTCCTGGGCCGCACGCAGGTTCTTCGCTCTGAGGGACTGCAGCTCCTGCATGACGCCGTCGAGGTGCTGAAGGTGGGCGACCTTCGCTCCGAAATAAGCGCTTGCATTCCTTAGGCGACATTTGTGCCACTGCGAATAAAAATGAATTTGGGCTGAAGTGGACACCAGCGGGTTTGCTCACAGCAGAAGAGCGCAGAACTGCACGTTCAAGTTTGGCTGCACCCTTCGAACCCCCGTTTTTCCACTGTGGGTGTTTTCACACCGTGCTTTGTCGTGTGTTTGCTAACCTCAGAGGCCAAAGGAGGCCATGAGCAACAAGGGGAAGAAGAAGAAGCACAAAGTTTCTCTCTTTATCTCCATGAACGGAGTCGACATCCTGGAACAGGACACAAAGGTGAGAATTAAAGTAAAAATAAAAAGTACAGTAAAGCCAAGGCCCTTCAGCAGCATCCAGTTTTTAAATAAAAAGGGAAAAAAATACACAACTTATGTCCTGATAAATGTGTATTGGATGGCAGTGACCTTAATGCTGTCCTGTGCAATTTTAAACAAATGATTTGTTTATTATTTTATTGCACAGCCAAGCCCTTTTGCTAAAGCAGTTCACAACGTCTTCCATTTATACATCCAGATATTTCCTTGAGGCAGTTCTGTTACCGTACTTACTGGGCATTAAATCACAAATTCTCAGGGGAAAAAAGACAAATTTCTTAACCACTGCATTGCCTGCAGTGAAGAAACCCATTTACACAGAAATTCAACTTTGCCCTTCACTGTTGCGTTCTTTTATTTGTCATATAAACAAATGTTGTGCCCTTATGCCCCCCCGTCTCGCCCAACCACCTCCTGGATACCAGTTCCTGCTGTACTCCTGTCCGCTGTCCTCCATCTCCTACTGTGCTGTGCATGGGGTCATGCCCCAAATTTTTGGCTTTGTGGCCCAGAATCCTGTGGCTGACCTGTACCACTGCTACGTGTTTCAGAGCAAGAAATTTGTAAGTAGAGCCCCCGAATACAGTAAAGCGCACTAATAAATACTGTAAGTGGTTTACATTGCGAATGTAGACGTGTCAAATTTAGACAGGTGTGGCCTTAACTGTGACCCTAGTCTGAGGCTGAATACAGATTCAACACTTTAACAACATTTTAATCAATTGGTTATCAGCATCATATTGGCATATCTGTACTTTTAATATTATAAAAAGGTAGTTTTTATGCTGGGCAACAGGTGGCTGAATGATGACCTGAAAATAAAAAAAGAAAAGGCACAAAAAAGGATGACTTTGGAAAACATTATATATTATTTGATAATCTAACCCTGACACTTCAGCAACTGTTAAATGTACAGTAAGCATATATCATTTTTACTTTATTTTAGGTGATTTTCAATATGTATCCAGGTGTTAAAAGGCTAAAGCTGTCTTGCAAGAATGGATAAATTCTTGATTTGGGTAGCAGGAAGGTTCCCTGATTTTGGACCTTTGACAATTGTTCTTTCAGAAAAATATTCTTCTGTAATACTAAATATAATTAGTATCCCTTAATAAACATATTATTGGTGAAAGGAGCCATATACATTAGATGTTAATAATATAAGTTGTCATTGAGTGGTGATTGATTTTATTTGTTCTAATATTGCAGTTTACCTCTCTTAATTGCTTTTTCTGGTCAGTCCCACTTCCTGGTGTCCATGATTGGGGACATGTTTTCAGTGTCCAAGAAGGAGGACAAGGTGAAGGGCAGCAGAGACATGGTGGTGGAAGCTCTCCGGCACAAAGTACGCAGCAGAGGGCAGGTCTTCTTAAGCTCAGAGTCCTGTGCAGAAGTGGAAGAGAGTGAATGAATGGGCAAATGTTGGTGGGAGTGAAAAATGTGACTTTATTATTCCTCTAAAACAAAAGCCAACTTTGATGGCCTAATTTGGGCAGCATTGTGGTTTGGATCTGACTTGCTGTCTAAATAATGTGGTTTTTGTATATCAGGGCTTAAAAAATATTAATTTGGTTCTGAAATGAGGTGACTCCAACCTCAGGTGACAAACAGCTCAGGACAGATGAATTTATTCAGCAAAAAATGTTTGTCTGTCACCTGAGTTAGCCGATATTAATGAGGACCAAATAGTGCACATGAATGGCGCATGCAGAGGGACCCGGACAGCATCAGAAACTAAAGTTCTGTCCTTACGTGAAGCCCCATAACTGTTGGGTTTCGGTAAGAATATCAACCGTGCTGCGTGCTGGTCCCGAGGGTATTTCTGTACGACTTTTAACAGAGGCTGATGTACATGTTCCTCGGGTACAAGTGTTTGACTGTCGAGTTTCATATATGGGGCTCATTTCTGCAATTGTGAGTAACGGTTTCAAAATTCACACTGCAGTTGAAATTACGTCTCCGATGAGATTTCACCTTACGAGCTGACCTCCTGGAACGCATCACACCTCTAAATAGGGGGACACCTGCAGTTAAAAAACACCCAACCACTGTTGTTTCCCCACTTGTTTATGTTGACACAGCAAACTGCAGTGGGCTTTGTGCCAAATAAATGGTCCACGTGCAAGAGGCTCCTAACGCTGCTCTGCTTTCCTCTCAGAATAAAATCCTGCTTAAGGAGAACAAAGAGCTCAAGGAAAGACTGGCTGCTCTTCTAGGGAAGGATGACTCTCCTACTGCAAGGTGCTATCAGCCACCACTGTCACCCATAGCCACCCTTTCGGCACAACCCTGCTGTACTTCATGACAAATCAAATTCTCAGACACGTTTTGGCAATGAGGCTGATTTTTCTTTAGCTTTTTGCTTGACTTAGCGTTTCAGTGCTCAGTATGATGCTACATCTCCTTCTGCCTGGTTGTCCCAACAGTACTCCTGTCTGTTCCTTCACAATCTGAGGAGAGACATGAGGCACATTTGAATTTTGTTAGAAACCCAATGTTTCCTGAAATGACTGCTTATGGGTAACAATCAGATGTAGCTAAAACACATGGTGGGTACACAATGCACGCACGTACACGTGCAACACGTTCACGAGCCTCCTTTACGTCCACGCCATTCATAAATTGATTCTCATTTATGTTTAGTACATGTCAGCCTGATCTTGTTGGCCTTGCTGTGATTTTTGGTTTTAAAGAAAATGAAGAACGGCACCTTTATTAACTACGCACAACTCTCTGTACTAATAAGGTTTAACTCGTGCTTTCTCTTCTAGCAATAACAGTTCATGCTGAGGACGATCGAGCTCCACTGCTGGAGAATGCAGAAGCAGCACAGAAAGAGGATCTGCTGTAATTCAGTGACTCAGGCCATTTCAAATGATCATCACATTGGAAATTGTTCTGCTTTAACTGTAGTTAATATATGCATTGTATATGATGCATTATAATGAACAAGATTTGGCATATAGAAGGGCTGTAATAATTCCTGTCCTGACTATACATCTTTATGTCCATATTTGCACTGAGGATGCCTGGAAACGAAACTTTTCATGGGGACAACACTGCTATGCTGTGTTGTTCACCCATGACAAATAAACCTTTGAATCCTTTGAAAATTGAATCCTTTGCTCATCTTTATATAGTTTTACTTTTCTGTGAATTTTTTTGTTTACAGCACAGTACGTTGTTTTCTGGTAAAAGTACAACAGCGCTTAATATTGAAAAGCTGGTTTTGTTTTGTTGGAAATATTTTACAAATGTACAGATTAATCTTTTTTTAATTAAATAAAATGGTTTTGGGGATCATCATTGCCTGTGTAGTATTTGACCATTTTTGGTATTCAAAGACACTGTATATAAAATATTTACTTTTGGGAAAATGAAGATTGTAAAACGCAACTGTCGATGTTGGCGGGAACTAAATCTCTGCCTACTTTAAGGTTTTAGTAGGCAGATACTGCTTTTCTGTTCGTTCATTAAAAGGTTCTTTACCCGAATAAGTTTGTATTAATCTAGTGGATTAATTCTTTTTGATGATATTTTGCTTTACAAGTTGTGCGATTGGAATGGGGAAAGTATTGGAAATTGTACTGAGACTGTTTTCGGATTATGATTTTATTTTGTGCTTCTATTAATTGTAATAAGAACCCTAAACCGCACTAGTAAAAGTCTGCATACTGTCAGCCGCGTTCCTCGATCGATCAATCAATCAGTCAACCGATCATCGATTGATTAATATCCAGTTAGTCAATTCATTACTTAGTTAATTAAGTAATTGCTAATTGGTTAAGTGATTAACCATCCAAATTGCCGATTGCAGCGCGCATCCCTGCGAAACCCACCTGTACTGCACTGTACCTTTAATGTCGACCCCCCCTCCCCCGCAGCCCCGCCCCGCTGATTAAATCCGGCTTCTGATAGGCTGATTTGGGACCATGTGACGGGAAAACCTCTGCGCACAGCAATGCGGAAGTGACGAAAGCCGCGGCCATGCAGCAAAGGGAGCGGCGGGTGCGCGGCGAGCGCGCGGTTGTTGTGACGCGCGAAGCGAGCGCGCGGACGGCGGAGCTCAGGAAGCCCGCGAGAAACTGCTGGAAAGACCGAGTATAGCAGGTTAGCTTGCGAGCGCACACACGCAGAGCGAATAAAGCGGCTTTAAAGTCGAGCTTCCTCGTTTGGTAGCTTGTTTCCCCCACCTTAAGTAGAACTAGTGTCGTAAACAAGACTGTTGGACTTGACTGCGTGAAGGAACGACGTCCCCACACAGTTAAAGAAGCTGCACGCCTTGGGTGTAAACAAGAGTCCAACCGGTTTGGCGACGGAGCCCGGTGGTGCGGCGATTTGTTCACCTGCTTGTTTCTGAGGAAATATGTCTTAAATATGGTACTAAGAATGTGTGAGCAGATCTGTGCACACAGGAGCCCAGGTTGACTGGAGCTGCTTCAGTCACCGTTAAATCGCCCTGAACCCAAACGGGAGGTAAATTGGAAAAAGGATCACTGTGGTCCTTTCTCTAGTTTACCTCACGTATGGGTCCAGGGCGATTTAACGCCAGGTTATCAGTTGTACAGTGACTTACACCCTTTCTGGTAGGGTGTTCTTACTGTGTCAGTTCAGGACAAGTACTTTTGATCAGGGGCCCTACAGAAGGAGTGAACTTTGACCCAACAGTTTCATAATGCAGTAAAATATATCGTCTCTTAAGTCCACTGGCGATGTTGTAGGGCAAACAAATGACAAACACATCCATCTGTCCATCCATGTATTATCTGTAACCGCTTTATCCTAGTCAGGGTTGCAGTGGTCCAGAGCCTATACTGGAATCATGGGTCACTGCACCACAAAACTACACCCTGGATGAGAAGACAAGCAGTCACGGAAAACATATTTGTAGGAAACTTTTGATAAAAGCAAGAACAGTGACAAAACACCGCTACTTCAGTAAATACAAGAAGTTATCCTTAATAATGTAATGGCCTTTGTAACCATGCTTTCATTTGTCAGCTTCAGCAGTTGGTGGCCTGGAGCGGGGAGGCAGTGGCCCATGGGGGCACAGTGGTCCCAGAGAGCCCGCACCCTGCTGCCCCTTCCAGAGGGCGGGGGCAGAGGAAAAGAGGCAAATGACCAGCTGGGTGAGGACGATTCTCTGGACGGCCGCGACAGACAGGAGGACATCGCCCAGTTCCCATATGTGGAGTTCACAGGACGCGATAGCATCACCTGCCCCACATGCCAGGGCACTGGCCGCATTCCGTCAGGTGAGCGCAGTATGCATACAGTGGTCAAACTGCTCTTTCTGAGACTATCCAAAAATTGGACTTAATTTTACAAAAATCATTCAAGTTTTCCCTCAGGTTGAATGTAAACTCCACTTCTGACTCTTGAATGAACCTATTTATCAGGGTAAGCTATGATGTGGAGTTGGGGTTACACAGAGCTTTACATTAATACACTGCCCGGCCAAAAAAAAAAAAAGGTGACTAATATTTGGTTGGACCACCTTTAGCTTTGATTAAGGTACGCATTTGCCGTGGCTTCGTTTCGAAAAGCTTATGTAATGTCACATTTATTTCCGTCCAGAGTTGCATTAATTTTTCACCAACATCTTGTATTGATGATGGGAGGGTTGGACTGCCGTGTAAGGTCTTTTCCAGCACATCCCAAAGATTCTCAATGGGGTTAAGGTTTGGAATATGCCTGTGCCATCAGGGAAGCAAAAATCCATTGATGGATGGAAAAACCTGGTCATTCAATATATTCAGGTAATCAGCTGAGCTCATTTTTGGGCACATAATGTTGCTGAACCAACTGAAGTGACCCCAGATCATAATACTAAGTTCAATCCAGGTGGTGACTTTTTTTTTTTTTTTTTTTTTTTTTTTTAAAGCCAGGTAGTGGACTATCTGTATATTTATTATTTGTTGGTTGAATCTGACCAAAGTTCCTTTGTTTTGATGTACTGGTCAATAGGGCTGTAGTGGGGCTTCACAGTAAACAATAGTGCCTCTTCATGGGTAAATGTAAAGGCAAAGTTCCAGAACATTCTGTGATCTTGGATAAAAATGGCAGCATCTATACTTGTTGGGTTGGTTACATTTATTTGTTTATCTGTGTGATTTGTTGGTCAGTCTGTCAGGGTTCTAGCAGCTGTTGAAAGCATGCTTGGCATTGTTGTACTATACCTGTAAGGGAAGTTGTGTTCCATGCTTTGTTTGTCCTCTAGGACAAGTGAATGAGCTCGTGGCTCTGATTCCTTACACTGACCGCAGGCTGCAGCCCCAGAGAACGTAAGTTGCACTTTTGGTCTTCTGTGTTTAACCCTACTGTGAGCAGCTTATATGTCGGCTGCAGCTGAGTCCAGTGCAGATTGACATGCTGCAGACTGTGTGTGTGTCTTCCTGCAGGAAGCTCTATGTAGTCCTGTCTGTAGTTCTGTGTCTGCTGGCCTCTTCTCTGGTCGCCTTCTTCCTGTTCCCGCGATCAGTGCTGGTGGTGGACAACGGGATACAAGCTGTGACCGTACACTTTGACCGCAACTACAGCAAAATGTTCATCAACATGACGGTCAGTACAGCCACAGTGGAGTGTGTGGCCAACGGCAGTGTGCCTTTTCAATCAAACGGTGGGCAGATGTTCAACTGTTTGGCCCTCTGGTTCCCAGAGCACCCTGAACTTCACCAACCCCAACTTCTTCACGGTGCTGGTGGACAGCGTGAGTTGCCAGGTCCTCTACATGAAGACTGTGATTGGTACCCGGCAGCTGGACAATGTCGTCCGCATTCAGCCCCTCAGCCAAAGACAGGTGACACAGAAGCGATTGTTTAATTTTTATATTTAGACTCGCGTCTGCCTTTCTGGTTGAATGTGCTTTTGTTTACTCTGATTTGTACTTTTAGAGAAAAGCATCTAAGTTGTAAGAGTGACATGAGGTGAACATTACACTCTACAGCACCTTAGTAGTTATGTTCAGTTCTCTGCTTTAAGGCTGCAGAGGGACATGAGCTGTTGAAGTGATATTCATGTTGATAACCAAGGTCTCTCTTTCAGATGAACTTTACCGTCAACATGGAGATCAGCGGCAGCCTCTCTTATGTTTAGTAAGTTGATGCTGTCTTGTTTTTGGCTGCACTCTGTTACACAGTGAGTTGTGTTAGTGGTTTGTCTTACTGGACCCTTTTGCGCTGAAAGTGAGTCTACAGTGTTGCACTGAACATGTTTACACGTTTAACTGCTTATCAGCACACATTACTCACTTCTGTTCTGGGCTGTTGAATAAGCAGGCATGTAAATGCAGCCTGGGGGGTTGCCTGGTGTGTTTAACAGTTAGGGGCTCCACTTCCTGCTGGCCTGTCTGCCAAGAAACGTCCTGTTGTTGCCCACAGACCTGTACCATGTGTGTGTTCTGTCTGCATGTTGTAGTCACTCATTCATATGTAAATTCCCTTTGGGGGTTTTTGGCACCTTTTTTCAATATGCCTGCAAAACACGGGAGAGGTTATGCAAATGGAAGCTTTAATAATTTATCGAAAGGTAGTGGTAGCATCATGCTTTATGACCTGCTGACTTGTACACACAGTGGATGGAAACCTCAGGCTGGACATGTACAGCTGACACATTTTATAATGTTTCCATGTTGTTATATTGTTAATGAGTCTTGTCAGTGTTATTTTAATATAAATGTAGGGTGCTTTTAAGTCCTTCCTTTAATGCCTAAATGTGTGTTGTGCAGCCTTCCCTGCTGTTAGGGGCTTTCTGATTCTGTGCTCTCAAATCTGAAGTCATCATAGTAGTAAATAGAGGGCTTAGCAACACAAACATTTCAGAGCACAGCTCTGTGTGTGTGTGTTGTGACTTGACACATGCTAAGTCAGTATTTACTTTGCCATCCCTTATCATCATATGTGCACATACAAGTGGTGTAAATGAGGTAAAAGAGACGGAAAGACCTGGGTTACTGGAAAAAGAATAATGCATTCACCCCAGCGACCGTCACAGTGCATTTGGTAAACACGGCAGTAAGAAGAAAAAGCCTTTGCCAACCCTGAAGTGTTCCCACCATTGTTTTCCCAGTGCTTTCTGCACCATGGCCAGCATCAAGGTCCACAACATTGTCGTCCTCATGCAGTAAGTTCTGCTTTCTGCTTTCTGCTTCTTGCTGACTAAGGTAGCCGCCTTCTGTCCGGCACTTTTTTCTATAACTTCCTTCTCTTCACGTCTTCAATATCTCAGTCCCTCCACTGCATGTCCTCCCTAGCTGTGCTCTTCACTGTTTTCTCCTCCCCAGGACCACAGTGAAGACCTCCTACATGGTGCGTAGTGCTCAGAACTCATTGGAGGCATTCCGCTACATCGACTGTGGCTCCAACTCCACGGTCCCCAGGCCACCTGCACCTCAGATCCTGTGACGCCCCTATCACCCCGGGGGGGAATCCTGAACTGAGTGACTTCCGGCAGGGGGCAGAGGGATGGGGGTTTGGGGGGAGGCCAAATCAGGGTTGGGTGGTGGTGTTACCCGCTGCTTGGTTTGCTTGCTGTGTTTACTTCTGTCTTGCTGCTTGTCCACTCACATCGAAACTTCTAACAGCTTCTCTGTTTTCTGGTTTACATTGGAGAGGAAGTCAAGTGTCAGGTGCTGCAGCTGAAAGTTGTCTACAAACTTGTCCTTTCTTGGAGGGGTTGGAGAACCCAGTAAGCCTGAGGTGTTCAGTGCAAAACTTGTTTCTCCCAGAATGGAATAAATTCAGCTGTGCTGGTTGCTTGTATGCACCTTAAGAACAGCTTTTTTTTTTTTTTTTTTTTTTTTTTTTTTGGACCTTGTAGCAAATTTTTGCAGCACTTTTGCTGTTTGCATTTGGTTAAGACTTCTGGAAGGAATGGAGGACCATTGTTCACCTGCTGCCTTGTTAACCCCACTGGATGTTTTTGTCCCTGCTTTGTTCATTTTATTTTCCCCAATCAGCCAGTACTAAGGGAGTGTAAAGAGAGAAGAGCTTAAGGCATGTTGTGTTCAGAAAGAGGGAATTCTTCATGTTCTTGTGCCATTTGTATGATTTACCTTTGGTTATTTATATTTAAACAGTGTGCCTGAGATTTTTCACTACTGAGATATAAGTATAAACTTGTGTTTACATTCTTTTCTGATTTTAATTTACTCATTTGGAGCTACTGATTCTGCTGCCCTGTCTTACAGCACCTGATTGTACCTCTGCTCCACCGGGCGGTTGTGCACCTCTCCCAGCTCAGGGGTTGAACCTAATGCTGCTTGGCTTGTACTTTGCGCCTTCCTGGTGGAAGAGTAAAGTATGTTTAATGTACATTTTGAGAACAAGTGGATGCCTACAGAGTCCTGACTCCCATTGTAGTTTGCAGACTGATTTATGCTTTTGTGTTAATGAAAAATAGATTGACTGATCCTTCAAATTGGCTAGAGGTTTTTTTAAGAACATTGATTATACCTCAGTGGTGTTGAAAAGGGGAACTCCCCTGCCCTGCCAAGGCTGTTTGTTGCGCTACATCAGGCTGACTTTCATTCATGTGTTGGGTTAAAATGTGTTGTTGGGCTGAGGATGAGCTTAGACAGAGTGATTTGGGCCCAGCGGTGACCCATTTCCACTTCTCTGCAGATGCCTGAAGCCTTGCATTGTCATCCATTGGTCTTTTCTGGCTTGCCAAAGCACTTCAGGGTAGGAATAAGTGTGAAAAGGGAAAGTTGCAAAAACTGCAATAAGCAGCTGAAGGTAACGCCTTACTCCCTCCGGCAGCATCAGATTCTGCAAATTTGCATCAGTGAAATGTTTTCTCTTAATGGCTGTGTGGCTTTTGTGCTTACGGATGTTTAAATGGAGGGCTTTTTTGACTTCTGCAAGAGCCTGATGCATCCTGGGTACCACAAACGTTTTATTTTGTATTCATTCAATGCATACATTGCTGTTAAAAAATAACCTATAAACTCCATTTTGTCTTATAAACGTTTCCTTTAATTCTTACACGACTGGAGGCAGCTGCATGTGGCAATATATTACTACATCAAAAGGTCAAAAAGAAAAAGACTCGAATATATTAAAGCTGTGTTTCCATCTGTCTGAAACCGGACACAAACCAACACCACGTATGCAAATGCGAGAAGCTTTAAGGTGCAGCTGAATGAGCCGGTGGCATCTTTGGTTATGCAGGACCTTTGGCAAATGCTGTTTTCAACTTTGGGCTCCACACGCTCTGCCGCCAGTGAGCTGCTCATTGTGGTGATGTTAAAGGCATTCTCTCTCTCTCGCTCACACACTCACACACACACGGAGGACTGGGGGGGTAGAGGCATGTCCCCTCGACACTGTTCCTCCTAAACACCGACTGCTTAGGCGTAGCTGCACTCCGCCTTAAAGGAAGTCCCCAAGGTGCCAGATAGACGATCGTATGCATATTTATTAAAAAAATATTTAAATTATAGGTACTTAGAAGTATGATTTTGAATGCTACTCTGTAGTTATAAAATGACCCACTAATATACAACATACTGATGTCAGAATTGCTTCACACACACCATCATCACGTGCCAGTGCTGTCCCCTCCCGGTGACCCCAAACAGTCACACAGGGTCACAGCCACCATCTTGCTGTCCACCTTGCGCTTCAGCCGTGAGCTCTGTGGAAGGAAAGGGGCTGCTCCTGAGCTCAATGCTGGCCTGCGCCCAACATTGCTATACTGGCTTTACCGCGTCACTACAGTGGCTACCCGACCTCACGGCCCATCACTGCTTTCAGAAAGAATTTCCACACTACAAAACACCACTTTCTTGGTCCTTCCCACAGCCCAAGTCACCTTCCTGGAGCCTTGGGCTGGGCCTGAGCAGCACTTTTGTCCTAAATCAGGTGCGACCGTCGCCCATCTGCTCATCGAGACAAATGCAGACGCCAGGAGACAAACGAAAGGAGGGGTGAAGGTTACACAGCAAGCTTCATCTCACGCGGGTCTTGGCGACAGGGAGGGCGAAAGAAGGCGTCTGTGCAGGGATCCTTGTCCTTGGCGAGTCCGTCCGTCCGTCCCTAACCTGGGGTGCCGGCACACTACCTACGCTGTGAGCCCAGCATGACCTTGTTGATGAAGTTGACGATGGCGACTGCAGGCTGCTCGGGGTCCAGCTCGGCAAACAGGTGGCACACGTTCTCCGAGGTGCCACCCTGCTTCTTGGCCACGAAGCCGAACACCCTGCCGGGCGGAAATGCACAGGTGAGGCCTGAGGGTGGCACTTGCGTCCAAAAATGCAAGTGGTCACTGCTTAACCTTTCAGTGACTGTGCACAGGCAGACAGCCTTGGGCCCCAAGAGTTGGGGAAGGTAAGGGTTAGTAGATATGAGGACCAGTGTTGCACCCTTAGGGTTACCACCCTAAGGCTACACACATGTCTCCCTCTTTTGGAGTTTTGCTGCTGAATGATAGGAAGGGACATAAACTACACTCAACACAGCAGTGGCAGCAGGTGGAGGCGTGTGGGCCAGATGACGTTAGCTTGCATCAGGGCCCAAGGGTGGCTGGCTGAGTGGCCATCAGTCTGCAGTGCACAGTGCAGGGTTAAGTGGTTGGTAATGAACGGTCTGGGAGTAGATGATTAGCAAAGTGGTGGCACAAGAAGGTTTTCGGGGGAAACAACGCGGCGGGAAATCTGCTCTAACACGGCTGTGAGTTTGCGGACGTACTGGGGTACGACTGTGCTGCCCTGAAACGTGCGTCAAAATTATGCCTGGCAAAGAAGGAAGGTGAAGTACAGCTAATGACCTGGACAGAAGATAGCAGTTACCAATCAAACTGAGGACAGATGAAGAAAGGTCCGCAAATGTGACACCGAATTGGAGGCAGAAGCAGGTAGAAGTGGCTGAAGCACAAAATGGACGCAGGGCCGTGCAGCTCATCCTAGGCGAACGTAAAACTCAGGCACACATGGGAACACAGAGCACTTACTTGGACGTTGTGTTGTCAGAGTTAGACCACCTAAAGCACAAGAAGACAGACGAGACTCAGAACCACACAGACAAAGAGGTGGAGATGCTTGCTGAGCGCACGCACAAACGCACACGAAAGCCATCCTTTGCACGATCGGCCGGTAAACGACCAAAGCGATGAGTTAATGCAGCTGGAACACAGTTCCATCAGGAGCCTTGAGACCTTTTGTCAATTTTAACTTCACGCTAAAAAGACAAAGAAGTTACACAAATGCATGCTGTCAGTCAGCTGCAGTGTAAATTTATGAATGGCTGAATGATTTGCGATATGAATGACGGATGAGTTATCCAGCTAATGGCAGTAAAAGGCTGCACTGTGTATAAAATGAGGGAAATGAAAGAAAAAGTGAAAGGCGGCCTGCGCCGCGCTACGAAAGGGAGAAGCTCCCTAGCAGATGTTTCCAGCCGAGCGCTTTGACAGGAAGCCGAGGCTGCCGCTGTTGCCCACCTCCTGTCCTGGGGGTCCACGCTGCTGAAGGTCACACTGTTGACCGGGTAGTGTCTCCTGAAAAACACCCTGCACACAAAGTGCATGGCAGACAGGGGGCGCTGTGACAACGTGCAGGCCTGTCTAAACTGCATTTCATCAAATTTTTTTCTTCAGCTTTAGCAGTTTCTCACAGTTTCTTTGTGATGGCAACTGTTTCCAATATTCTCCAAAGTAGATTACAGTGATTCACCATGGTACCATTTACACAACAGGGTCATTTTTACTGCACAATACATGCACCGATATCAGAGTAAAGGCTGTACATGTACAAAAAGAGCTTGGATCCTAGCCTGCAGCCTCTCTAACTACCATGTAACCCACTCTTTCTTTTCCATTTGCATACTGAAAACTCAGCACAAAATGACAAACAACAAACAACGTGTAATGGAGAAACTCCACATCTGCAATCTGCTGTCATTTTAAGACAACAACTGCTTTGTGTTTTTCTCATGGTGTCCCTGTTGGATTCCCATAGTGTCTGTTCTGTAGTATGGTACTGTACTGTGGTAACATACAGAAGACAACTGGGGGTTGCAGCAGCTTCCTATGTATCCTAAATTTACTCCAGTAAAAATTACCCTGCTGTAAAAACTGGTAAACCACTGTAAGCAGCCAAACACTGCACAGTGTATGCTTTGAAGATCAATGTCAGTGAGATGAGTAAATGTAAGTGCAGTGCAACTGAGAATATGCATGTGCAGGACAGGTGAGTCATGCCTGAGGGTGTCTAGCTGGGGGGTACCTGCGCTGGCTGTCAGTGAGGGTAATGCCCTGTGCAGACACCTTGAAGTGCACCACAGTGGCACTGGGACGGGGGTCCCGGGACAGAGTGGCCCCTGTAGCTTTGGCGATGGCCTGAGGTCCTGTCAAGGACTCTGTCTCCACAGAGTTGAGGTACAGCACGTTGCAGGCTACAAAGGAAACAAACATACACGGTGTGAGCTGAGGGTTACCGCTAGGCCAGGTACTACTGCACCTTTAAGGTTTACAGCCCTCACCTGCACCCTGCTTGAGCAGGTCTGCTGCTGTGCTCATGTTGGTGGTGGTCTGGACCTCCTGGATTTCTCCAATAGGGTCTGCAACAGCCAGAAACATCAGCTCACACACACACTGAAGTCCGACACAAATTTAATGAAATTCATATTTTTCTGCGGCTCAGTGTGCTTTTCCTCCATCCATCAAAGCAGCCATTAAATCAAAGTCAAATACCAGCCATGATTACAAGATTGTTAACTTAAAGTAGTGTATTTTAACAATATTTTGTAAATAAACATGCACATTATACACAGACAGTACAGAAACTGTTTATTTTGTAAAAATCAAGCAAGAAAACAATAAATAATTATTAGCTCTAATACCAATGAGTTGGTCAGCTTGGAAACAGCCCGCCTGCCTACTTTCATACTCCCATAATTCTACCGTTTTCTCAGACAGGAATGGAAATTGTGGCACTGTTGCTTTAAATGTTCGATAATGGATCTCCAGAGCTCCATCATTTTCATTTTAGGGAGTAGCCAGAAATTGCATGGGGCCAAGTCAGATGAGCAAGGCAGGTGTGAGCACACAGCAATGTTTTCATCAGCCATGAGCAAATGACACAATAACAAGTTTTTATAGACAGAAAAAGCTGCAGAAGGGGAAAACTAAATTCATTTGGCAACATGACAGAGATGCAAACCCTTGATCGTGTCTAAACCAGTGGAGGGGTCAAGTGGAAACTGCTCAGGCTGCTTTAGAAAGGCAGTAAGTATAAGCTCTGCCCATTCAAGATGATCTTAGAACATCGCATCATGCTTGATGTGCACCTCCACTGTACCTCTACTTTGTTCTTACTTCCTTTGTATGCAGATAACAGCATTGAGTGTCTGAGTGTATGCTGCCATACAGAAGACCTCACCTTTCTCAGGAATGCGCAGGGTGCAGGGCAATGAAATGGGGGTGATGGAGTGCTGGTACACCAGAGCAGAGAGGCTCCCTGGGAGAGAGAGAGAGAGAGAGAGAGAGAGAGAGAGAGAGAGAGAGAGAGAGAGATGCACAATCAAATTATAAGTGTGACTGTGCAGCTCCTGAGCTCCAAACTCTTGAGCAACAAATGTTTCCCCATTATAAACACACCAACTAAAATGCTGCCCCAAAGCTTCACATGATGCACCCGCAAAAAGCAGCTGCCAGTAGGAAGCGCTGCCTTGTCTTTCAACCCGCTGCTCTCACTCTGGACAGGATTCTTCACTCTGCTTTTTATTTACCACGTCTTGTGAACACCCCTGCATGTGCACGAGGGGTCCTGACTCATCGCAAGGAAGGATTGTCTGCCAGCCTGGCTTTCCTGAGCTGCTCAGTGGGAAACAGAGAATTCAATGATCTGTCTGAAAAGCCCTGTGTTGTCCTGATGAGTCTCTGACCCACTGGGATGCCTGACTAACAAACTTTTCATGACCCAACTCTCAAGTCCCATTAATATAAGCTACAAAGTTTAACAATATTTGCTAGTTGACACGTTTATCCTAGGCACCTAGCAGAGCTACGTGCACTGCATCAGACTGTACAGTCATCCATGCAGCAGAGCAATGTGTCACATACATGTAGCACAAACATAAACTGAGGCTCTTCCACAGCTTCATTATAGCCAAATTGTGGCAGATATTGGGTTGCTCCACTAACACACTTTTTGCTCTGCTTCACCGGTCTTGAGACGCACCAGTGCAACGTGCTCACGCTGCTTCACTTACTTATTTTCTCCATGTTTATAACACATCGGTCAAACATTCAAACAATATGAGGACTGCATATCTGCTGCTCACCAAAGTAGGGCTCATTCTGGCAGCCCTTGATCTTGACCCCGCGGGGGCCAGTCTCTACCAGGAAGTGCCGGACTAACTGCTCCAGAGGATCACCTGCTATGAGAGAGAGCCAAAAGCAAGAGGAGATGAACCAGGGGCTTAGACACCTGGCCCACGTTCACCAAGAGCTGAGAGAAGTGGAACACATGCGGCTACCTTTGCCGCCATGGCTGTTGGCGTTGGGAGGAGGAGTGGCCACCTTGAGTGCTAAACCGTAGGCTCCCTGGAAGGAGTTACTGTCACGGATGAGGAAGAAACCTGGTTCCTTCTCCTTCAGCACTGCTATCGCTGTTGAAAGAGGTGAATTATTTGTGCTGTTTAATAAAAATGTCTCAGATGCTCCTTAAAACAAACACGGTAGAATGTAGGTAGAACTTTTACCTTGGTCCCTAGAGATTCCTGGTTTGTACCAGAATCGGGAGCTGTCTTGCACAAACTTGGCGGTGACACGGTTGTCCACATCACCATCTAGAGTCAGTGAGCCATCGCCTGTTGTGGAGGGGGGTGCAACCTCCCCAACTGTGGGAGAGAAGGTCACATGGTGCTGTGTGGGGGGACCTGTGTTCTGGGTGCTGGTAGGTGCCCTCAGGGTGGAGGCTCTCCCATTTGGTGAACCCGGCAAGCCAGACAGGCGCCGCTTCTCTGGCAGGGGCGGCTGAGCTGGTCCAATAGTGACAGCTGTATAGCCTGTGTAAGGGACTGATGGAACACTGACTGGGTAGTAGCTGTTAGAGAGGGGAAATGTGGGGGTACACTGCCCCTCTGGGGCAGGAGAAGGTGGCTTATATTGGCTGTTGTAACCATCCATGTCAGGGTAGGGCTGCAGATGCCCTGTTCCCTCTACTCCCAACATGAGCCTGCGCCCCATTGTCGCAAAGCCTGGGACTGGGGGTTCGGAAGAAGGTGAGCGCTCTGGGCTGGCAGGGGGAGGCTGAGGGGAAGCAGGGGCAGAATTGGGGGTGGAGCATGGTTTCAGGGTTTCTGTACTCCTGTCCTGAGTAGCAGCAGAGGAGTCGTTGACTTGTACTTGTGCTGGTCCAGGGCACAGGGAGCTTTGGGAAAGGGCCTGGGCAACCCCTGGAGAGCTTGGCAGGAGGCTTATGCCAGAGCTAGAGGCACTCTGGTATGCAGTCTGAGCAGTGACCGGCAGTGCAGGGGTCTCTTTGGGGGAGTTACAGGAAGGAGTGTGAGCCTCTACTGTTGGCAGGGGCTCTGGGTGGCTCTGAGGTTGAGGCGAGTTGTGCATTGGGGTGGCTGGGGTTGGGTGTGTCTCTGAACTGCCCTTGTGGAGCTGGGAAGGGTCACCATTGGTAGGCTGGACAGGACTGCGTGGCTCCTGTAGCTTAGGTGGGAGCCCATGGCGTAGAGGGGCTGAGACAGCGATGGCACTGGCATCCACCACCCTTAGGTCAGTTTCTCTCACAGCCGTGCTGTCAGGATGAACAAATAAAACATTTAATTCACTTCTATATATGAGGCATGCAGTAAGTAATCCCAGTAGTACAGTTAAAAGAAAACTCACATTATCAGTGTCAAAAGTCATTCAATGTCAGACCCTTAATGAATGAATGAGGGAAGGCAGGGTGGTGTGAGGTGGTGCAAAATGTAGTGAGATAAAGCCACTGAGGCCATGAACACATACCACAGTTGGTATCCAGCTATAGACTAATTTAAGGCAACTATACCTATTTGCTTTTATTTACTGCTATTAGAATGTCCATAAGGAGTGGCCAGCCACTGGCACTTGAACCCCTAAGAAGTTTATTTTCCTCCCTCTGTATACATGGAGCACTTTTGTTTTCCTCTCCTCAGCTTACTCTATAGTTAATGATAACTGGTGCTTTATGTCACTGCCTGATGAGTGAGCTATAAAAATAAATTGAAGTGAATTTCTAACACCCATTTAAGTTAGATATGATAATACACATCGATCTCTAAAAGTAATCGTGTTGTGCTATTTACACACTGATTACATTTTATTTATTATCTAGTTACAGCAGCTTCTTCAAATGTTAAGATATGGTCCTCAAATACTTTTAAGGATGCTGTTCTGCATGTAAAATATGTCTAAACAAGGTATCATTTGTCAAACTCCTGTATTTGGCCACGTACGTATATTATCTCAAAGACGAGCAATAAAGGAGATGTGACTGCTTTTTAAAGTTTCAACCAATAATCCACCATCACTCTCACTCTCTGCCTTTTGTACAGGAATGGATATTTAGCAATAACATTTGGACATAAAGCCACAGCAGATCTCCCTCACTCACGCTTTACAGGCTATTCAACATTTCTCTGCTGGCTGTCCAGATGTTATGACTGATGTTATGATAATGATGTAATATATTGCATGGTATGTTGTGTCACATAAAAATGTGGATGAAGGATTATTGTGGCACACATTTACTATTCATTGTGCACCTCGTATAACAAACGGCAAATATCTGAAAATCCTGAGAAAGCAACCACTGTGACATCATTTGTGCAGTAACGCAGGTACTTAACCTTAACAACAAAGTATGGCAAACACCAACAGGAGTTGCATGCCGGCATAACAGCAGACTAGACATTATGGGTAACCAGAAGGGAGAATACAAGCAAGACACATGATGTGCTGAAAAAGATGTTATACACAGTTCAGCTGGAAAATGTTTAGATATTTTTTGATTACAAAAAAAAAAAAAAAGGCTGGGTTCATGACTAGACTAAAAATGTTATATGGCGTGCTCTGAAAATAAACAGTTTTTAGTATGAAAAATTAGATGTTTTATTGAGAAGACATAAATAGGGATGAGGTAAGCCAGGGTATAGGTGTATAGGTATGAAAAAACGTAGACAGATGAGCAGATTGGTACCTCTCTTGCGTACGTAAAGGACTGCTGGTGTGGACTGGGGTGGGTGGTTCAGAGAGGTCTGAAGGTGTGGAACAAGCCACAGGGGCTTCTTGGTGTATTTGCTTCAGGGAACCCTGGGTCACATGGTCACGCCATATCACCCTATCCCCAGTGCCTCCTGGACCATCTACTGTAAGAGAAAGTTTTTAATGAACACATGAGCTTCAATGAAAGTAGTGGCAAACTTGTCCAAACATAGACCTGCTTCAGAATTGCTGAATACCTTTTGATATTAACAAATCTCAGAATGCATCTTTTTAGGACCAACTTCTCTTCTGACTGAATAACTTCTCCATAAACTACCATCACCTCATCTGTCAGGATCATCCTGGTATTTCCTCTCAAATCTATTTGCAGGTACAGGTGTTATGTACCCTAGTAAAAATGGTAGTATTGGATAAATTGTCACAAATGACTCATTTTGTGTGCTAGATGCATGAGAGAAAAGAGATGCCCGTGTTCCCTGCAATTACACTCAAGCCTAACTATGAATAAAGATTCTCTGACCTGTGTGTCTGTCCTGGGGACACTGCTGGTATTGATGCTCGTGGGACCCATCGGGCGGACTGGCACTGTGGGAGCACGCAGTAGTGCTCCCAGAAAGCGGAGGCAGCGGTGAGGTGGATTCCGACTGGTAGCCAGAAGCATAACCCCGACTTTCTGAGGGAGAGGGCTGGTAGGGAGAACACAAACAGGCCTGACGGGGGGTCTGGTAGCCGCTGCTGCTGCTACTGTACTTCAGATCTGGGTGTGAGTGGGAGTGGGTGTGTGTATGCACGTGGGATCGTGAAGGCTCTGGGTAGGCAGGATGACCAGAGGGCAGGGGGTCAAACGTAAATGCCTGGAGGTCATGACTTGGGGGTGAGTGCCGGGAGCCATAGGGGGATATGGTTGCTCTTCGGTGCCAAAACTCTGCCTCTCTCTCACGTTCCCACTGAAGCTCCGCCTCCCGCTCCCTATCCCAATGCAGTGCCATCTCTCTGCCACGCCGCAGGCCCGCATCTCGGTGTAGCTCAGCCTCCCGGTCCCAGTGTAACTCTGTCGCCCTCGGCAATTCGGAATCCCGGCCCCTCCTCAGTGCCGCGTCTCGGTGTAGTTCCACCTCCCGATCCCAGTGCATCCCCTCCCCTCGGTCAAGTCGCAGTGCGTGGAAGGCACCAATTGCAGCGCCTGACTCCTCTCTTCGGCAGCAGCAGTCCCTGCAAGGGCAGCCAGGGGGGGCCAGGGTATCTAGCATCAACACATCACGGTAGGGGCTGGAGGGCTGCGAGTGGTGTGATGGGTGTGGGTGGTGGTAGGGGGCGTAGTCATCGCTTCGGCAGAGCAGCCTGCTGGGCGGAGGGAGCGTGTGTGAATGGGATGACATGTCCTGTACGGGACAGGGACACAAGTGTCGAGAGGGTCCCTCAGGACAAGGCCGGTGCATGTAGTGCGGGGGTCCTGGGGGCCGTTCCCACAGCAGGTCTGGTGGAGGCAGGGGCTGGTGTGTGTGGCCACCGTGGTGCTGGCACATCTCCAGGACCGGTGGAACCGAGGTGGGATTTGAGGAGGGGGAAGAGGTGGGGTGGGGCGGGTGGCCATTGGTGCTGCCACCAACGCGCTCCAGGCAGAACCCATTGGACAGCACAAGTGGCCTCTGGCAGCTGGGCTCGGGGCAGCGTTGTGAGCGGTAGCCCAGGCGGCAGGAGCAGGAGCGGCCCAGCCGCAGGGTCCCTGTGTGCTCGCCCGGCATTGACTCACCATCGTCCAAGATGGCAGTTTCTCTGTCTTGTTCTCGCTCACCCTCAATCCCTATGAGCAGGCGATCAAGTTCCTCCCGCTCTTGCCGAGTAGGAAGTGGGGCTCGAGCCGGCTCATCCAGGCGCTCAGTGGGAGCCGATGAGTGACCGGAGTCAGAGCTGAGGGACAGAAGGTGACTGTGCTTTTCCTCACAGACGCCTATAGGACTCCCATTGGTGGAGGTGAAGGATCCAGAGCCCTGTCCCCGGCGCTTCTTCACCTGGGCATATAAACTGCCATCCAGGGGGCCACGGGTGTGAGCAATGTCTGAGAGCAAAAGGAACAACTCAGGTCACTGCTCTTCCACACCTATCTGGTTGAACATGAATGGTTCTGCATTTACATGTTTTTGTTTTTGAGATGCTTCTCTCCAAAGCACCTTACAGTATGGAGCAATGATAATTGACACATTTTAAGACCTATAGACGTATTTTTTTAGGGGATCAATTCAGGATGAGTATCTTGGCAAAGGGTGCTTTTGCAGGAGGTGGGATTCAAATCCACCAAGTGAAAGTGCAACTCTAAATTCTACACCATATGTTGCCGCTGTCTTTCAGGCTTTAACCATCATACAGCTGCACTACAATTGGTGACACAGCCATATTTCCACCTAGAGATGGAAATGGTTTTGGGCAGCTACCTTCCAAGCTGTCCTGGTGCCGCTGATTGAAGTTCTCATATGAGTCCCAACGAACCACAGGGTCAGCTGTGTTGTAGTCTACCGTGACTGCGGGGTCGTTCCGTTGATACTCCCGGCCTGTCACACCAACACAGCTGCTCAGGATAGCAGTGCAAAAAGAGGTATGAAGAAGATAAAAAATAAAATAAAACAGCACCTTTGATCTTCTCTGGTCCAGAGGAGAACACAAACTCCACAGTAGCGTCGGAGGGAAACCTTTCATCTGCACAAATGCAAGACAATGGAGGCCACTTATTCAAGAAAACAGTACCAGAATCCACTGGATCTACTGGCTGCGCTGACTTTTACGTAGAAAAGCTGTTGCTTGCTTGCCTATACTCTAATGTCTCTCTTAGGGTGCTTCTATGGTTTAACTCATCCTTTCACTTTTCTCATACAAAACGTGCTTCATGACCCAGTGTACCAGAGCAGGCCTCATCCAGCTCCCCCTTGCCGAACCACAGCTGTGCTCCATGGATAGTGCATGTGTGGAACTGCAGCCGAAACACAGTGTCACGTTCCGCTCCATGGGGTCGCCGGTGGTAGCACTTCACCTGCAGAGGGCGACAGAGAGCAGCAGACCACTCAGGACACTACTGTCACAGAGGCGTTTTGAAGTAAGGTGAGGACTTAAATGTGTTTGGAGCAAGCAGACAGCTTTACCATGATATCCCCCTTGAGCAGAAGTGCAGGTTCAATGGTAACACACAGTCTCCTGGCCCCGGACCCCTGCAGATCGCTGAGCAACAGTGCATATATACAACATTACCTGCGAGATTACAGACTCAGCGACTCTCACTTCACATTATTAAACATAAGATACTTACTAGATCCCTGATGTGTAGACCAGCTGCATGGACTGATAGATCTTGAGGAAGGGAAAGTAACCTGGGTGTTAAAATGAACATGAGAGAAGTTGAAAAAGAAAAAAGAGAGAGGGACTCCAGACTGTGTGACAACATTGTGAAGAAGAGGAATGTGCTGACCTTTATATCCCCTCATCCCTTGTTCCTTCAGATTAAAGATAACTAGCAGTGCAAGGGAGGCAGTTACAAAAAATTGCTAAGATGTGTGCACCACTCACTGTGAATGGAGTGCATCATAGCATCACCAAGAAATGCATGCACTGGGCATGGGAATACACTGGCAAACACAAGCACAATCGCTCTGGAGACTTTAGGCAGTTTACATGAACAAAGGGTAAACAGTGAAGATCTGCAGAGAGCCTGTCAAGTGCTCACCTCCACCTGGCTGGAAGTTGGGTAGGGTAGGAACGAGGACTTGGTGGAGAAAGAGTGGGCTGCTGTTCATCTTGATGGCCCCAGAGAGGAGTCCACCAAAGTAGTAGACATACCTGTTAAAGTAATACAGACAAATGACATTACCCAGTGGCCATTTACTGTATTGAGGAGAGGTGAGGATCACATGAAAGTATAAGTAAGTGTCCACCCTCACTTCTCTAATGCAGCCAAAAAATAAAGTTGGCTGCTGCCATTGTGTTTACAGTGTTGTGGACACAGTGGTGCAGTGAAAAACACTGATGCTCCTGGACACAGACTGCATATTTTTCTCATGTTCATACGAGCTTCCTTCCATACTCCAAAACCTTGTATTTCAGGTAAATTGGTGACTCTAAATTGCCTTTAGTGTATGTGTGCTACTTTGTAAACAAACATACTGTATAACTCTATGAGCTTCAGTACAGTTTAACTAGCATTATAAGTTGCATTGGATAAACAGCACAGGTAAATCGTAGCTAATAATCATTCTACATCATTTACAAAGTGGCAAACAAATAAATGTAAAATGTTTTAATCAAAGTGTTGCACCTAAAAAAAAAAAGTCTGGTGCAGCCAAATCATTCAAGCAGACTCAGAAGACAGGAATTCAATGCATTGTGAAGCTCAGAACTGGTATGGATGCAAATGCAGCCCAATGGTCCTCATTTATATTCTTATGTGCTCATTGTTTTATATTTTTAATATTTTAATTGTCTCACTGTTTGTTTTAATATTTTTAAAGTTCACCCAATGCTTCCAGGTCACTCCTTAAACTGGGCACAGCTAACGTACCACACAAAGTGAAGTGCCAACAGGATGAAAACAGCACATAAAATACAGAAAGAAGATGAATGATACAAGGTAAAACAAGAATATGAATTAACTAGCAGAAAAAGCCTACCTATTCTGGGATGGCTGGAGAGATGATGACACCTTGTCCTCACAGAACTTCCTCATGGCCAGTGTGCTGAGTGCCTGGTCAGCTCTGTTCACATAAACACAAAGTGTTGACACCCTGCTGGGTGCTGAAAATGTTAACATTACTATGGCCTTGGCTGAGGGTAATGACAGAGTGCAGGAAGTGTTACCCTGCTGAGATCTTGCTGTAGTGCATGTATGCTGCGATGATCACCCCCGTCTTCCCTTTGTTCCCCTAACAAAGACAAACCACAGTGAGGCGCTATATCATGAAACCTCAACAACAACCCAGTTCAGAGCTCTTCAAACAAACAGTTCTGACCGTTTAACCAACTGTTTAACTTACTGCTACCTATAAACCAATTTTACTGCCTTTCTGAGGTCTTAGTGCCGGTAGGATTACTGGACAGCCTGTTGTGGGACAGCCTTAGCTACCACTATCACCACCGGTCGTGCTCTTTACGTTTCCCTTTCATTTACCATATTTTTGTCACTACACACCATCCACACTAGTGGGGAAACATTCAGGCAGAAAAAGCAGCCCAAGTATTTCCTCAGGGAGATCCACAGTGCTGTGAATGGGCACATCTGTCTGAATCCAGAACAAAGGAAATTTCATTCATTCCTAAGAATCCTCTGGAATTCCACATTTGTTCTGCAGGCCTACTTAATTCCTGACCTTGCAGTGCAGGACGACGACATGCTGGGGGTCAGAGGTCAGCCAGGTCTCCATGGCTTTGCACATAGCACAGATTTTGTCCAGAGGAGGGGCATGGAGGTCAGGCCAGCCAAAATCATGGACCTGAAAGATGGAGATCACCGGGGAGTAGACAAGAATTTCACTATTTACAATTTTGATATTTTGAAAAATACACAGTGTACCGGCTCTGTGTTATGAATTTATGAAATTTCAAAGATAATTTTAAACAATATTTACTTAAAACGTATGCTGAAGTCTTAAAATGTATACTGTAAGCAGCATTCAACAAGGGTCTCAAAACATGTAATGTGTGCAGAAAAAAAATTATGACATTGACAAACTAACTGTTCTTCAGCAATCTTGGCCTTGTAACCTCAGCTTTTCATCTGTTATGCAACTCAGTGGTGTTTACTCTGAGCTATACTTTGCTTTTCTCAGAAGTAATTGCGAAATGAAAAAAATGTAAGCATATAGTATCATAGCTTTACCTTCAACAGTAACTAACCTATAAATAAACTAAAGAACATTGATATTACAGAACTGTGATTGTGACTTAGTGGCAAAAGGGAATAGAAGTTTATGAAAAATCAGTTTATAAACAGACTTCTGGTGCCAACTATGTACAGTATGCAAGGGGAGGAGCCACTCAGTCAGTTTCCTGCCTGCTTGTCCTGGTGAGGGTTGCAGTGGGAGAAGACTGGGAAGGCAGACCCAAAGCGCATCACCATAGGTGAGGATGGGGATGAAGTTTCTTGCACAAAACCTTATCTCCCTCTGTACCACCACAGACCGGTACGATGCCCGCAGAACTGTTGATGGTGCACCAGTCCATCGCACAACCTCCTGCTCCCCTCTACCATCCCTTATGAACAAGACACACAAATGCTTGAACTACTCAACTTAATATCCTGTCAGTGAAAATTACAAACAGGAGTAGGGCCAAAACACAAAAAAGCTGCAGTCTGACACCACAGAAAATGGATTTCACTCAACACTGGGAACACGGATTTGCACAGGAAATGGACCCTATGCATCAGTGGTCTCTGTACCCATTAATACTGCAGTACCTCCCAACGCACATGCCAAGGCACACAGTCACATGCCATTTCCAAGTCCACAAAATACATGTAGACTGGGTTAGCAAATTCCCATGACTCCTCAAACAATTGTGCCAGGTGGAAGAGTTGGTCAAGTGCTTCACGGTCAGGACGAAATCCACACTACGTCTCTTAAATCTGAGGCTCAAAAATTGCGATCTCCTTTCCAGTACCCTGGTATAGGCTTTACCTAGTAGACTGATATAAGTACCACCTCCCCAGTTTGCCATTCCAGAGGTACCTTACCTGCCTTCCATGCTGCACTGAAAAGTTGTATGGGACACACAACCCTCAACCCTGTCCAGTATGTTTAAGCCAAGGAGCTCAAGAGCCAGTGTGCATATTAGGTAAAGATGATGAAAAATGGGACAGATGAATAAAAACGGATGTGTTAAGGAATGGGTTTATAGAACTCTACAGGGAAAAGAAATGCCACCATAAATAAATAGACATTCAGTGAACAAAATATCTTTAGTTCTAAAATAATACCTTGGGATTGAGCCTCGTGATGTCATGACGTTTTTCAGATAAGTTAAGGAGCTGGGGACACAAAAGCACAGACACGTAACACAGGTGAGCAGAGTAAAAAATAATTTCACTTCCCTGCAAAAATTTGCTTTAAGGAGAATTCTTTCAACATACAAGAAGGGTCTCAAAATGCAACTCTTCCAGACCCTGATGAGCTTCTAACTGCTCCATAAATTTGCATTATCTATGACATGCAGTTCCTTTCTATATTAAGCAACTTTAACTTTGCCTTTTTTGAAATGCTGTTTTGTTTACTCTGACTTGTATGTTGCTTTGGAGAAGAGTATCGGTTCAATGAATAATGCAAATGCAGCACTAAGTCACACACGAATCTAAGGACACATCTGAGAGAAGCAGAGGAGGAAGGGAGAGCTCCATTTCTGACCAGAAACTTGTCCTGGTGTTTGGACTTGAGCATGGAGGCCACCTCCTTGAGGTTGGCCCTGTAGCGCTGCTCCTCTAGTAGGGGGGGGAAGAAGACGGAGATGATCCTTTCTGTGATGTAGGTCAGGTCGAAGTCATAGTGCCTCTCCATCACGCGGTCCATCACCCGGTCTACACTGAAGCTCCTGCAGCACATGCATGTGGAGAGAAGGATGTCAGGATATAAGATACAGTGTAACAGTGGGGTAAACTGGGTGCCGAGAGAAGGAGCTAAGCTAGTTATAGACAGAAAAAGGTTCAGGGCATCATTAAGGAAAGAGAGGAGGGTTTCTGAGGAACATTAGATACAGAGAAAGGAGCGTTTTGGGTTAATCGCTACAGACTGAAGAATTTCAGGGTAAACGATAAAGAGGAAAGACTGACCTGTTCTCTTGACTGTGAAAAGTAAGCAGTTCTTAGAGTCATGAACAAACTCAACAACAATGAGGACCTTGACCTTAAGTTAATTTTTAATATTGTAAAAAATAACCCCATGAGACTCAACTGTGTTGCTAAATCTTAATAATAGTAAAAGAAAAAGTATGGAAAGACTGCAAAGGAGCTGCTTATTGAACAAATTGCCAAGATAAAGGAAGAAGCAGCAGAAAAGTGAAAAAAGAACAGGAAGAGGTTACCTGGGAAGTGTACTCCTCTGTTTGGTGTAAGTCAGGGACTTGGTAGAACCCTGAAGGTGCAGACAAGAGGAACACTTAGTAAAAAATAGACTGCACTGCACTGCATGGTAGAGTATAAAGAATCCCTTTGCTGAAGGCTAAGGAAAACAAAGAGCTCACCAGGTGCTGGATGTGTCGAGATGGAGCAGTGCCTCTCCTCTGCTACAGATAGAAAAGAAATGCCAAAGAGGGCAATGAGAACATACACAGCTCAAACACCTGAAAAAGCCTGATCATAACGCACAAATGCTGCACACCCAGTAACAGGAGCTAGACAGAACCGAGCGAGACTCACCAGTTCAGAGGGGGGAGCGGGCACGCAGGGGCCAGTCACCTGAAACAGAGAGACAACTAAATCCTCAGAGTATGCATCTCCATTGTGGTGCTGCACAGACGCTTGTCCTGCGGTGAGCCACCATTGCGTCCCCCTGAACATGAATCCAGTCTTGATTTTGCTGTCCTTTCTGACCCAGGCCGTGGAGAGCTAGAGCAGAGCACTGAACTCTCACACATCCAGTCTGATACTGCACCTCCTTCAAGAACTGGGAGGTAGGAGGGAACACAGCGGACGGGCGGAGGGAGGGGGTCTGCAGGGATGTAACAGCTGGAAGTGGAGAGGAAATGCTCATCCAGACAAAGAGATAAAGACCTGAATGTCTGGATGCCAACTTAACAAGGAGGTCTCCCTGGTGACATAGAGAGCAGGACAGGGACACCCTCGTAGAACACTGGATGGTCAGGGGTTGAGTACAGCACCACTTTGCATCTCTTGCACTGCTCTTCATGACTGCTGCCCTCAGAACAACGGTCATACAGCTCCACTACAGCTGCTGGCCCATACTGAAGGGCAAGGCTGAACTGGACAGCCACTGTAAGTTGCCTTGAAGAATATTGTCAGATACTGATTAAATTTAAATGCCGGAATCCTTGTCCTCTGACCCCACCATCCTGGAGGATATGGAGTGGGCTTTAGCTATGACGCAGCACAGAGGTGTGGACGCCACAGGAGTGCCGTGCCAACAACAGGCACACTTATGTAACCTCCGGCAACACCATCCAGCAGCTCCCTCTGTCCCTTTTTATGCTCTGCTACACTCTACGGCATGCTTGTTTGGCCAGAGGAAAGGGCAGTGATTTGTATATCCTACTGAACAAAGCTGGAAGGCAGTGAGGTCGGGTGGAGGGAGAGGTGGTGCCGTTGCTAACTTGCCAACGCCCAACATAGTACTAAAATCCCCAGTAAAACAAGACATGGCCCCAGCGGTCCGTTTGCCCTCCCGCGACTTCATGAGGTCGAGGCAGACAGGATCTGAACACAGCATGCGCGCCAGCCTTGTTAATTTGTTATAAACATAATTAGATGTGGGTTAATGAAGTAAAGAAGACATGCGTAATGCGTATAATAAATCACTCGGCAAACATGAGGGGCCTAATTCACTGCTCCTCCTCTGCGGTTTAGCCTGTAACTTTGAATCAGAAAAGTAAGGGCTGCTTGTTTCCAATTATGGTTTTTTTGGTAATTTCAGCAACCGCCAAACTTACAATGTGTAGCCATGGAAAAAAGGAAAATGGAAAAAAAAAAAAAAAAAAAGTTACTTAAATGCATTATTCATTAGACACTAAAAGCCTGACCACAAAGCTGGAGGCCTGCAGTGGAAGCAACAAGCTGGGAGGTGAATGCTTCTACTCTCTCCAACTTTCCCTGCATCCTCCTCCAGCCGCCGTTATGTCGGAGCACAGAGCACAGGGCCCAGTGGCAGGGCCTCATGGTGCCAGAACAAACACACTAGATTCCATCTCCTGAGCCAACGCTTACGTGCGCTTCCTGCAAAAGCCCCTGCCTCCCTCCCTCCTCAGAAACATGGGCCCCACTGGGGTGCACCGTAGCACTCACTAGCAGCCAAAACTATGGGAACAACTGGCAGGACTGGGCATTCTACAGCACTTAGCTTTACCTGAACGTGGCTGTCAATGCACAAGAAAAGAAAAATCACAGCTGACAAATTCTATGAAAGACTCCATTTCCAAAAATTTATGTCTTTGGTAGACTCAGTCAGATGAGCAAACATGAAGATCAACAAACACTGCTTCCCTAAGGTGTTCCTGCTGAATGAAACATCTCAGGTGCATGACTGTGCAGAGACAATATGATAAACCAGAGGTACTTTTGTCTAGAATGCCAAAAAATAAAGAAGGCAGTGTTAAGGTGCATTGGGTAGCGCAGTATGGGTTAACATTGGCGCCTCTTATTGCCTGAGCTATGCATTTAGACTCGTGTTTCAATCCAGCTCAAGAGGTTCAGAGTTTGTGGAAAAGAAGTCAATAGTGAACCACTTCTGTACCCTCCCTTACCCTGAAAACCAAGCCACTGGCTACTATGAGCCAGTTTACCTGTATGGTACTCAGATAAAACACAAAGTTGGTACAGCTGTGGGGGCGTCAAGTCAGAACAGGAGATAGGAAGGAAGAGTGAGACAAGCGGGAAGATAGAGGTGATGAGGGAGGATTGGGGGAGGGGAGGGATGAAAAAAAAGACACCAAATCGCAGAGGAAGGGGAGGCTGGGCATTTGCTGTTTACTCTGAGCACAACCAGCGTTCTTGTAAACAGCGTCATTAGTGAGATAAGCGCTGAGAGATCAAGGAGGAGCACGTCCGCTGGGACGGAGGAACATGGCACCCTCTCTCTCCTCCCCTGCATGCCCCCACACGTATCCAACTTCCTAGCGACAAGGACAGAGTGCCCTTGCCCCTCTCTCGCTGCAGCCTCGTTCTCAGTTCCCATCTGGGCAGCTGTTCTCAGCTCAAGCTCAGGGCCATCCAAGCAAAGACACAGACTTTGGCACAACTCTGCTGTACCCACCCTCTGAAGCTGCCGTCACCTGTCCTGCCCCCTCACACCGTGGATGAAAGAGAGGTTCCATGTGACGCAGGAAGCTGACCACACACTGAGTCATTCCCAGCTCTGCTGTCCCCAAGGCCTGACATTGTGATGCAGATGCCCCAAGCAGATGCTCCAGTGCCCCTCATCTGACTCAAAAATTTGGATTTCGTGTGGGTGAAAGTGCACAGGGTCTCTCTCGCTTGTTGTTTCCCTATAAAGGTGGAAACTATGCACCACCACATTCCTTCACAGCAGAACATGAGTGACACCAGGCACTGTAGCCTGCCTGGGGTTTGTCTTTCCAATTCATCCTCAGGGCATACGGCACTCAACAATTCATTGAACAAGGCCCACCATCTGTTTCTGCTCAGGTCTTCATCAGAGACTAATTAGGAGCAAGCAAAAAATGAGCACTGGGCTCAGTGGCTGATGTTGCACAAGCCTGCCTTTGGCACACGTCACTAAACTTCAACAAGAAATGTAACTCCTTGGTGTGGCAGACAATTTGGCATAACCAACATCAGTACTGGCCTTTTCACATGTGCCACACCATTATGCACTCCTGATACAGCACCTGGCTGGGACAGTCCTCCACACCCCTTTTGCCACTTGCTCAAACTGGCAGCAGCATCCTTCTGTACATGTGACTGAGCTAAAGCAGCAGCGATGAGCCAAGAGTATATTGCATCACATTAGATTATCTGTTTACTTTGCAAACACTTTTATCCATAGCAACTTGTACAGCTTTCATATCCCATTTATGCAGCTGCATATCTACTGGAAGAATTTTAGCTACATGCAACTTTTCTCACGGGTAGAACAGCTGTGACCCATCTTGGGACCATAAACCTGGCACTTCTATATGTGTTGTAGCACCTGCTGTCTGCGCATTCATTAGCGGCAAACATCACATTGATGTCATCCCTGGAGGCAATTGCCTAAACACAGAGACTTGGCTTGGCATTTGTTCACAGCCAAACTGAACAACCACGGCTCACGGCTACATTGAACTGTATATGGGAAGTTCTGTTCCTGCAGCCTGACTGCTGTTTCCCATCCCTGTGTAGAGAGAGAGCTGATATAATGTAAAGCGGATAACATAGGCTTAAGGGTGTGAGTCTCTAATAAAACATACAGTTAATTTGTATATAACTGTATTAATCCCAGCAGGGAAGTTTACTTGGACAGCTACTGGACAGAGCCATAAGGTGCAAAATAAATGAATTAAAAATAAATAATAGAACATAGTTAATTTTTTTGATGGGTCTTTGTGTGGCACTATGAAGGATGGATGTTGAAATATTGTATACTTTCAAAGGAAAAAATATCTTTGTTTCTTTATGCTGTGTTTTGCTCAAGTAAAGCATTTGAGTACAGCACAATAAATGATTTTACTTTAATAATTATAGTAGTAATAGTAGTGCAGTAGTCATAGTAGCAATAGTTAAGTTTAATACAGTTGCAGTCATATCAAAAAGATTTTTAAAAAATCACAAAAATGATACATTGAAATAAAGGAATTAGTCTCTTGCCTTTTTAATTTTTATGACAATTTCTGTGTTTGTAATATGCACCGTTTTTTGTGTGTTGAAGCACCAGCTGACTGACCTCTAATGTATACCTCTCTGCAGTGAAATAGCTATAAATACAAACAACAAACCAAACAGCACAGAAATGTTAGGACAAACTGTAATATTATCCTGTAATAGTTGTAATAATATTGTCTTCAAGCCCTTGGCATAACCAACAGCTGCATCATTACCAAATAAAAAGCAAAAATGTACATTAAGAACAATTCTCATGAGAACAACAAAGTCGCATCAACTGTCCTCCCCTGTATTAAAATTGTGACGTGATTTGCTTGTACCCTGGCTCTGTCCAGCTCCCAAAACAAACAGAGATCACAGGAGCCTGGGCCATGGGAAGCAACTGTTTAAAGAGCCTGGTAGAAGAAGATAAAGAGCGGGGAAAAAATAAACCACAAACAAATCCCAGACCTTGACAACAAAAAGCAAAACATCCTTGTGTACAGCAAGTTTCGTGGACAGAACTGTGATTTAAACAGGTGTTTATTTTTAATTTAGTCCCTCCCCTCTCCAGAGCGATCGTGCATGGTCATGAATGAATGCCACCGGTATTTCTGTCACTATTCATATCCTACTAAAGCGTTGTCATGTCTGAGACTGACACGCCACCTGGCTTGCAGCTCGGTACTCTCACGCAACATGCATCCTGGCACCACAGCTCACGTGAAGGACACAGCACGGAATCCAGGAGCAAAGCCAAGTTGTGAGGTGAACATACCTGCCTTAGCCTTGCATGCAGTTTCCAGTTGTCAAAGGCTTTCACTTATATCAGTGACTACTGAAGTGCATTCTATATACTATATAGATATACACAAGACATTTTACACTGTTTCCCCTTATTAAATTTAAATAATACAAAGACATCCTCTGGCTAATTTCTTTAATGCCAATCTGTATCTGACAGCTTAACAAATGCTTTTATCCGCACGTGGTATAATGGAATAGCTGCAGCCTTCCACTCAAAGTATTAAGGTGTGAATCCCTCCTATGGCTGTACTACCCTTTATAAAAGTACTGAGCCTGAACTGATGCAGTAAAAATTTCCAAGCTGTATAAATAGTTAAATCATTGTAAACTGCAAGTCAAGAAAACTGTAGGCTCAGTGAATAAATACTCGATATACCCAGTCAGACACATCTGTATTTTACTAGAGTAACTGAGGTTGAGCACATGCAAGAGAATGTGCAACAGCCTCACGAGCCCCAAACAAGGATGATGAGCGTACCTCCCAGTGTGGACTCCTCTACTCCAGCAAGACGGACCTCTGCCTCTTGTTCCTCCTCCGTCCCTGACTGTGTCTCTGAACAGGAGAATGACTGAGTGGTGGACAGCAGGAGGGCTGGCTCCACAGGGACAGAGCCTCAGGGCAATGTGTCTGAGGTTCAGAGTATGGTGCTAGAGAAGGGTGTCCTGCCTCCTGTGTATTTATACTCAAAGCACTGTCACACCAGACCAGCTGTCACCTCTCTGATTTAAACATCGATCAGTCACACACACACACACACACACACACACACACACACACACACACACACACACACACACACACACACACAACAGGATGTGAACTTATTTTGGTACGGGATTTCACTGGAATGGAAATAATAAGAGGGTGAAAATACTGGGGGGGGGGTCAACATGTCAGCCGCTAGGAAGGACAGCATCCGGCTGTGCAGTAGCATGCTCACAGCCCTCCCACGCCAACAGGTCCCCCTGGTGCCCTGAGGGAGAAGCTGTTTCTCTTTTTCCTGAATCGCGGAAGCTGATCTCTTCCTGGCTCCTTTGTCAACCAAGCCCAGATGACCCTCCCAGAGGTCCTTCTCTCTCCCACATGGTGTCCTGCTCTTGGCCTCCCTGTTGCCCTTCACCTTCCCTCTCAGAGACCCTTTTCCACCACTTTTTTACAGCCCTCTACCCTTGGGGCTCTTGTTTGATCTACCGCTACAGGCTCAGATGATAAGGAGCCACACTATCAGCTGTCATGCTAGGCCATAACAACTATGTGTGATGTGGATGCACAAGATCACACAGAGCTGTGAGGCTGCAAACTGCTGCATTCCACACGCACACACACCGTGGGCATTTCTTTCCAAAAAGTTCACGTACACGCTTCTCTCCCTACCCCTTTTTGAAGTAAACATGTAATTGTGAATCACTGTCAGAGTCTTAAAAACCAGGCAAAGTTAGCAGACAATGTGTCACTGCTTATTGGGCAACATAGGACTTTACAGGGGCAAAACAAACAACTGCTAGATCATAAATGAGCTACATATGTGAGGTGAGACAGAAAGTAAGTTTAAATATAACATCTCCTTACTTTTTAACTACTAAGTCATGTTTAGCACCAAACAGCTATTTGGTTGTTTAATTTTGTGTGCAGTAAGGTTGTTTTATGAGTATTCACGTTTAGTGTCGTTCCCCTGTACTGTTACTGTATATGTATTATTCCTATGCTTATTCTTGCCGAATGTCTGTTCATCAAAAGTAAATCACAGTATTAACTATGGCATTGGTGGACAAAGTAAGTAATTTCACTAACTGCAGTGTGAAGGGGAGTAGCAGCTGCTGTTTCTCCTTCAGCAGGAAGGAACCACAGGCCAGACCTACAGGACATGTCAGCATAAATGACTTCAGCCTCATTGGACACCTTCAGGGTAACACAACACAAGGAGATGCTGCTCAACAGCCATCTGCAACCATGGAAACAGACGTGGCGGACACACACGCATACACGTGTATAGAAACGCACAACAGACAAACAAATTCTGTGGTGAACTTCTGCCTGACACACTGACCCGTAAGCCCCTACTGGAAATGAAAGAAACAGGGCCAGACGCTGCTCTGACATGCTCATGTGAAGCAAGAGCAGCCCAGGCTGTCCCCCTCCCTCCAGGGCTCTAGCTCTGTCACAGAGGCATGGGGCACTGAGCTCACAGATCTCCCATGACCCACCCAGGCGGAAACAGGGCTCCCACCGGGATTGGGAAAAGGCCATCGCCTGGCCAAGCTGCACAACAAACAGCTGCATACCGTAATGCCCCCCCCAGTGAAGTTGACAGGACATCTGCAGTAAACACTGAAAAGAAATATAAAATCCGTTTCGCTTTTAGTAGGCGCCACGTTTTTCAGACCTGAATTCAAACCAGCTGCAAAAACGAAAAAAAAAAAGAAAAAAAAAAACACACACACACACACACAGTGCAATTCTTGATGTTCTTACTGCCATCACTGCAGGAACTGCCTGCATGTTTGTGTGTTGCGAATGTCATTCTGATATCCCTCAGCTGTGTATTGGGAGATTCCCGGACATCCCTTCCCTCCTAAAGTGGCTGGTGCCTAAGTGTGTGATTTTTCTCTGGTTTCCACTAGTGAGTTTCGGAAGGGGCACCAGTGTCCATGTGGACAGATTCAGGCAAGGATATGTGAGGCCAGGTGGGGAAAAGTAGCAACGCTCTGGGGAAGGGGGATGGGGGCTGCACTAGGGTTGTTTTCCTTTCCAACCTGGGAGGGTTCGGACGGGCTCAGTGCGCTTGGCTGGCTCTCCCTGTCGACCTCACTCAGAGGTAAACCCTGCCTGCCTGCCTCCATCACACTACAGGGCCCTGAGGGGCGAGCCGTGCAGCCCACTCCACATGCCAAGCTGAGAGCAGATGAGGACAGGCTACCTAATGTTAAAAGCTGCAACTGTACCTCCAAAGAGGGTTTAATCTGTTTTCTTAATGAGGCAGAAAATGGATCTCATTCTTAAGACTTTCACAAGGATTTGCAGCCTCTTCTACATGTCAGATTACACTGTCCTCCTCATTCTCAGATCTACCCTGCACTCACAGCTTCCACGCTGTAATACTGTAGTAATTTATACATATCCTCATTGCAGACCTGTAGAGTGGCTCTATAAAGTTCTCCTGAAACCACTCACTTAGCAGTTCAGATATATCAGCGTAATGTTTCCCCAAGTGGGTGGTGCTAGAGCCGAGCCAACACAAATGGGAAAGTGCTCCAGTTTTCCTGCCGAACAGAGACAAGGCGGAGGAGAGTTTTGGTCCCAGTTGCCACACAACACAGTTTGTCTGGAGCATGTTTTTGTCACGCAAACAAGTCAGATGACCTGGGTCTGTGACAGACCAGAATGGTTGCAGTCGGGTCTGCGAAAGACCAGTCATTGCTGTGATGCCCATGATGGCCCAGGGCTTTCACAAAACTCCTTTGACTGAAAGTTCTGGTGGTACAAAGCTGTGGCTGTGAGCAGTCGTGTGGGACATTGTGTTGGCAGCCACAATGGTGAAGTGGCAGGTGGGTCACAAAAAACTGAGGAAAAATAGGACACCAGAACAAGGACATTGTAGCCTTTTCAGATATAAAGAATTACTGACAGAATTACTCCATTTAGAAAATGGAACTTAAATTTTATGCTAAATAGCCCATAACTCCTCTGATCTTGGGGTTATCAAAAGGAATAAACATTTGTAACCAGGCTTGAAACAGATCATATGGAAACCTGGAATCCATCTCAATGGTGCCAGTAACCAAAACAATTAAACTTCCTTTATGACCCAGCTGTCTGCGTGCTCTGTTTATGCCGAGTCCTGCATTAAGTGCCACTACAGTTTTTCTCCTGGAAACTCCCACGCAAACATCTTCAGCACATTGTGACAAAGACATTTGTCAACAAACTTTTCATGACTGAATTGACAACAATGTTAAAAATGTGCTCTGTTAGAGAAAACAGCAATGACTAACAGCTCTTGCACAACAGTCTCTATGTTTGGAATGTGTACATAGGGAAGCGTCCCAGCCAGTGCTAGGAAAATGCCTTGGCCTCCTCCACATGGCCAGGTCAACTGCTTGCTGCACCTCACCTCCCACCTCATGATGCCACTGCCCTGCTGCACAGGAGTACCATGTGACCGGTTAGTAAGATCTACACCAGTGGTGAAAGGTGCAAGGTGAAATCGACTCTGGGACTCTTACCTTTAACTCACATTTCTTGTGGGTTGCCGTTTTGCACACTACAGGGAGACAGAGAATAAGTCAGGCTGCATGAAAAAAAAATCAATGTGAAATGGAGCCCATGTCACATTAACAAAAAACCCCTTGTAACCTGGACTAATCAGACTGAGGTGTAAGTTACAATCAGTGAGGTGCAGGGAGTTTATGGAAGGTCTGGTGATGTTAAATGTTGAATATCAGGTAGGTGTGAGGTCAAGTGTTAAAAGTCAGGTACTCACTACCACCGGGACTAGATACAGAGATGGTGCTCTGCTGTTGACCCTGACAGATGGGAGACTAACCTCTGCAGAAGGAGCCCAGGCTGTCAATGCCCTGCCTGCAGACTCCACACTGGCGCTTCTTCTTGAATGTCTTCTCCTTGAAGGCATGAGGCTCTCCCTTTACTGCCTGCTGACACACAAACATAGTGGAACACTGAGGAGGACTGACCCAGAGTGAGACTGTTGTACACAAAGATACATGGGTGATACCAACAGAGTAAACAATCAGCTACTCCATTAATATTAACTGCATCCCACTTGAGAAAAAAGAACAGTGCACTTTTTACAAACTGTGTCACACAGTCAGTATGAATAAGTTCTGTTTATCTTGCTTGCTAAATGGTCCAGCATGGATGAACCTCAACTGAGCAGCAGAATGCACATGAGGACAGGTATAGTGCACAGGTGGGATGCTGCAAAGCTGCAATAAACATTCTGCTGGATCTACATCTCACATATTCATTTCTTGAAGTGAGCAGTACTCAGCAGTATACATTAATGCTTCTATGTTTTGCTTTTTTGAGTATTGAGACTTTTTCTTAACTGTATACCAGCACTTATCAGTAAGCTCCCAGTGTTCTTTTCTGTCCCTGGTGAACCAGATTCTCTGGCTGAACTGCTCTCCCAGCAAAAGACTGCTATAGTACATGGGCATGATTATATTAACCATCATAGCTGCATTTCATTTCCCAGGGTGCACTAAGTTACACAGCAAGTCAGCTCATGTGCTGATTTCCTTCTGCCCTTTTGAAATTTGTGTCTTCTTTATTAAGGAAATATAATAATAGAAATACAGAAAATAGCAGCAAAATCTCATAGTATCTTTTACTCACTGGAGAAATTTAAGTTTACTGGTACTGACTGATACATGTAAACATCCCAACAAGAGGATAAGTGCCCATTTTTTCCCCCATTTCAACTACTATGGACACCCACACAAAGTGTGAGAGGACAACTTGGAGGGTAGTCTGACTGACTATCTTGAGCAGCAGCCAATGCCCGTGCACCCATGTGCGTACGCAATTCAACCAGCTGTCTCTGTCAGAAGAACTTTTTCAACATAGCAACAGGCACAACATGACTCTAAACTGAAGTTCAGCTATGTGTATTCCGTGTTTTATCCAGAAACAATGTGCAATACAACCACCTATAAAATCACAGAAAAAGAACTGTAAAATATCCCGTAATGGGCTAGAGACTTCATAAACGCTTATAAGGAACAGAATGGAAAAACAAGAACATCACGGCCTGAAAATGCCAAACTCAATTTTACTGTGCTCCATTACGTGTGCGTGGCCATGACTACACGAATGTTTAGATATCTGCCTATGCTTCATCTCCAACAGAGGACACAGCACACCTTTGTGTCAGTCGTTTCTTCTGCTCTGCCAGGCCTGGGAGATGTTTGTACAGCTGGCAACAAGGTGCCCCCGCTGAAAAACCCTCGGCTGGCACTGGCCTTCCCCCCACCCCACCACGCCCCCGGCTCCCTGATCTGTGTCTCCTTCCTTCGGGGACATAGTTACACTCTAACACCCTACGTGTCTGAGCTGTACTGCAGACCTTTCGTCACAGCACTGAAATGCACGCACAATGAGCTCACATTAGCTTATGAAAGTATTTACACTTTTTCATACAATGAATTAAACCATTTTGCCTAGTTATGTGGGCATTTCACTCCCACAACAGGTATTTTCTTCACTGCCTACTATGTTTTTCACTCTGGAAAAAATGCAGACACTTTGCTTCTTCCACAAAAGCCACTACTGTATACATTCCCTTCTTCCTGTCACACTCAATCAACCACAATCAACAATTAATTTAAATCGAACATCAGAAGATTCAAAAGTTTTTCAAAATTTATTCAGCTGACACTTACTACAAACTTACAGTGTTGATCCTCTTACAATGATTTACCCATTCATGAAGCAGGACACTTTTTACTGGACCAATTCAAGGTCAGTACCTTGCTAAAGGGCACTACAGCAGAAGAGGAGATCACACACAAACTTGTTGGTGATATTAAACGGCACCTCTAACTGCTCAGCATCACGCTTTAATTCTGTACATCAAAAACATCCTTAAACCAGATCCTATAAATGCCTCTCCACAGTGCACTAGCCTCAAACCCTGTGTTCCCTGGTTAAAGTCCAGACCATTGTAACCCTGTAACGGCAAAGAGGTTATTGATATTGAAAGGAAGAATAAAAATTTTACATATTTACAATAAAAGACAATCTAGAAATAGCAGTTTTTGTTACAATCACTCATATCCCCCTACTTATGGGCGTAATATGTTTCTGGGAATGTGCTTGTAATCTAAAATCTCAATCTGGAGACGTGGCATTACGAACTTTGAAAATTTCTCCACTCTTGGCTCTTGCTGCTCATAAACACAAAAATCCACCACATATTTGGTCATAACTCAGTAAAGCGTATTATTTTATGCAGACACATTAAAACTTATAAATCAATGACTTGGATCTCATTGGATACCTGTATAATAAAATATTTTGGTATTATTGTCAATCATAAACATGCTTTTTCAGTATTTTAATTAATTAATTTCTTGTTTTGAAATAATTCTTTTTTTACAAAATAACAAGAATAATTTTTGTGCTGGCTTGCTTGGAAGCAAAACAGGATAAGTTGCCAAACAAATTACCCCAACTAAGTAAGGAAAGGGTTCATTTCACCCCTTAAGGAAACTGGATGGTTACCGAACCAAAGTACATCAGTCAGAGGCCCACAAGTAATTAAATTTAATTTTCAGGAACTGAGGAGGGAATTTTATACTCACTTGACACAGCACACCAGCTTTGGTCTGGATCTGTATGTTGCAAAGTAAAATTTAATTAAATAATAGGAAATGTACACCCATTTTCTATGATGAGGACACAAGGACCTTGGTGTGTAAAACTGAAACTGCTTTCAACCCCTGTGAGGTGTGTGTGTGTGTGTGGGGGGGGGGGTGCCAGGACAGTGTCTGACCTGCAAAGAACTCCAAATCCTAAGGCACACACCTGGCCAGCTCAGCTTTGCCCTGTAGCAACAGCGTATCATTGCAACTGGCGTGGCGTGATGCATCTGCCTGTGCAAATTTGCTCAGCATGGCAAGATCAGCCTTGACACCAAGACCCAGCAGCTGGTGAGGTTCGATGTACAACCTGCTCAGATCCTGCAGTGGCGAGAACACCTCATGCAGGTCGCCAACCTTGGTGGCCAATCAGCTACACAGGGCTGCCATTTCTCTTGCTCCTCTTCAGATAAAGTGTGGTTGTCTCAACAGACACCACTTCCACATTTAAGGTCCCTGCCTGTATCTCTTTGACATGAGCTCTGTCCATACGTGACTATATTTTGAAGTGTGGAGAAGAGGGAGGGAATGAGATGAGATGATGTGTGTTTGCATGTGTGCGTGCGCTGGTGAACTGGAACAGCTGACAAACACCAAACCAAAACATGATGTGGAAAGTAGCCCCATGACAACAGTGACGTGCAACAAATGAAAGCATCCCTTCTGGCAACCTGGTTCCTGCCATGAAAGACCTCCATTCTGAACTAACGTGGCCTCATTCAGCCTTATTGGTTTATAAGGTGCTCCTTACAGAGACCAACATCTACAAAAGGTGTCAATTTCGGTCTCCATAATACCTCTCCTCGTTATGGAAAACAGAGCTGACCCATTGTCAGACACAGGCTTGTCAAACCAGCTTTCCATTTTTCATGCGATTAGTTTATTCCTCTCTTTTGGTATTCTTTCCATCACATTTTCCCCACTCTGACGACATTTATGCCCATGCAGTTGCCAATTGTCAACAAGGATTACAACGCCTTTCCTTTTCCTCTGCTACCATGAAGGAAAATGACCACACTCTTTTACTTCTTTGGCTGCAAATGGCCCTGAACATGGAAAATAGCAATATATGAAGAGACTGCTTACCTTGTGTGTGCACCATACATGCAGGAAAGTCAAAGCCAGGAGTGTGAATCTGAGCTTGGGTGCTTTCAAAACTCCGCCCCATGCCCCAATCCACTGTGGACTCATAAGCCCGAAGCTGAGGAAGCAGAGTGTCTACGTGTTGCTACATCCTGTGCCGCGACACCTCTCACCCTATCCTCACTGGGCCTGTGCAGAGCCGGCCCCTGGCCATTCGAGGCCACAGCACCAAACATCGGACACAGGAGACTCCTGTTCTCTTATTTTAGTTGCCTGACACGCACTTATCCAGTCAAAGGGGCATTTCAAGAAAGGACGGCCCCTTCTTCCCTCCTCTGAGGAACAGAACAAGGAAGGTATTGAAGGGAGGAGCCAACTGGTACAAGACCCCCCACTCCCACCCAAGACACACACACTCCTATCCATACAAGAACACACATCCCTTGCCACCACCGCCTTCAGCCCCCTCTCTTTCACCTTACCAGTTTGGGCCAGTCAGGAAGCAGGCGGAAAATACATACACTGTGCTGGTATCAAACACTGGTCTGTACTAAATCATGTGCATTTTTAGAAGGCTGAGGGAATTTTCACTAATAACTTGATGGGGAAGCAGAGGCCTATGGGACAGTCTCCATCTGTCCTCCTAGGTGCTGAAGAACCAGTGTGTCTGGGATGCTGGAGGAAGATAACCAGGATGCCTCTCCATCTCTCAGCACTGCTCAGCTAATGAGGGCCTCCAAGTTCACAGTGAGCACCAGCATCCGTACGGCGTCTGCTGATTGTAATGGGTCCGGCCCTGACCATGGCCAGGCTTCGCACAGTGTGACTGTCTTA
Organism: Heterotis niloticus; assembly: GCA_018136845.1. Classification (NCBI taxonomy): domain Eukaryota; kingdom Metazoa; phylum Chordata; class Actinopteri; order Osteoglossiformes; family Osteoglossidae; genus Heterotis; species Heterotis niloticus. Next base: position 12,115,189 of record CM030891.1, read on the forward strand.
TCACATTCTACATTCATTGGAGCTGCTCAGCGCTTTGATTATCTTGGAATTTGTGTATTGCATTTCTTTTTCACCAGGGAAATTCTTAAAAAAAAAAAAAAATACACAAACAGTTTTGCATAGAGGTATAGCCAAAAATACCTCCTAGCCATTGTGACGAGCTCATCAGGAGTTAAAGAAAAATGCCTGGTTGAAGTTTATAGTCAATTAATGAGGTCTAAATAATTACTGAGGGTTCACATTCTTTTTCCCCATCGGTGGCCTTGGTTATTTATACTATTTGTTCACTGAAGCTGTGGCAATATTTATTATAATGACTTAAATAGAGATCAGATCACATTATAGCAGCCATTAATGCAGAAATAAAGATATTTCCAGAGGGTTCACAACCTTTTTCCTCACAGCTGCATTTCCTTTTCTGGCTTTGTAGTTTGCCCTGTGTCTCTAACAGTCTCCCACTGTCTTTCATCGTCTGTGAACGTCCATCTCTCTGTCTGCATCAGTGGATGTTCATTTTCCCCTTGACCACATGGTATGCGTCTCTCAGCATGAGTGTGAACTCCCGGCAGCCCCTCTGCACTCCCTCCACAATAATCCAGTGTGTCCCAAACGGGTGGGACAGCCAGCACAGAACAGAGACGCCCTGTTGCAGCAGTGAGGTCAGGCCTGAAGCAGTCCATCATACTCACTTCCTGTTAACCTCTGTGGATACCCAAGGGACACCCCCCCAGCAGCAGCAAAATGTCCCTCTACATCTGGTCAGCTGAACTAGCCCCCACCTCTTTTATTTACTGTAAATACTCCTTTTTAAGGGTGCTGGGAATGATTTGCTTGGGTATCAATTCCAATCTTCTATCAATGCACAACCACCTACCACTCAGCCACCACATACAGGAGGATGTAAGCGCAGACCAGTTAATTTTGACAGCTTGCAGGTGAATGTACACTAAACTGCACCCAATTTCATTATTTTTAACACTTTTGTTATCACAATAAAATTGGAAAGAAATAAACAACATTACCAGGTTACCAAATATGTGGTTTCTAGCATAAACTTTGCCATATTATTTCAATAAAGACATCCCGAAATAAACATTTGTAGGGGTTTAATCCACATAAAGAATTAATCCATATTCTAAAAGAATTAAAAACTTTCCTAAATGAATTACTCTACAACTAAGTAACACAGAAACATTCAGTCTCAACCAGTTTGTAAAGTAACGTTCACAGTTTTTTCTTTGTCTTATAAAAAACTCCATATACTACATGATCATGATACTTAGTTACAAATAAAGAAATTTATGAAAGTGTTCAATTCTTTTTGAATCACCCTATGTTTGGTTATCCTTAATGGATCTGAAATATGTGTTGTCAAAAGCTGTCTAAAATTTGTGTAAAACAGTGGCACCTTTGAATATTTTCTTAAAGTACTGAAAGTGATTGATACTACTGTCTTTCTCTCTCACACACACAAACACACACACACACACACACACACACACACACACACACACACACACACACACACACACAGTTTTCCAGGCCATTGTTCTTGTATCCTGCCATTTTACTGCATCCCCCGTGCCCTGCTGTCCTCCACACCAACCGCCTCCAAGCACACCAGCAACACTGGGTTGGAACAGACATTTGTGTTCTCAAATCACAAACTTTATCTCTGAAATTTTCTGTCTGTCTCTCTCTCACACACACACACACACACACACACACACACACACACACACGCACACACACATTTTTGTCCTGTAACATGGTAAAATACCACCATTGCTTTTTTGGAGATCTTGGGCATCTGTCTTGCCATTTTGGAACAACATCCTTATTGGAACAGCATCCTTTCTCAGATAAAGAAATTGTCCCCAGCTCACAGTTCTGCTCAACCTCCTCAACATCCCCTGCTCCTAAGTCACTGAACATTGAACATCACCTCCCAACCTAGACAGCAGCTTCCCAGCCTCGTCCCCCAGAGGCATATGACAGAATCTCATGTCACTGAACAACCCCTCCCACCTTAGATCACAACTTCCCGGACTTGGCTCCCGGAGGCACATGACAGCCTCTCCCTTCCTTCCCCCTTTGTCTTGATATTACCCACCTACCCCCCCAAGGCAATCTTCCTAAATCTTTTTCAGGTCTCATCACCCTCCCTTTCTCTCACCATACAGACTTCCCTTATCATCCACTAAAAGCATCACAGCTATGACTGAGAAGCACAGTGGGGGCTGTGAAATTTGCAGACAAGCACAGAACAGCTAAGTCCCAGAAGGATTGCCAGTTGAGCAACATGTAGAATCAGGGTGGCACAGTGGCTGAGGTGGCTGCATTGGAACCCAGAGCACCTGGGTTTGATTACCACGTCCTGCTGTAAGCTTTATGTTTAGACTAAATTGCACCAGTTAAAGTTACTCAGCTGTATAAATGGGTAAAACATTAGAAGGCATATTTTAAAAGGTGTCAGCTAAGTGAATAAATGTACAACAAGTAAAAAGCCAATGAGAGGAGAAGCATAGAAGGCTCAGAACAGTGTCATTGGTAAAACTCAGAAAAGGGAAAAGCAAAACAGTGTGAGATGGTGCCACAAGAGTACAGATGAAGAGGCATTTGAGTGCCAAAGTCTTAGGAGTTGGATTTTTGGCACTTACTATGTAATTGCAGAAAGAATGGATATTTGCTGCAAAGAATCAGCAAAAAGGGAACGTGTGTATCATGTCACAGAAGGAAAGGGGTGTGAGCTCAGTGGACACAACAAACGAGTTTTAACTTCTCTGGGATTGCTAGGAAGAAAGAGGAATGCTTCAAGCTAAGGGCACAAGAGTGGTGGGTTGTAGTTACTAATGCCTACTTTGAAACTCCAGACATAAGATCCACATCCCTACTGCAGTCACTGCTGTCTGAAGAAGCCTAAAATCCCTTTAATCTCACTGCTATAAGCCCAGATACTCAAAACTGAGTATGCAGTATATACTATACTATATATACACTATATATGTTATAGTATATAAATACAATGAAGCTGCTATGCAAGTGATACAAAAAGTGTCAAAAGCATACAATTTAATCTTCAGCCACTTCTTAAAACAAGTTTACACTACTGAAAGAAAAAAGCATGATTCTATAAGGTGGAAAGACTAAAAAAAGATACTTGACTGCACAATATTAAAACATCTACTTAGGTAAGACATGGCACAAACAAGATTTTCCAATTGTTGCTGGTTTGAACCCCATTCCTGGTTAGTACCTGCAGTATTCAACTGATACAGTGAGAACAATTTTGTACAAAAGGGTCAACAAGTTGCTTATTTTACAAAACTAATAAGCCCCCTAGACAAAGGCTTCAACTAAATTAAATAGCAAGAGTGGAGGTTTATAGCAAAATTATAATTGAGTTTGAGGGTTTCGGTCACATGAACATGAACTTCAGGGGCACAGCGTGGGAACTGTGCTCATTCATAATGGTTTGGCTTTGTGTCCTCTCCCTTTTTATGTGTCTGTGTCTTATTCAAATTTTGGATACTGGTGGAGGAGAGGTAGTCCAGCAGATTTCCAAATGAACAAGTGAGACTACAATAAAGAGTAGAGTATCAAAAGGAAATTTCAGGAAAACACACAAGTACCATCATTTCAGTGGTCTGTTCTAAAAAAACAGCAGAACATGTGATCATGATAGGAATGAAGTTGGTTAAAAGGTTTAACACAGTATTAAACGGTCCTCTGTGGTCATACAGCAATGGATTTGAAAACATTTCAAATTAGGCAGCCCAATTTTGCGAGGGATCACCAAAAACAGAAAGCTGTCTTCAGCACAGAACAAGGGTTAAATGTTTCAAATAACTGCAACAAAAAATGAATATTAACTGTTAATGATATTTTCAAGCTGTTCCCCCGCAGGGATGCGCAGTAAAAGGCGCAGTATGTAGCAGCAGTGACTCGATAGCGCCACGTCTGGAAAGATGCGATACTGAGCTGAGAGCAGAGATGGGTGGCAAATTCTCCAGGTTATGGGGGGTAAGAATGGACGCGGACGTGCCCCCTCCCCAAAGTCCGTTTAAGTCTAGTGTCTCTAAATACGCCTTCACACTGGCGTACAACTCCACCTGACTGACCTGAGAAACTACGACGTCACTACTAAACGGTACCTGTGAACGAAGCAGGGCAGCCACCGCTGCATTCGACCTCAGGTAAAATTTTTATTTCTCACAAAAGTGGGAGGGGTGCACCGCTGGCAAGGATACTACATTATGGTGCAGTTTTGCATTTGTAAACACACTTCATAACGGATGCAGCAAAGTCGACCGAATTACAAGAAAGCAGCCAGAAAACAAACTGACAAACTAATTCATAGCAGAGATGACGCAGCTACGGTTATATGGACGGCAGATCAGCCCAGTGATGCTGGTCGGAGCTGAAATAAAGACACGCAGTCCGGGTTGGGGAAAACGACGAGAAGCGCGAGTTTTAACAGTTTTTTAAGAGTTTTGTAAACAGTGCGAGTCCGATGTCATTGAAGCAGGGCGACTTGTCTCATTCGACCTGCCTTCAGGTGTTTTTAAAGCTTAAAGGGCCTTTAAATATGTATATTACATTAAACATGTCCCTACCTTACTCATGTCGTCTGCTTGCTTGCACGCCTCGGCTACACCGCTTTCTTTCGCAGGTTCAGCCTCACATTCCGACACCAGAACCGCGGCTGCACGAACCCGACTGAAGTTGTTTTGCCGAGTTCGCCTCAGTCCTGTGGGCGGGGCTACGTCATGGGCGGGACTTCACTGAAAAGTTACCAGATTATTGGTGATGTTGGGGGGAAATGGGGCGTGGTCGCACCCGAATTCCACATGTGGGCGCGGTCGTCTAAGCGTACTCGCTTTCTATTGGCTGGATTCGCTCCCCTCCGTCTCGAGGCGCCTCGTTCCCGCCCAATGTAAGATTTTGGACCGCGAGTGAGCGCGCGACACACCCTGACGCGGGCGGTTGATGTAACGCTCTGTTTTAAAAAAAGTATAAATATAAGTATCATACAAGATATTTATACAATATTTGCAAAACTGTGCGCGGGTGTTTAAGGTCAAGTAGTGACGAATCTTTTTCTAAGCCGATTTGAATACATATAATTAACTGTAATTCCTTGTACGAGTGATGACGTAAAAAAGCGAAACAAAACAAACAAAAGAGAACTTTGTAGGACTTCCAATAATAACGTTAATATAAATAATGTCTTTCTCACTTAACCAAAGACCGGAACCGATATGTTTTTGTTTATATTCCATCAATGGAAGAAGAATTTGGGATTTTTTTTTCCCCTAAAGAACTTGAGCCAGTTTGTATGAATTCTCTTTTTCGTTTTGTCATCAGGTGCTTGCTTCCGCAAACTGGGGGGGGATTCACGTACTTTCACATGAACGTTAGCTCGAAGATCCTTAGAAGAAATGAATTATTGTACGCTCGTTTTCGCTTTTATTTTTGAAAATACATTCTGCTCTAGTGATAGCGGCATGAAATGCACCTTTGTGAGCAGCACAAGTCGCTTTATACAAAATGAACGTCAAACACTAAGCCTCTACGTATATTTTCGTCAACTGGCCATTCTGACCAAGGTCCCCGCGGTCCGGAACCGTGAGCAGAAGGCGCTGAGATGCAATGAGGGTTCGAACCCACTCTCGACCTGACGCCGATCCATTTCCTACACATTTTTGTACAGGAAAAAAAAATCGCTTGCTTGCAATAAAAGCCCAACATCCCCACAAGTGACATTTAATTTTCTGTCTTCACATCATTTCTTCCTTTATGTTATGTTTTATGTTAAAACACCGCTGCTCTCATTACACTCTTAACTTCTTTTGGTATGACAAATGGCTCTGGAGGTCACGAGCTTGTCGCCAAATCGACCCCCCAGGTTGTGCTTGTCATTTGACTCCGATATTTCACACCGCATTGCACACGTCAGTCACACGGCCTCCCGGCTGCGCTTAGTGTTCCGCGAAGCGTAACAGCACCACCTGTGGCTCATAGGGAGAACGGCAGCCCGTGTTCATCAGCACCTCCGACAGGGCAGGCAGTCAGCGTCCGACTTACGACTGCCCCGTTCCGTAAGTCCGACTTGACGTAAGTCGGGTTCCTCTGTATGCATAGTGCGTTGCGCTGTACACCCAGCAGATGTCACTAAAAAGCAGAAGTGCGGGCTAAACTAAATGCTGTCCATAACCTTTAGAAATACTGAAAGTAAATTTCGTAAACTCACCATCATTGTCACTGTCCCCTATAGCAGTATTGTAACGACACAGCCGTACATGTAAATAGTTGTCTGGGTGTTAATTGTTTATAGTCCTGTGTTTGTCCGTTGGGTGTGCGTTGCCGCCGGGGTGCATCCTGGGAGATGGTGCGGGAGCATGCGCCGTGGGCGGAGACTCCGGGACGCGGGATTTTGGCGTGCAGAACGGGAGTGAGAGTGAAGGAGAGTGGTCGTTTTTCGATGTTGTTGTTAGCGGGTTTTTAGCGAGCTTTGTTGCTGTGATGGAAGACGAAATAAAAGGACAGTTCCCTGGACTCCTGACTCCCGAGTCTTTTTGTGATGGCGCCTCTAACGGGCGCTACAGTATATTGTAGCGTCAGGCGCTTCAGCTAAGCACCATTTATCTGTTTGTTGTATGCGCATTGCTGCCGAAGTGCACCCTGGGAAATGGGGCGGAGGGTGCGCCGTGGCGGGAAACTGTTGAGCACGGGAATTGAGAGTTGGGGTGTGAGATGGAAGGAGGCTGGGGTTGTTGGTCAGCTGCAGAGGGACAGCTTTTCCTTCGTCCTGCCTGGTTGTTACCTTCCCTTGAGACGCTAGTGTTCAATAAACGGTTGTGTGTTATGGAGACTAACGCGATGTCCTCATTCCCTCCATCCAAGCCCAGACCGCCACTGGTTACATTGGTGTCAGAAGTGGGATGGAGGTGAAGCATGAGGAGCTGGATCGTACAGCAGCTGATGGAGAAAGGGGAAGAAGAAGCCAGCAAGAAGAAAGTGGCGGAACAATGAGGGACGGCAGAGCAGCATCCTCCAAGCAGAGCTGAGGCAGAAGCGAAGCTGCAGAGCGCGAGGGAGGAAGACGGCGGGACCTGGAGAGAGGATGCGTCGCGGGGAATGGCAAGCGGAAGCTGCGGGGCACTGTGGGCCAGACAGGTTGAGACAGGTGGTCTCCCTGAACCCAGAAAGCCTGGGCAGGTGAGCAGAGAGTCGCCCGAAAATGCAACAGTCCAGGACGGTTCCAGTGTGCGCTCTTTCGGCGATGAAACGAAGCTGTATGATGCTGCAAAGTGTGGGTGGAGCGATAGGTGCGACGCTCCCCAAAACTGCAGGTGTACCACACCGTGACTGTGACTAAGTGCTGGAGAGTGCCACTGACGAGATGGGAGAGTCCCCAGAGGCCTAGTTCTCCGACCCACCGGAGGTGTATGACTGTGACACTGTGAGGCAGCGCAGCCCCCAGTTACAGCCCCATACGAGCTGCCATGAGTGAAAGAATGGCGCGAAGAAGATGGCGCGTTGTGGCCAGAAACGCGCAGTGCGGCGAGTGGCGCCCAAGGTCCGCTCTGCCTGGGGCTGCGTGAGGCAAGGATGGCGTGCAACGAAATGACACGTGCAGACCCACTACGGTGAGATGACCAAACGGCGGGAGGCAGCGCGAGATGCCTGAGTGCAGGAGACGAAAGTTGTCCATGAATGCCACTGCAGATGGGTGAGCGAGCGGGCATCACGTCGAGAGCGCGGTCCACTTTCACTGAATCATGTTCGTGCACAGTATGGCCAAGTTGGGCGTGTGGGAATCCCTAGGAGAAAAGCGCACAGTGGGAGATTGTACTGGGATCGAGGCCGACCGAAGCAGAAGAGACGATGGCCTCCATGGCCGCCACCATGGCTGCCTGCACCGACACCTCGCTCCATCAGAGGAGCACCTGGGGAACAGCGCTGGATTTGGGACTGTGGAGGATGGGTGGGCCACAGGGATGCGGCCATTTTCTTTAACGGGGGGCTATGTAGTGTCGGGCGCTACAGCTAAGCACCGTTTATCTGTTCATTGTATGCGCGTTGCTGCCAAAGTGCACCCTGGGAAATGGGGCGGAGGGTGCGCTGTGGCGGGTAACTGTTGAGCGTGGGAATTGAGAGTTGGGATGTGAGAGAGAAGGAGGCTGGGGTTGTTGGTCAGCTGCAATGTGGGTGCAGAGGGACAGCCTTTCCTTCGTCTTCCCTGGTTGTTACCTTCCCTTGAGACGCCAGTGTTCAATAAAAGGTTGTGTGTTATGGAGACCGACGTGATGTCCTCATTCCCTCCATCTGAGCCCAGGTCGTTGCAATATGTTGTACATGCCTTAGAGAAAATAGCCAACATCAGACCATCAGCATGGCACCAGAGGCTGTTGTTCAGTGAGTGGCGCCATAACAGGATAGAAGTGCATCGGTGGTGACACATGCCAACCACAGTGAGGGTGAGAGATAAGATGGTTGGCTTTTTGGGGGAAATAGCTCGGCAGGATCTGTTCTGCCACATTATCTGGTGCGATGTGAGGCTGGCAAAAATAATGGAGGGGGGGGTGAGAAAACAAGGAAAAACTAATTTATTAGTCATCTTATCCTTACTTGAAGCCTTTGTTTGTCCAAAGCGTTCAGCATTAGAGCATCTAATTCACCATGATCTAATCTTTTAAAGCCTCCAGAGCAGGAGCACGACTGGGATTTGACCCAACAACCAAACCATGTTCAGCCTGAGAGCAACAGCTCCACAAAGTGCAACTCCTGCTGCCTCTGCCCCCTCTTGCCAATGAGGAAGACTAATAAGGTGGCAGGTAAACACAAGTAAAAAATCAGAGCCCTTATTGGCTCAGCATGCAGTAGCTTCGCAGGTAGCAGTTGTGTTCATTGCACATCAATGCCATCAGTCACGAGGGTGCTTGCAACAAGGACGGCAGGGCATTTAATCTGCCTGTATATTTTACAGCAGCACAGCTGTGATGCTTTGCGTGTTTTGCTGGGGTCCCTTGCAGTCATACAATATTTTAAAAACTGCAATCTTTGGAAAAAAAAGTCAGAATACAGGGTATAAAACCAAGTTTTGTGCTGCCAAAGCTGAGTGACTCAGCTTTGCAGCAGTTATTGCAGACGCCAAACAAATGGTGGCAAAGTGTAAGCAGCACAAACGAAAGCTGCCCTGTGGTAGAATTCAGCTTTTCCTTTAAAAATTAGAACTGTTTTTGACTCTTTTCATGGCTTTTTTTCCACTTTTTGCAACAGGTCAGATTTCATGTTTTGCCTTCTTTAGTCACGTGCAGAAACAGACCTGAGCTGGCCAACAGAGTGACTACAAATACAAAAAAGACAATAATTCAATGCTCAGTAGAAAACTTAAAGAGTGTGGGGTTTCTTCAGTATTGACTTCCAGAAGACAGCGTGTGGTGAAGAAGGAAGTCGCATCACAGAAGAACGGGGGTTTGTTGCCCACTTGTTCAGCGGTCTGGGGGCACGAGGCCCGACGGCAATGACGGGGAGCACAAGGTGCAGAGCAATTCAAACCACATGAGCTCTCAGCACCGGGCAAATACCATTGCATATGGATGAAGCCCAACATACACACACGCACACACACGTAAAATAGGCGCATATGCTGTGAGCTCCGCCTCCATGTGAAACTACAGTTCTGATGGGGGAGGCGAGTGAAAAGGAAGAAAATCCCAAAACAAGGCATAATCACATAATTCAGTCCAGCCGTAAAAAACCTAAACACATTGGAATTTCCGGCTCATATTAAATCTGAGGGGGATCTGGGACGTTTATTTGTCTCTGCGTTTTCTTTTTTTTAAGTTGGATCACGGAGGGGACAGTGTTTGAGAGTATCGGGAAAGGTTATGAAAACACTGGGTGCAGGGAGAGCTGACAAGCTGTTAGAACAGCAGGGAGCTGGGAAATGGGGAGCGGGACTGCAGACACTCTCGCTCACACACACGCACGCACGCACAAATGCTGAGGGACCCTAGAGGACGCAAAAGGCTGTGAGAAACCCAGCAGGGCAGAAGCATCTCGTCTGAGAGCAGAGAAGAAAAACAAAGGGGGGCGTGGGCACCTTTTGGTCCCAGTGTGCGGAGCTCAGCTGCAGAAATGCCAAAGAAAGTTCCAGAAACAAATGCAAGACAGTGTTAATTTTTAACAGCAATACCCTGGGGCTGGCAGCAACCCCGACTGTTCCTAGAGCGGCTGTGGCCAGGAGATGGCCGATAAGATGGAGCCAAGATCGGAGGAGGTACTGGCAGGGGGAGAAGCGAAGTCACTGGGGTGAAGGGGGAGAGTGAAGGAGAGGGAGAGGCACAAAGTGGTAGAGAGGAAATGGAAAAGGAGATGCTGGGTAGGGAGAAGCCGCATGGCTTTGGGGATGGTGGTGGCTGTGAGAAGAGCCAAAGGTTGATAAGGTTCAGCTGTATAGAGAGTGAGGGAGAGGAAGGTGGGCGGACGAGTGTAGGTGAGCAGGAAGGCAGGGTGGTGATAGGGGGCATTTCCTATTTCCCACTGCCTGTGAAATGCTTTCAGGGCTACGGCTCCATAATAAAAAGCTGAATCATATCCCGCCTCAGCCTCCATCGCCACTCCCCAGTGAAATTTCTTTCGGCGTCGATTCCACTGAAACCTCTGGACTCTGCAGCTGAAAACTACAGTGAGGAAAGAAAAGGAAGACCAAGGCCTCTGTAAACATCTAAATGAACAGTAAATAAGTATTTACTGAATTGGCTGGAGTAATAAACCCTCTGTTGCAACAGCTGCCTTGGCAAATGGAAGAACTAAAAACTGTCAGTTACACGTGTGCAGTTTGTGTAATATTTTCATATGATGGTAATAATTACTGTGTATGGGCGTGTGTGTGTGTGTGTTTCCTCACACTGCAGCACCAAATGCGCTTCTACACAGGCGCATCTACAGAGTACTTGACTCACACGGGTGAATGACCAGACAAAATGCCCCTCACCGTCTCCTGTTGGGGTCAGACATTTTGAAGTGTGCGTATGTGTGTGTGTGAGAGCGAGGGTGTAAAAACACGCTGAGGAGTCACTCCAGCTATTTTTATCCCACCTTCCTGTGCACACACTGCTCTCTGCTCCCCTGTATCAAACTTTTCCAGAGCACATGTGTGCGAATTACGGGCTTAGTAGCAAGGTTATCCCCCATAAAGGAGAGGGCTGTGTTTATACATGCATGACATTTTGCAATGACTCTCCAACGTGCTTTCGACCACCTGCCTGCTCAGGTGTGACAGGGGAGTGATCCCAGCACCTACAGCATGTGCCACTGCTTGGTGTCACGTTACTCCATGGAAACAACCTCAAACTCAGTGACCCTCAGGACCCCTTGCTGGTGGTCCCTCCTCGCATCCCCAGACCTCCAGTCATGGTCTGCAGTGCTCCTGCACGCGTGTGCTAAACAGATGGGGATGCGGCATGCGTGTCACTTGGACCTGCTGGCTGGCCTCCTCTCCCAGAGACGGAGGAGAAGGGAAAGCAGGACGTTTGAATCTAGCGAGTTTGTCCAGACGTCTGACTGTCGCTGCTGTGATTTTTTAAATGTGACAGCAAATGTGAAGAAGGACAGCTGCCTACACAACAAATCGCCCTGTTGCAAAACATCCAGGAGGTTAAGATAAACAGACTGAGAGCTAGGACGATGGCACCCGTGTGCTCTACAGAAGCACCAGGAGAAACACCAGCAGGAGCTTAGAAGGAGCACCAGGAAAAACCATTTCATCTTTGGGTTTGATTTACTCCAAACAAAGCCATTTGGTGCATTCAAGCAGCTTCCAATGTCAATTCACATGCTTTTGTTTAGTTTATTGGTCAGAGGTTTGCTGCTCATGCCAAGGCCACAAGCACACAGTGCCAAGTTTACATCCAGCTCCATCACTGGAGATGTTTTAAAACTGCTTTTGTTTCCTTTTTAATCGTCTTGTGAGTTGACAAAAAGTCGGAGGTAAATTTCAGCTGCTTGGCCGCTGTCGCTCATGATGCCTCAAAGCACACAGCCCTCCAGCTCGGAGCACCAGGTTCTACGCCAGACTCGGCCACCAGCACGAGCATCGCTAAGCTGCTCAGGGTGCGGAGTAAGTGCCTTCCTTGCGGGAAAAGATCCGCTTTGCAGCCCAAGATCAGCGTGCCTCGCACCACAACCATGTGCCCTACCTTAGTCAGCCTCATCCTGCTGTCTGTCTGCTCAGGACACAGCCGCTTAGGTGGTCCTTCCGGCGTCACGGCAACTGCTTCGTCCTCCCAGCACTCTGTACACAGGGTGCAACCCATAGAGTCCAGGCACCTGTGTTTCAGGCCAGTGTGGCTCTGGCTGCCCCTCTGCTCCAGGCCGTTCTCTGCCCCTCCGCACCCAGGCTCTGCTCTGCTCTACTCAGGCAGCTGTTTTTGTCGGCTGACATGAGGCCCTTCCCCTTTTCCTGGCTCCCGTTCAGATTTACCCACAGCGCGGAGCCAGTAGATATTTTCTCACACACACACTTGCACACTCACTGGCGCAGTACTTGCATCAGGTCTGTATGCAACTATTGTGTTTTTGCTTCTTATACCATTAATCTAACAACCGTCCCCCACACCTTAAACTCATTTCTATTTTCAGCCCTGTAACGGACAGCTCGTTCCCAAAATCCTTAAGTTTATTATTTACATCTGTACCCCCCCCCAATCTAACTCAGTCCTGACTTTCTGTTACAGACAAAACAAGTAAGAATATAAAAATCCAAAACAACTGTTTTTAAAAACATGGACAAACAGCAGCAATACCAGGTCACAAAGACATGGGGCCAAAAAAGGAAGCAGCAACGCAGAGAAATAACAGTTATTTCAGCTGCAAAGCATCCAAAAACAATCAAGTGGGAAGGGCAAATATAGACAACAGATGAATGTTAAGTTATTGAAATGATACAAATGTGATGGTAAGAGGTCTTCACAAAACTTTTTAAAACTTGTAAAAGTGCGATGCTGCACAGACAATCCAGTTTTATTTTAGCACCTTATGATGTTTAAACACATTGATGTCTGCCATAATAATGGAATCTCAGGTGAGAGGCTGGGAAACAATCGTAACTTCAGTCATCCAGTCTGTCGCTCTGTGACGCCTTTGCTTTTGGACATTGCTGGAAAATCCCAGCAAATCTCCCTTCTCTGCAAAAACCGCATCTCCAAAACAAAAAGGGACTGCCTGTTTCTGGCTGGAGATGGTGGCTGTGACCCATGGGTCCCACGGGGGGGGGGGGTGTCACCTTCACTACAGTTCGATAGGAAGGAACCCTGCTGCCTCACTTTTGTGCTGTTTTGTAGGGTTTTGCTTGCTGTCCACCATGTTTTGCCTCAGATCTGCATGTCAGGCACCTTTTAAGGAAGGTTTTTGATGAACCTCCAACACCTTCTCTCCATCTGCGGTCACTGCACTCCCGCCATCCCGCTCGGGAACCAGAGTCACAAGAACGTTTTTGTTAACAATTTCATGGCTCCCTCAACTGCAGTCTCAGGTATTTGTCACCCACCCTCAGCCTCTCCATCTCAGCCTCACACACTGCCCCCCAGATCCCAGAGCCTGGGTTCTGTGTTTACATCTGCTGTCAGGCATTTTATAGCCAGTGAGGAGGACCGAGGAGAATTAACCCGTTTGATGCCTCGCTTTTCGGGGTAACTGTGGCGCTTTGTGAAGCCGCCTGGACCCAGAGACTCGTTCTGCTCGCCCCTTTATTACATTTCAAAGTGCTGTGACACTGACCAGAGCACCAGCGGTCAGTGGAGCAGCAAGGCCTGCAGAAAATTTCCGCTGAAATTGTGAAGTTGAGGAATGCTGGACGGTGGAATTTCAGAGCTGCGCAAAGGTGGCATCTGCAGCAGTGACATTGCACCACACACAAAGGGGCTACAGCAACGGTTGGGGTCACAAGGTCATCATCGGGGGGTGACAGGTGATGGAACTGAATGGGAAGCTCATGTCTAAACCAAGCAGCCTGAGAAGTGGTGCTGTGGATGCAGATCTTCTGGGGTAAACAATGCTATTTTGGGTAAAATCCCAGGAGTGGAGTTCGTCATGCCTGCAGCAAAACCGTGGGGGTCACTTACAAAAGATGACATTACAGACACACGCACACACACACACACATACGCACGCACTGAGAGAGACCAGGGAGAGGGGGAAAGGAAAAGAAATGCATTGGCTATTGAGAGAGACATGAAGATGCCTGAGGGCTGAAAAAAAGAGAAGCAAAACAAAGGGGTCCTGTGAGCCCAAAAAAGGGCAGGAAGAGTGAGAGAGAAGGAGTGAGAGACTCAGAGGACTCAGATGTTTCTCCAACAAAACAAAAAGGAGCAAAGGGATTCAAAGTGGGTGACGTTTCGGTGATTTCACCACCAACCGCAAAAAATGTTCTCCAACACAAATTCTTTGAAACCCGTGAATCCGAACCGTAGACCTGGAGCGAGAAAATAAAATAGGAGGGGTGACAGGATGTAAAGCCAGGTGACCTGTTTTTGGGGGATGCAGGAATGTTAAAAACACACAACATAACCACAGTTCAGAGCCGCATCTTTGTATATAAACAAGCAAAGATTTGGAATCTGCCAGAAATTTTCATGCTTTTGATGGAAAAATGATGCTTCTACTTAGCAAAGTCGCATTAAATTGATCAGAAATTATAACACTGACAATGTTACATACTTAAATTTCATAAAAGTGTTCTAGTCATCACATTTAAATTCATCTAATGGCATTTTGAGGAAAAAAGTAACAACTCTTTCAAAAGACAGAAACTTCTGAGTGACTCCAAACTTTTGAACATGGCTGAACTGTCACTGCACTACAAGTCCACCCTCCTCATCTTTCAGCTGCATGACCATTTCCTCATCCTTCTCTCCACCTTCACATTTCTTTGTGTGGCAAACGTTCCTCCAGAGTGACACTCAGATCAATGGTCACACTGTGTGAATGTTAGTTTCTTCATAATCAGAATCAGATTTTTTTCATTTTGCCTGTAATGTTGCTCATCTCTGTGTAAGCAGCTTTTCAAATCCTGACAACATGCTGTCCCATCCTGAACTGACTTTGTTTTGCTTCACATGATTGTTATCCTTTAATTGTGTAAATATTTTATAAATTATCCTTCTGTCCGTGTGCATGTGTAGCTACCCTGCAATGGACTGGTGTTATCTCACACTACCTGGGGACCGTTGACAGTAGGACATGGTCCTTACAACTGTGTCTCTGGCCTGGAAAAATGCTTAATGAACATGAGTGAGACGATAACAACAACAACAACAACAACAACAACAATAATAATAATAATAATAATAATAATAGGATTACATCACGTGAAACATAGTAAATATCACCCTCTGCTGGCAGAACCGTGACACAGCCAGAGCCACCAGGCCCCTGTGATGAGCCTGCGGGTCGCATACCGGTGGCTGTGCCCTGTGGTGCTATGGCTGGAATTTCCACAGTCACACCACATAGTTTGGCCTCTATTTAAAACTGCCCTGTTTTTACCCAGTGGCAAAGAACAAACACAATTTTGAGCTGAAGCCAGGGTGTGGGCACAGTTTCAAACCCCGTAATTAAGAATTTCGTAAATTCACTGAAGAAAAACACTGATGAGAACTTTCCCAGCTCCTAAAAGAGATCACAAAAAAAGCCAAGTAAATAAAAATTGTAGACATTGTTTAAAATGATCAGTGTTCCCCACAGAGTTTCGGAAACACACCAAACCCATTTGTTCTACATGTATTGTGCGTATATTTATTCAGCCCTATATATGGCGTTGTGCTGCGTTTGGGGGCATCTGGGTTGGAATGAGGGGCAAACAGGCATCTGTCTAAATTTAAATGTACTGGAAGTCCTGAGTTATACAGGAAGGAAGAAGCAGTAACAAAGGCCAAACATGGGAGGGGGGCAGTCTGAGGCTCCCTCTGTTGGGGAAAAACTGTCGTCAGCTGGGGAACAAGGACAGATGTTTATTATTCACCAGTCCTGGGATACAAAAGCTGGAAGCAAACTGTTGATCTAAATTTAACTGCAGAATGAGCAGGAGCAAAGGACGAGAGTGTGAGGCGGACGCACTCTATGTGGAAACACCTCATTGTCACAGATACATACAGACTGCTAAAGTGATGAACACACAAGCCGCCTCAGCGGAACCTGTGTACCCAGAGCGAGAGGATTATTAATAACAATGAACATCGAGCAGCATCCTTTGGACAAACCTGCTGCCAGACCAATTCTGGCCTTCTGTGAAAACACTGACATCTTAGACACAAAGATTCGCCACAGTATTTGTTTTCCAGCTCAGTGGTGATGGTGTTCAGCACTATGATCCCATTGGAGATGAACTCTGTAGCAGGGGGGCACACAAAGTATTGGGCACATTTTTCCAGCATCTTTCGCCAATGTGGTATTTGGTTGATGCACCTAAAAATGCTGATTACATTATGCGAAGAGGGCTCAGCAACGCCCCACCCCGCTAAGGATAAACACTACATTTCCGTAATACAGCAGCATCGGCATGGCTCTCCCATAATGCATTGCTGCTACATGCATCTAGTTTGTTAGGTGTGTAACCGCTGCGAGTACTTAAAGGTGTGTTCAGTGAATTGAAAAGCTGTGGTGGGTGTGTTGGTGTGTGAGCATTTGCGGTGAGGAAAATTTAACATCCCACACTCTGGGCTCTTGAATCCTCGGTTTATAATCCTGACAATGGAGGCAGGTTGTTACTATAGCAACAAAGTGCACTATGCAAAACATCCAAATCCTTGCCTTTCTATCACATTCTATCCCCTTTATGTTGGGCCAGTCTGCACCACACACCCTCCACTGATACCTCTGCACTCTGAGGAAAGAGCCTGGGTAATTTGTTTGTTCCTACCTGTTTCAATTATCCCACAATTCCACATAGACAAACATTCATTCACATCCTGGGCACCCGGGACGGCCTGAGAGGGCTACAGCTATTGTGAGGACACTTAAATCCTGGAACTTTCATTCTGAGGCCATCTTGCAGTTAATGTTTGTTCAAATTTTCGTACTGTTTTGCACATTACTCTTCTGGTTGTTCTTGTTAAAAGTCAAGAAATATGTTGAAAAAAATACAGTAGCAGGGCAGCTAGAAGAAAACAAGAATGTTTTTCCTTGGAGAAGAACCCTACTCCTAATTCCAGAGCTCATGGGGGGAGGGGGTGCTGTCAAAGGCCAGGTTAGAAATCCCTTGTACAAAATATTTTTCCATCAAGTTGCTGGACGCTTATATAAAACATTAAGTAAAGACTAAAGGCGGATACAGAAAACATAACTAAAGGACCAGAACTAGTAAGTAAATGGGGAAAATAAGCACTGCATAGCTGCTTTTCCAGAAGGTTCAACGGCACCTTGTTGATATGTGAGAAAAGTACAGCTGTGACAAGCTGCAGCCTTGCTTCTTATCCCCTTGGTTCCCATCACACCGCCCTGCTAGGCTTGTATTTATTACCACCTTTCAGTCATGTGGATGGATGCTTGAGACTAAATTCTCGCCAGTGGAATGAGTGCTGTTCTGGGGTCTGGGAACCAGCTGCAAGGGACAGAGTGCTGGATGCTGGGAATGAATGTGATCAGCAATGACCTGGTGCATGTGTGGCTGTTCTGGACTCTTCTGGAATGCAGAGGTTCCTGCTTTCTGCAGGGTCCCACAGCGCAGCCTGTTTCCCATCATCTGCCCCTAGATGAAAGCCCCCGTGGAGTCGATGAAGGCCTTTCCCCTGCACAGCCATAGCGGAGGTCAAAGGTTAGTGCCCCCACAGCTGAGGGGCTCTTACTTGGGGAAGAGACAGGATGTCTCCAGCAAACAGTTCAAATTCTTTAAGGGTGTCGTCAACATTTCCTTAAGGCAGAAAACACAGTTAAAAGCATAAACATGCAACAACAAACACAACACATTGCTGTCAGTGTTGAACCTTTGCATGTTGCTGGACCAACTGCTGTGCTTTCTACTCTCCAAGAGCCAGCAGACAAGTTGGTCTCTGTTTGCGCTCAAGGAAAACGTGAACCCAGCATAAAAAGTGTAAAGCTACATTTCTCCCTATGGACATGAAGGAGTTTGTTGGGTTCTGTCAATCAACAGCCCGAAAATGGCCACATGCAGACCTACTGACAGCTGTCAAACTGCTCACAAGGTCAGCCTACATCTGATGTTTCATCATTTCCCTTGGTTTGCTCTCTAGTAAACTCCTTATGACCAGTAGAGAGATTCCACTTTAGAAACCTCTTTACTGCCTTCCTACAAGCGACATTTTTTCCCCACAGTGGACACTCACCTAGATTTCACGAGATTAAAGCTGACAAAGCCAGAGATGTTCTTCTGTCCCGTGTTACACAAAACCAAACGTCATGACAGCAGGGCTTGTGAACTGTGCTTGGCTGTGATGTGGTGTCCTGAGGAGCAAATGAAAAACCCAGCTGAAATGTGCATTAAACAAACAGTGCTGTAAGAGTAAACAGCTTTAAATTACACAGAAGGGCAAAGCAATCAGGCTCACACTGAATTACAGCCCACATAAGTAGTTTGCAAGAACACCCAGGCAGAACATTGTTTTTCAGTGTAGAGACTGAGTGCCCACAGCCCCTTGATGACAGGGCAGCTCCATCATTGTGTGGTGGCTGGTGGCGGCCGGTGGCTTCATCTGGTTGACGAAGGTCTTCCCATCAGGCCCTGTCGCCTCCCACAAATGTGCCAGCTTCCTATCATTCACATTGCTGGAGGCCATCAGCAAGGGACTCTGCGGCTCCCTGAAGCTTTGGCCCAAGGCCCACAGGAGACATTGTTCACACTGCTGGGGCAAGAAAGCTGCTAAAAGCCAGGAGGAAGGACATGCACAGGGGAATGAAAGCACTACTGCACGTTTACATAAACGCGGTGTTCCTGCACAGAGACGTGGATGACATTGTGTACACACACATACGGTGTCTGTGTCGTGCTGTTTGGGGATCGAGACCCTCTGGACCCCACTGTGTGCTGGCGCATACAGCAGCAAACCTGCACTTTAGACTATATTTAAAATTGAACAGAAGCAATGGTTTTATTTTCCCCCACTTTTTTATTTATTATAATTATTCAACTTTCCATTTCCTTTTTTCATTTTAAAACAAGTCCTTTATTGTACTATTCTTATGTCCAGTCCTGAAGAGTTGTGGGCTGGGCTTCTGGCTGCGACTCTGTGGGCTCAGGGGAGTGGGTCTGCTGCTGCTCCTGTTGGAAGCTGGGTTTGTTTCTCTTGAACTTCTTTTTACTTCATCCTTTCGCCTGCTCTTTTACTCCACGCTGTCCTCCACATCGTCGCCTTGTTCACCATCCATTAGCAATGCTGCATACTTGCTGGCGGAGCTGAATTTCTGCACATAAATCAGAAAGAGTGGATGAATTAGTTTAAGCGGTGGGGTTTTCACCTGCCCTCTGTGGCAAACAGCAGGTTCTTACCTGGTGGTCCATTCTATTGTCATGAACCTGTTAACAAATACTCATGCAAATTCACCCTGGGACAGAAAAAAACAACTGTTTAAAAGAAAACTGACTTCTTGAAATGGTGGTTTGTTCTAAAACCTCAAGAAAGTGAAAAAGCAACAACGATGCTTCAGTAGAAGTTAGTTTAATTTATGATGCCTCATATGATTTTATCATTAGTTATTGTGCTATCATTCAGCTGAAACGCCTGGGTCTTTCTGACTTGTAGGTGGCCATCTAGTGGCCTCACCACATCCCCAGGCGAGCAACTTACAGGGCTGGGAGACTCCTCGTATTTCTTTGGCTCAGGTGCTGGTTTGGACTCCCGCTCTCGTCGGCCGTCCTTTCTGCAAGCAAGGTAACAATGAGATGAACTGGGGCGCAGCTCCACCCGGGGGAAACTCGCAGTCATTCGACAAAAGCATCTCTCATTCACCTGCACTCAATGGTGGGACTCTGCAAGCCCTTCATTTCAGTGGCTTTAAGTAATATGACCCACAACACAATCAGCTCAACAAATGTTTCGTGGATCGATGGAAACTGAGAGAAACTGCCTGCAATCTCTAGAGCTTAAATGGTTTCCAAATGCAGCCACTGTGTTTGTAACAGCAAAATAACAAAACAAAATAACTGATACTCGGGTTTAAATGTCATTATCTGTACTCTGGTAACTGGAAAATGTGCTCACAAATAGCTGGAAAGTTCTGGAGAAAAGAGGTGGTCAACATGAACATAGGGCTCTACAGAATGAAGAAAACTCCTGCAGGGTCCCTAAAGTGTGTCCATCTTTAAACAAGGTAAACATGACTGAGAGACATAAGCATTTATGAAAGCCTCAAGATCTGCACGGTGCATTAAATATGGGCTGATCCTCCTAAGATGTGGAAGATGAAAAGCGAGGGTGCACCGTAGTGTCAGAAAAAGGAGGACCACTGCCACTAAAAACTGGGAGCTCAGGGACTGAAGGACAGAGCTGCAGGACTCTGCCTTGAAGCTACTGGGATGCGAGCTGCTGACCTGTCAGACTCCTTCCGCCGATCTTTGCTGGTCGCGTCTCCTCGGCCCCTGCCTGCACCGGGCCCTGCGGGTCCCCCCCGTCCCCGTGCAGAGCCCCGGTCCCGACGTGCACTGTCTGCCTTATTCTCGTCTGAAAGGAAAGAGCCCCATACTGAGGAAAAGAAGTAGACTGGATGGCAGCTGGTTCAGTGTTCCTCCTTTGCTCCACCCACCATCACCCTGAGCAACAGCCCATGCCAAAATGTCATTCAGGCATTCAATGCTAACAGGCTTTAAATACTCAGAGTTCCACTGATTCAAAACATCTGTAGACAATATTGAGCGAAGCTGAAAGAAATTTCTGAGTGCTCTCACAATTTGCTAGTGCATTTTGAAGGGAGATTGAAGATTTGACTCCAAATGCCTCCTGAATGAGTCTGATGAAGTAAAGCATTTGGTGTCTTGCAAACAACACCTAAAACATGAGGAACAGTGAATAAAGTCCACTTGGGTTGGGAGGCTGGTTGTGCGAAGCTGTGTCAGGACAAGGGAGGACGCTTCCTCCCCCTCTTCTGTCTATGTAACAAATGAAAAGACAGTAACTCTCAACAGGTCCCAATAGCCTGGCTCAGATTAATTTGGAAGAATCAATCATCGTCTTATTTACTCTGGTTTCCCATAGCTATTAAAATAGCCTTTCAGACCAAGTCTCCAGAATGTAGTGGCGATGTACGTGGAGAACGGAAGACAATTTCCCTCCACTGGCTTTGTGCTGTTCCGAGTCCTCACTGACATCTCATGCTGTGCTGCAGCCAGGTGGTAACCGGATCTGTACTCCTCCACAAGCTTTGTGTAGAGCATCCAAACACTTCCCACCGTCTACTGTACCCGTTGCTCTCCAGTTCCCAGGCTGTATCAAAACCTGTTGAATTCTACCTATGTGTAATAAAGGGACTCATCTCATATGGGAGATGGTGGCAGGAGGGGTGGCTCAAAACTATACTGCTACTTCTCCTAGCCGACACTTTGTTTCCAATCCCATATTAAAGTAAGCAGCCATAAACCTGGTTGCTGAAAAGCCTGCTTACCTTTACCTCGCTGAGACACTTTTTCATCCACTGAACTTGAGCTGAAAAAGAGGGCAATTTGATAAAACAGAGAAGTGTGTAGAGCAAGTGTAAATGTGTGTGTGCATGTATGTGCGCGCTGCTCCTGACCTGGAGAGTTTGGGGGGCCCGTGGCTGCTGGGAGAGGTGGGGGAGCGGCCCTCAACTTCACTGGAGCTACTGCTTACAGCGCTGCGCTTGGCCCAAGCAT
The DNA here is from genome assembly GCA_018136845.1 of Heterotis niloticus. Lineage (NCBI taxonomy): Eukaryota > Metazoa > Chordata > Actinopteri > Osteoglossiformes > Osteoglossidae > Heterotis > Heterotis niloticus. The sequence continues at coordinate 12,137,036 of CM030891.1, forward strand.
TCTCCTTGGGAGGGGGCGCTGGCACCACCTTCAGTGGTAGGGCCTCTTGTTTTGAGGGCGGGGGTCGGATTCCGGGGGAGGGGGGGTCATCCTCATGGCCACCAAACACCTCATTCTCCAGAGAACGCTCACTCTCCCTGTGCCGGGAGCCTAGAGGGCATTGGTGGTGAAGACCGTGATCAAGATAATGTATTACAACACTTTTTACACACATATACATGGAACTAATAATGAAGATGGTTGGATGGTTCTTTTTTGAGACATAGCATCAAAATTGCTTAAAACATAAAACAATAAAACCTCTTATTTAAACAAGCTATTTCTTCCAAAACGCTAAAAATGAAATATTTATATTTTGCTATATTTTTTGTTTTACCATTTATTTACAGTTCTAGTCAACAGTATTGGCACCCTTGCGTTACAGGCATATCATGTAGAATTTTTCCTAAAAAAAGTGGGCAGTGAAATAGCTTTGGTCTGCATTTATTCATTTTAATACAGAGCAGAACAGGATAAAACTATAATTAAAAAAGGACATGTGAAGAAAGAGTATAAAAACTAAAAACCTGCTGTTCACAGAACTGTCAAGAGCCACCCAGGATGTGGTGGAAAGAAGAAAATTGATAGTGAATTGAAGTGTTGAAGTGAACTGTTGAAAGAACACCAAAGAAATACCAAACCTCCAAAGAGCTTAAAGCAGATGTGGAAAAAACTAGAGTAATGGTTCCAACCCCTACCATACAGCTCACACTGAACCAGGAAGAGCTTTATAGGCGAAGGCCAAGGAGGACCCCACTGTTGAAGATCAAACATAAAATACGATGACTTATCTTTGCCTAAACCCAGAGAAACCAGTCTCCTTTGGGAAACTGAACTGTAGACTGATGAAACCAACCTAGAGTTCTCTGGAAAGACAGACCAGCGATTTGTTTATAGGGGATGAAATACAACTTATAAAGAGAAGAACAGCGTACCTACAGTTAAATATGGTGGAGGTTCCACGATGTTGTGGAGTTGCCTTGCTGCCTCTGGTACTGGAGGCCTTATGTATTAAAGGAATCATGACATCAGAGGGTCACCAATCCATTTTAGAATGAAATGTGATACCCAGTGTCAGAAAACTATGTGTGGGTCAAAGATCATAGGTCATCAATGAGCAAAAATACACACCCAAATGCACAAAAGATGAATAAAAAAAGAAAAATACAGAATGTGTTAAACTGGCCAACAGTGTGTCCTGATCTCAATCCCACTGTAAACCTCCTGAAAGAGCTGAAACCTGCTGTTGGTAATAAGGAATGCTGCAAACATTCAAGAGCCACGCCAAGCCGCAATTGAAGACTGTTAGAAACTAATAGCAGAAAAGCACAAGACTACTAGATGCTATAAGGAACACTTGGAGTTGTTGTCATTCCCAAGGGTTGTGCAACCAAGAATTAAGGAAGGTGCCTACAATACTGACCAGGTTCTATTTTCTTTTTATTCTGTGGAAAAAAAAAAAAAACTACCTATAAGATACTCAGACTTCTGTTTTTGTTGTATAACTGGACAATCCATTAAAATCCTCTGTTGACCAAAAGTTAGCAACTATTAGTAACCAACTGTTACTATGAAAATACTGTACATTAAAAACTTAAAATGCAAGTGTGCAAATAATTTTGACCAGAACAATATTTTTTTACCTTACACTTTTCTCTGAAGTGATTTACAAAGGTTTATATTCTAAGCTGCTAAACATTTACCCTTTTATAAGAGGGGGGGGGCACATACTGGAGCAATTCCAACTAAGGATATCAGTCACTTACATACTACAGCAGGGAGTGGGATTCGAAACTGGGTCCTCAAAGTACAAGACAATGGTTTTAACTATGACACTACCCACAGCACCACCTCAAATGACCTTAAGCCTAATGCGAAGGGCTGCATTCCTCTCTGTGAACCTGCAAATTAAGCTATTACTGTTATACCTAAAGGGCTGTGCAGAGAGTCCCCCCCTCACCTCTTCCAGAAGTGCTGCCAGGCTGTGAGGACTCGCTGCCGGTGCGGGAGCGCTCTGCAGGCTGGTCCTCAGCACGCCAGCTGGGGTGCCTGGAAGAGCAGAGCATATAAAGTCCACTTTCTGGATAAGAGCTTGTGCAAATAACAAGAGTCAGAGAGGGACAAAAAGTGCCGTACTGGCCAGGTACACAAACTGACGCACAAGTGTGTCTTGGTGCATGCTGAGTGACACAGCAAAGCTGGAGGTATAACTGGGCCAAGAAGGCCTTCGCTGCCTGTCCTCCACACCTTTCGCGGGGCTTGCGCTCCGATGCCCTGCCCTTGTCCTCCTCCAGCTGCCTCTGCAACTTCTCTTGCTCCTTCTTGAGCCTCTCCTCCACTTCGCGCTCCCTGGATGCTGTGTCCACAGGCTTGGCCTCACCAAAGATGGAAGAAGCACGTCCAGTCTGGGTGGGGGGACCTCCACCCTGCTCTTCTTCCTTGGGAACACTACGAGGCTTCAAGTTCAGCTTGGGTCGCTGTGGGGGGCCTAAGAGAATGAAAAGCCATGGTAGAATACTTGGCTGGACACCACCACCTCTCAATCATGGAAACAATCTTGAGAATGGAACAACTATTGTGCCAGAGTGACGTACTGAAGTGAAGTTGCTCTCAACAAAAGCTAAACTGCATTAATGCGGGGGGGGGGGGGGGATTATCACCCATTAAGCTTAAAGCTAATGCTAGCTGCTCAGTTTCATTCCTCACCTCTTTCCTCTCGACGGTCATCTCGTCTATCATACCGGTCATCACGGTCCCCATAGCGGTCACCATAACGCTCCCCGCTGCCCCGATAGTCATCACGCCGGTCATCATAGTCGCGCCGGAACCCACTGCCAAAAGGGCGACGACCCCCACTGCGGGAATCATAACCTGGAGATGTGGGAAAAAAATTTAAAGAATTACTACAAATCTCTTGAGAAAAATTGTAAAAACCAGATATTAGCAACAGCAGCAAGTACTGTAACTGTAGACTGGATGGTGACAGACCTCTGTCATAGTCTCTGCGGTCCCGGTCATCGTACCGATCGCGGTACCGGTCCCTGCCCCCATCGTAGCGGTCATCTCTCCGAGGCCCATCACGGTACCGGTCTGACTCATAGCGGTCACGTGACCCTGGAAAAAGAAAAGCCTGTAAGTGTGGTGCTTTGCCACATATACTTCTTTGTGGATCTGGAAAGGCTGTCACTCACGTTCCCCAAAGGGGTCCTCCCTCCGTGGCCCGTCATCTAGGTCCGCAGACGGACGCGCTCGCCAGTCAGAGTCTGTCTTGTCTGGGCCACTGTCACTTCTGTTCCTGTCTCGGCCAGACATGGAACGATCATCCCTCTCTGAGGAGAAAATCAATGGAACCCATCAGGAAGCCCACAAATAAAAGTCCAAAACAATAAATATCAACCACACCTATGTGCTGTTTTACCAAGTAGACTGAAAACAAAAATAATAATAATAAAAAAAAGGTTAGTACATTGTACAAAATGTGTAAAAAAACTAAGTATCCCCCTGGGGATGCTTTTAAAAGGGGACCAAAGCACAGTTTGTTCCCTTTTAATCTGAGATCATGTCATGCAGAGATGGCTGAAATAAAGCTAATGTTGAGAGCTACAGTGGAGAGTATAGGTTTGCATGCACAAGAAAAAGGAAATTCATAGGCAGCCCAGCCATACCTTTCTCGTTTGACTGGTCTGCAATGTCCACACGGATCCTGCGGTTCCCCAGGTTCTACATAAAAACAACGAAGACTTGAACCTCCTCAAGCGCAATACTGTGAAATGGCACAATAGGGCCACCTGGTGGCTGCAGTGATTAAGAGCAGCGTTTCATAATGGAGGCTGAGCTTATCAGCCAAACGCCACATTGTTCAAAAGCAGCTCTGCCCATTTAAGGTGTGGCTCAGCTTCAGATAGGAACTCTAGTGTGTGGAGTGCCATACTGACCTTCTACAGCAAGTCTCACCCTGAGGATCCTCTGTGTACACCAGGTTTTCTTATAACAAATCATGCTAAGTCACATATAATTTAATCCGCGGTACTTAAAACCTCATCATAGTCAACCATGTTTGGAAAATAAAAGTGGCTCTTAATTTTTTGGGTAAAATTTTAAATGCTCAAAAGTGATTTAAATACAAATGATAATCAAAGAGCAAATTACTGAGGTACCTTTTTCTTAAAATGACTGGTATACTAAGAAAGCTTGAAGTGTGTGAAAGTAAGATTTTGGCCTTAATTTCTATCAACAGACATGCATTCAATAGAAGAGACCTTAAGACTAGTTTTCTGTTACAACCTAAGCAATCGATATTAAGGACACTGCTGGAAATGAATTAATATAATATAAAAAAATGTCACTGATGAATAATTACTTGCTCCTTTGTTGTGGCTCACCTCCTCATTGAGGCTGAGGGCACGCAGGAGAGAATCCACATCGTCAAACTCGGCATATCCAAAACCCTTCAGCCGCTCCGGGTTGCTGGGCTCCCTGGGAAGGCGCACAGCACTGATCTGCAGGATGATAGAAAGGGGCAGATGTCAATGGGTTATTAATATTCTAAACAAAAGAATGTAGACGGGCTGTAACCGTTTAACAGTTGCATATCCTTTCAACTTTTCACCTCACTTTCACAGGTTCATCTAAGAACACTCCTGACCGTTAAAAATAAAATATGTTATAAACAAACTTAAGCTTCACTTTTCTTGCACCCTTAAGCAAGGTAATATAAAAACAACTTTAAAAGTCTCATAAAAGAAATTACAAAGTAAATGGAGAGTATCAAAATATAGAAATAGTGACGGAAATGATTCACAGTAAAATTCCACAGTTGGAAGTTGTATCTGAAACATCTGAAGAATTTCTACTCGGAACACTGTGCGTGTATGGATCCCTAAAAGCACATAAACTCCACATAATCTCAAGGTAAAACATTTAACATGGACCTCTCCTGCCACCAGCACCACCATCCTTAAATGATTGATTTTGATTCTGTCCTAAAGCGGGTCAATCTCACTTGAATGCCTGTACCAGTAGATTTTAATGCAACTGAAGGCAAGCTGAAAGTTTCAATATTCTTTGCAGGAAAACTACGAATGCTATTACTCTATACTGACATAGACTCTGTGGTGTAGGCGTAGGACCAGAGACAGCCAGGGTGAATATTATTTTATGCCCTAACAGCGACAATAAGGAAAATTATTCCCTTTCACAAAATTAAACTGTATTTGGTGGTTTCCAATGCTACAGCCCTTCACTTGAGACATTCATCATTGCCCAGAAATGGGAAGGTATTAAAGTGCATTAGAACATGCAGCTCAGTTACATGGATTTAAATTCAATCCAAGTATAATGGCGGAGGAAAAGCTCTCTGAGTTTTGCTGTGCCTAGACTCGGAAAGCCTTATTGGAATGTCCTGACATACTACACTGAAAGCTAGGAGGGTAAATTCAGCAAAGGGATCATGCAGTTACTCTTTACAAACGATCCCATGGAACATAAACCCATCATGCAGAAACACAAACCATTTCTCCATTTCTTAATTTTAAAGCTAATCTGTCAATACATGCTGTGCCAAGGATAAAAATTCTCTGCTAGTGCGTTAGCAATGCGCTCATGTCGCTGCAGTAAAGTTAAATGTAACTAAATACAAGCGTGTAGTTTCAAATACGACACACCTCTATAAACAAAACTACAAACTTCTTAGTTGACAGCAACAGTACTTGCAGATTTCATTAAAGTTTCCATTTCTCTGACAAAAATTATGGACTTCCTTACATCTAAAACCACATTACATCCTGGAGCTCATACCATATTTATACTATAAAATGTATTATTGGCCAGGTCCGACCTATACAAATTGAGGCAGTGTCTGGCGGCACAGTGGAACAGTAGACTGTGCAACTGGATTTAAGTTCTATCCTAGCTCAGTCTGTGTGGCGTTCTCCTTGCGTTTACATGTCCCTCTCCCCCCCCCCACAGTCCACAGGCATGCGTTTCAGGTATAACGGTGACAAAATTACACGCAGTGCCTGTACGTGCGTTATCCCTCTCTGTTGTGTGAATAGACAGACACTTGGAAGTAGCTTAGTGTTTATCTACCACTGCAACTGAACTTTGACAAATAGGAGTAATAATACTGTTGTATCATGATATTTACCAGTCGCTGGTCAATTGTATCATACAGATTTTAAAATGCCAAATTAAACAGCTGGATGCCTGAGTGGAGCTGTGTGACCTGAAGTGGCCTGGCAGGGTGAGCATCTGAGAAAACACACACACACACACACACACACACACACACACACACACACACACACACACACACCGCCTACGGGGTGACAAGTTGCACTGCAAAGCCATTCCCAGAGTAATTCAATTATGGCTAAAATCTTAACTCTCTAATCCAACGCAACCACTGATACAGCACTCACGCTGAGTCCGCGGAAGAAGTCCTTGATTGAGTCCTCTGTGACGTCGTAGGGCAGATTCCCTAGGAAGGCTGTGTAAGGGGGACTGCGGGGGAGACGCGACCGATCAATGTTGGGCTCACGGGCAGCTCGGGGGGCAGTGGGCAGGATGGAGCGGTCAATGGGTGGAGCCCGGTAATAGTCATCCTCTGTGTGCCAGGAAGTGGAGACTAGGGAAGAGAACACCTCTTTAAGCGTGCACCTCATGCCACACGGATCCAGTAAAGCTGAACTTTCCACTAGGTCAAGAGCGCTCCATGAAAGCTGAGCAATTAATCTGACAGCTGTAGGCTAACAGAAACATTTTCCTGCAGCTCACCGTCTCCCTCCAAGTCATCTGTCTCATCCGCCCAGCTGGTGGACTTGGCGGGAACATAGCTGGGGGGGATACCACCACCACTACCACCACCACCACCACCACCACCACCACTATCCTCTGCAAGGAAGTCAGTTAAGGTGAGGGTTTTGCCCTTCTTATTCTTCTTCTTAGCTGTAAAAAAAAAAAAAAAACAGACAATGGAAAATGCTTAAATGCATTTGTCAATTAAGGACGCCATCATGACTCTGCACTAAATTTTAAAAGTCCACAGAAACCCACAGACTTACAAAGGAGCCAATGGCTTCAAGGAATTACTTGAGAGTGAGAGTTAACCCACAAAACTAAACCAAAGGAGCATTTGACATCACAATACAGTTAAAGATCATAGCACAATTAAAGCCTGAGAATCAGACTAGAGAAATAAGAAAACCAAGGGAATGCATGACAAACCTAAACCTCAGTCACATTTCATAAACAATTCTCATTCTATCAGGAGAAGAATAAAATTACTTTTGTATCCAACACCTACATAAAATATACATCAAACCTGACTAATTTCGAAGTGATTCAGACAATCGGAATCAATATAAATCTATGCTTTCTCAGTATAAAACATTATAAACCTATATTAAAAAGTATAGAACAAATGCTGAGATCTTATATTTTATTCAAAATAAAAATATCTTCCAAGGACTATAAAGTCATAGCCAAGTTCACGTGTCCTCAGATGGACTACAAAGTGAAACCGGCACTTGCTTTTTGGGACGACTGAACCATAAAATGTTTCTCTTCACATCATCAAACTTTACCTGACAACATAAAAAATGTATTTGATCTCTTTGGAATGATCATTTTGGCTATAACCTCCTAGAAATACACAACAGTAATGTATTACAACAGACATATCAAACACTAAATACAAAGCTAACTATTAAATGGGCAGATTATATAAGAGTTGCCACCTTGTACTCCGACGGATGTGTTTTGAATTGCACTTCCTGCTATAATACCCGAGCAACATATTTACCTAGAATTACACCATATAAAATAACTCAGCTTTATAAATCTGTAAAACATTATAAATATCTTTGGAGAACAGCTTAAGCTAAATTAATACTGTATGTTGTAAATTATTTTATGAATACTTGGCAAAATAAATCAGATTCTGATTCTGATATACACTTACTGTTTCATCCTGAAATGATTTTTATTATGATGATCAACTAACGTATCTTAACTGTCTGAAAACAATGTTTTATCTACAATAGCAGTATTTCTCGGTGCTGACCTGTGACACATCTGCAGGTATTGTGAAACATTTCTGATAAGAGAATGAGGAAGAAAACAATCTCAACAGTTAAAACAAAAATAAATAAATTAAAAAAAGACACATTAACTTCCAACATGCCAGAACCATGTATGTTCCAGGCAGGGCTTGTTTTCATCTTGCAACACGAAGTCCAGACAAAGACACAACGACCTCCATTGTGGGAAGTAAAATCCCTGATGTCAGGACATTCCCAGAGTGCAGAATGTGGTGTGTTTACACACCGGGTGGCACCTCCAAAAACAGCCGTGCTCATCCAGGATTATGCACCACAGTAAATCACAGTAAGCGATGGACTGATATTAAATTTTATAACTCACATTTATTTATGCTGCTGGCAATTTTCCCAAAGCAACTGACATTGTCAAACTACAATAATTTATCCATTTATACAGCTGGTTTATTTTTTCCTGTATTAGCTTAGGGTGGGTAGCTTGGTCACAAATACTACAGTGGGAGGTGGAATTCAAACCTGTGACCAGAGTCCAGAGGAATCTGTTCTGATCACCACACAACCTGCTGTGGCAAAAATTATAACTATAAGAGCATTTACAAAAATATTAGAAGCAGTGCAAAATGTTAGCTTAGCAACATGATAAAAGGAAATCCCCTAAAATCAGTTCTGTTTCATCCTTAACAGCATCTAAACAGTTGAACTTATGTACACAGCTGACATGTACATGACAACAGACATCATACAAATTCGGTAAAGTTACAAACCCAGTTATTGTTGATACCCCTGAAATTGTACCACTCTTGCATTTAAATAGGAGTACTTTACAACAAATTACAGGAAGGACACTTGGCCACATTTTGACGACACCAGCCTTTTAATGAGCAATGAAATGAGAAATAGTGGGCAAATTTACAGGCGTTAGCGCTGATGTCTTGGGGCGCCTGGGCCGTGTGCTTGGATGCAGGTTCGAATCTTGCTCAGCCCAAGTTCTTCCCGTATTCACATGGACGCCCTGTCAATACCACTACCCTGCGTCTGACTGACAATACATCCAGAGTTTAGCCTGTGTCACACCCTATGCTTCTGGGAAAGACTCCAGGCCACAGAGACCCTGCACTGGACAACCAGCTTTTCACCATGGGTGGACTAGTTCATCAGTCAAAAAAGCACAACTACGTATCCATAACACTACACCTTAAGTGAACATTTAGCTGAAAACGCTAGCAGGCTAACACACACACACTTGAGGATGTAGTCTAACGTCATCGGCATTACAGTCACTGTTATTATAACTTTATATGAGTAGAGCAGATGTGGATAAGAGCGTTTTGACTACCAGACTGCAGGTCCACGGCAGAAGATCGATCTGTTTGGCCGCCTGTCGACATGAGAGGTTTCTGACGCGCCCCCCCTCCCACTTCTCTTCCTCCTCAGCAGCGCGAGGCCCCGTCGCCTCGCGACACTTCGAGCGGGCGTGCCGACCACTCCGCCTCGCGTGTCCCTCAGCCCCGGTGCTCGCCGGGAGCGCACGTGGGCAGCTCAGCTCGGCTCGAGCCGTGGCGGCGCACGGCCCCGCCCTCCGCCACGGCGCATGCGCCTCCTCGCGGCTAATAATCGGCGGACACAATGTAGCAGCGTCTCCGCGTTCTGTCGCAGCGGCGCGACGAGCCTCCGTCTGGGGCGCAGCGGCCACACACATAAACGGGCCTTCTGCCCACCCGGACGCCTCGCATCCCACACAGATCGACGCTGCGTGCCGCACCGCACGGCGCGTCGCCGATGTGCGCGCCGCATGCAGCGAAGCGCCGCGGAATAAACGTCGCGCTCGCCCCCCTCGCCTTCGCTACTACGTCTTACAGCTCGCACATACCGGGAGGTTTGACGCGCACTTCCTGTACGAAAGGCGCGAGCAGTGCCACCACGTCAACGCACAGGCACTAAAGCAATTTCATACGTCCCAGGCGAAACCTGTCCCACTCTTAACTGCATGTTCTTCCTATTATAGCCACACCGGCCCAGCCCGCCTGCCCACATAACCCTCACCTGACGCCGCCATGATGGAGAGTGAGTCCCCGCCGGTGTCCCGGATGGAGGCGTCACATGCTCATCATCGAGAACGCGCATCGGCGCTTCCGCCCGTCGCCTGTCAAAAGTCCCCGTGTTGTAGGACTGTACTGAAATGAGCTTGATCTCCTAATAATCACATTTAAAAGTTAACAGGAGAAATTCACATTTATTTTACCACATCGTCTAACTACTAGGAACATTTCCTTAAATCTAAACACCCGAATGATGTGCTGATGTATGACGTGCCTAGAATATAATGCCCTTATGTGTAAATGCATACTTGAAAACTGTTTTAGTTGTGGACACAACCAGCCGTGCAGATACAGGGAACGAAATGGAATGCAGGAATTTTTTCTGCCACCCCATACTCATGCAGAATATTGGTAAACTGGATTTGGGTTCAAATTCTCACAAGTCCACCTTAAAATCGTTGTGAGGGAGAAGTGTTGCTGAAGGAGTACCTGCACAAAAATCAGAAAGAAAAGATCATATTTTTTTCTCAGCAAGGATGCGTTATATTTATTCAAGTTTCACCTTGTTAGTTTGCTTCTCATATGCCTACTGGTGATGGAACATAATGAATCAGTTTCATAAATGTACTGAAATTTGGTGTTCTTTTCAAAATGACCATTTTACAAACACCTCCTCAATACATAAACAGAGTTAGGACTGTAAGTCTGTTTGCAACTCCAAAGTTACTTGTACCACCAAGTCACAATCAATTAAAGCTATAGTAGGCAGAGTTTATGGTCTGTAAAACTCTGAGATAAAGCCATTATAAATGATGAAAGTACTGATCACTTCCATTCATTCATCATCAATAAATCGATCAAGGTTGTGAGGTAGGACAAATTTCATTTCCATTAAGTGGTAAGTTCATTAGTAGTCCAATATAGTAAAGAACATTAATTTTTTTAACATCACAGTACATTATTTAAAATTACTGAATAAAAAAACTCCATCTTCACAAGCTCCTATTCAGTGCCACTGTCCAGTGTTTGTCAGCTTCTGGTCACAATCGGCTGAATTTATTATCTCCATAATCAGTAATGATTTAATAATGCATTACTTAATTCATGGGGTAAAAATTCCATAAAATCCATAAAAATTCTTAAATAAAAAATGTCTACACTAGAGTTCTCTTTTTTTAGATTTTTAATTGACTTACTGATGTTGACCCGCATTAAAATGCAAACTTCAAATGTACGAAGAAATATTTTATGTCCACAAACTCCAAATTCACTGCAAATTCTTGACTGACTCATCCCATAAATATGTAATGTTTATCATGAAATTATTGAGGCAAACATGAGATTTGCTGCATTGTAATACACCAAAATATTAAAGTTGGCCTTCAGATCTGCTATCTCTACAATCTGTTCATATCTAAATATGCAAATTTCAAACAAGTTGTTGCTTCAGGTTTCTTTGGTCATGACTGGCTACCTCAGCTATACCTTCTCTTCTATCCCACACTTTCCACCTTGTCCTGCCTTTATTTTTCTGTGGCATCATCTATCTGATCTTTTCTACTGCACCCATGTGGAAGGGGTTCACCTCGGGAGGGGTGGCATTCAGCTGAACAAGCAGTTTTTATAAAAGCAGGGATCTTTCAGAAAAAAAAACTCACTTTTTATTTATGCAAAATTGGTGACTAACTAGCAAACAGAATTATACCTCAGTGGATGAAGAGGTGCAGGCGTTAGGACCTGTTGAGCTGGAATGTGGGAGTTGCCGCTTGCGGGCCAATAAAATAGCCGTCAAAGGCAGAGACGCATGTAGAACTGAGCAGCAGTTCAACAGTTTTAGATCCAATAGATACACATTTTGTTAATAAGGATAGGAATAATGGCAAAAAGTTAGAGTATGTTAAAAGTACAACAGGCTATACAATAATTCATTAAGTGATATTTTTACTCGATAACAACCTTTCAGTGAAGAAACTGAAAGAGAAAGCATGCACAGAGTATGAGCAAAGCATGCGCTTAAATAGCAAAACTTTACAAAAGATGTTGACAAAAGGACAAAAATATGCAAAAATCAAAAATAATATACAGCTGAAACTATTGCAGTTTTTTCATACTAAAATACTAAGAAACTAAGATCACTAAGAAGCTATAGCTTTAAAACCTAAAGAGATGTTTAAGTTATTATTCATCTTAATTGTAACACAGCAGATTGAAAACTACAGTTTTCTGCAAAAGTTTGGGCACCCCTGGACAAATCATGCTTCGTTGATATTCTGCGTAAAACAATGTGAGCACAACTTCTTCATCAAAAAGCTTCAACATGACAAATTTCTACAAATTTTTATTCACTCTCACTGTTTATCTTCTGAATTGAACTGTATGTTTTATTTAATGCTACTAATATTATTCAATGATAAAACTGAGTTTCCACTTAAAATGATCACTTGTGTTGCCAGTATGATTATAGGTAGGGGGACATCAGTATGTTTTAATATAATACCATAAGGAAAATTGAAAGGATGACTAATATTGCACTGAAATTTTATAAATACTTGCATTAGTTGTATGTTTTATGTTCAGCAGTTTAACAGCATTTTGATGTGATGACCTGTATTCACACTTTCCTCTCTACATGAATGACCGAATAATTCCTTTTTTGCCAAGCAAAGTACATTTTTGGTCTGTATAATACCTTGTATGAATATGGAAGTCAGTGTCGATACTTTTTAGGACAGTGGACAGTGGTGGTTCATCACTTTTGGAAGTTTTACAGTTGTCCCCATTATTTCTCTGTGCTGCTGTTTTTATTTCTGTGCTGCTGTGACCCAGTGCTGCTGTTCTGCAATAAAAAAGACAGCAGAAAGAGACAATTAGACTGGTATGATTGTGAAACCCATATTGGGACACACCTCTTAATTATTGAATTCAGGTGTTTCAAGCAGACCCATTGCCACAGGTGTATAAAATCAAGCACATTTACAAACATTTGTGAAACAAAATGGGTTGTTCTGAAGAGCTCAGTGATTTTTAATGTGGTACTGTGATAGGATGCTTCTCTTGCAATAAGATAGGTTGTGGAATTTCATCCCTGCTGGATAATCCATGGTCAACTGTAAGTGATTTTATTTGAAAGTAGAAACGTTTAGGAACAACAGCAGCTCAGCCATGAAGTGGAAGACCATGTAAAGTCACAGAGCAGGGTCAACGACTGCTAAGATGCATGGTGCGTAAAAGTCACCAACGTTCTGGTGATTCCAGTGACTAAAGAGTTAAAAACCACTGCTGGCATTAATGTAAGGACAAAAACTGTGGGGGGAGCTTCTTGGAATGGGTTTCTATGGCCGAGCAGCTGCGTGCAAGCCTTGCGTCACCAAGTCCAATCCCAAGTGTTGGATGGAGTGGTGTAAAGCACGCTGCTGTGGGGCAGCAGAAAAGTGTTCTATAGAGTGACGAATCGTGTTTCTCTTTGGCAGTCAGATGGGCGAGAGAATGTTACCTGCTTGACTGCACTGTGCCAACTGTGGAGTTTAGTGGTGGAGGGATAACGGTGTAGGGCTGTTTTTCAGGGTTTGGGCTAGCCCCCTTACTTCCAGTGAAGGGCAATCTCAATGCTTCAACATACCAAGACATCTTGCTTCCAACTTTGTGGAAACAGTTTGGGGAAGGCCCTTTTCTATTCCATCATGACTGTGCCCCAGTGCACAAAGCTAGGTCCATAAAGACATGGTTGGATGAGTTTGGTGTGGAAGAACTTGACTGGCCCGCAAAGAGCCCTGACCTCAACCCCATCAAACACCTTTGGGATGAACTGGAACAGAGATTGCGAGCCAGGCCTTCCCATCCAACATCAGTGCCTGACCTCATAAATTCTCTACAGAATGAATGGACACAAATTCCCACAGAAACATTCCAAAATCTTGTGGAAAGCCTTCTAAGAAGAGTGTAAGCTGTTATAGCTGTAAAGGGGGGACCAACTCCATATTAAAGTCTATATGTTTGAATAGAATGTCGTTAAAGTCCCTGTTGGTGTAATGGTCAGGCATTCCAATACTTTTGTCCATATAGTGTACAGTATATCCGCGTTTCATTCGCCACATTGGCCCACCAACTTTTAAGTTAGCGTGTAAGCAAATACAATTCAGGGTGTAAACATTTGTGAAGAACATGGAAGAATTCATCTCCTGTGCAGGCCATACATGTAGCATTCAGTAAAAAGCTGCATATAAAAGACTAAGAATTTAGATGTGTGAATTTACATGTGACTATACAGTTTGACTTGTCTAACTTGCATTAGTTACTGACTGCTCTTTCTATCTCTTAGATATTTCAAGAAATATTATTTTCTTAATGTTTTATGTGGTGGGAACATACAGAAATCAGTAATAAATTTTATGCTATATTATGAATCTTTAAAGAAGTCTGAATGAAGGCATTCAAAGTTAAAAATTATTGTTTTAGTAAATATAAAAGTATTATGTAATGAGGCCTGAAAAAAGGCAGACCAAGGCCTAAAAAACTTGCCAGTTACTCTGGATCATTGCTGGGCCGAGAGTCTGCGTGCATTAAAAATATGGAGTTCATTTCAATACACATGGATCAAATTAACTCCCCGTGTTGATCTTGCCATCCACGTTAGAGTGGGGATTTTTTGTGTTTCTGAGCAAAATGAGGAATGAATTATTTTCCAGTGCAACTTTCATTTATTACAGAATTGTACCAGAAACATGTAACCAGCTATGTGGTGCAAGAGCCCGTGAACAACCCTGGCTTCCATCAAGTCTGGCTTCCAGTCTAGGAAGTCTATCTCCATGGTGGATCCAGCTGGATCAGATTGTCTTCCTTTCATGCTTTCAGTTTACAATTTGCATTTTTATCGGGCGGGGTTGTCGGCTCCATGCCCAGCCCCCAACCTCGGGGTGACCTTGGTGAGCAATTTTTTTTTTTTCATAACTTGAATAGTGGGAGGAAACAGGAGCACCTGGTGGAAACCACTGTGAAGATGAGAGAACATCCACAGTCAGAGCAGACTGAACAGGGGTCAAACCCACATCATGGTGCCATCTCAGCCTACACTGCAATGAAGCTTTTCAGGCTACAAACCTTAACAAAGGATATAAAGAAGAGCACCAACAAATCCTTAATTTTGGCTTCAAGTCCAGTCAGTACCTCATACTGAACACCCCCCTTCCATCTGCATGCCAGTGAAGTTGACTCTGGGGCAAAAAAATGGGCCAAGCCAAACACAGCAGGAAATTTAGTTTATCATGGTTGTAACAACAAATGAATGATCAGGAAATTAGCAAAAATTAAACAAATAAAGTAACTAAGCCTTCAGTAGTTTTTCCTTAAATTTCCTTAAGCACTGAAGCCTTGAGGGTAAATCTGCAGAGATTTTTTATACAAAGACCCAGTTCCGAAGGCTTTTAAAATAGTTAAATCTCAGAAAATTTGTTTTTGGAATGTTTGTACATCTAGGTGTGTAAGTTTGAATTTACTTTAATATTTTAGTCATTATGATTCGACTTTTGTGTAAAAGCAGGTTATAAGGTCTGTGTTTTGCAAAACTGTTCACTATGGTAAAGTTTCCCAGAAAGTGTTGTACAGGTTGAGGTTTTCAGGAAGGTACAGTAGGTGTTTACTGTACAATAAGTCCAAACATCACACCGTCTGCACTGGACAGGACGTTTATGGAAACGGCTCCCTGGCCTGCCTGTTTTGCTTCACGGTACACAGTGTGGTGAATGTACTCTGCTCTCGCACAGTCAACTCTTGCAGCTCTTTAATGCTTCCACCAGAAGGCAGTGTAGCCGTTAGAAACGTAAAAAGCAAATCGCAAAAGGCTGTTTAGGCAGCGAAAACTTTTTTTAAACCTCATAATTATTACTTTGCTGAATGATGGCTCCTAAGGGCAGCTGCTATGTCCCACAAATCTGTTTTATTGCTGACTTGTGACTGACAACTGTACCAAACTAAACTGTGAATTTTGTTTTTAATCTGTTTGTATTTACATTTACTGTGCTTTCTGGGGATTATGATTCGTTTTCAGCCTGTCTCCTTGTTTGGCTCTTTTGACTTTTGTCGTCGAGACATATGGTTTATTAATTTTTAATACAAAGCCCAGTGCATCTCAGCTCCAGATTTAAGGCGCGTTATTAAGGCAGTGCTGCTAGTGTTGCATAACACCTAGAAGCTGAGCAAGCAATGTGGCCTGAATCATGCACACTGGGCAGGGCTGCTATGGGCAGCGTGACACTTAGATGATAGAAGCCAATTTGTTCCGTGTAACATTAACAAACAGTGTTGTATTATACAGGGTGTACATTGTGAAAGCTTCATGTTTATTCTAGAGGCTTCCGCATGTGGAACAGTGCTTCCTCAGCTTAAGTGCATGTTCCTTGGTCTAATTTGTAAGGTTCATTTGCACCAAAGTTTAAAAATGTTGTTCTTTTACTTATTACTCCAACGCTTTGCAACATGATGGCAATTTATGGTTACTGTCACAAGCTGCTGTCCAAAGTCATATTAATAGCTGCTGGAAAAAAAATTTTGGGAATGAATGACTTTTCTGACTTGGCATCTGGTAAGTAATGGGTTCTGGTAACGTCCGTACCGGATTTCAGTTCCATCCACACATAGACTTTTCATGTTGTCTGTTTTCCCCCAAATTTTAAAGTTGTTGCCATGGAAACAGATTCCACACGTCTGGCTTGGCTGGCGGGGCAAGGCCACAGCGACTGGAGGAGGAGGGACGGCTTGCTCTGCAAACTGGCCCGCAAGGAGGTGAAGTGCACTCCCCTGCTCACATTGCCATGGTAACCGAGAACCACACTGCCAAACATCTCAATCACTGTTTTTCAGACAACGGATCTCTCATAACTTTCCATAGCGGAGCCTTCAAGACCGTGCAGCACTCCACTGGAGTTTTCACAGCCAGACCACACCGATCAAGATTGAGATGATTATCACTACTGGGTCTTTCCTGTTTTGGAATCCAAGCTGGTGTTTACTGTCGGTTTGCAAGTAGAACGTAAAAAGATAAAACACCCGGATAACTTGAAATTCAGTCCAGTTATTTTGGTCACATCCAGACTCAACCACAATGAACGCCTGTCTGGTTATTTCTCCTTAATCTGCAGACCCTGAGAACATAGTCTTTGATATGATGATGAGGATGACGATGATGATGTTCAGATAGCTACAAGGTCACTTCAGACTGTGAAGCAAAAACAGTACCAGTTACCATATTAGATATTATCCAGAGAAGCCAAAAAGCCCCCAAGGAAGTCTCTCAGAAATTTTAAAAGCACAGAGAGGAGAATAAATATCCTCCATCAATGAAATGAGTACTGAGTCCCTCGCACTTTTAGAGGGACAAAGACATTTAACTGAGGAAATTCCCACTGCTTTACAGCTACTAAGTAGAGCTTCTTTGGTTCTATTGTCAGTGGGAAGGCTAAGCAAGTCTAGAGCTGTCTGTTCAGCACAAATCGGACCTCAGAGTTAAACCAGGTGTGAAATCCCTAAGTCACACTGCCCGCCAAGAATGGCAGCAAGCTGTTACCAAAACATCTGCACCCAAGCGAGAAGCTCCACGGCTGAGTCTTCACAGAGACACAGACATGCAGAAACTCAAGTAGACGCTGTTACCCTGGTGTGTCAGGGATGGATGCTGCTTTACTTCACCTTCCAAGGAGCATTTAGTGCACCAAATGTTGATTTATAGCAGTTGGTTGCAGCGTTGCTGTGATGGTCTAACTGTTTAAGGAGCTTCTGCTACTTGACTGAAGGATCCTCAGCTTCCTCTCGGCATCCCTGCTCTCGCTGAAGATCAACAGGCTGCAGATGCCTAGGCCTCCACGCTGTGACTCAGCCTCGCTCTGCACGGACCCCTTATAATTTAGCTTTGCTCCGTTTTCCAACCTCAGTTATTTCTGTGTGAGGGCTGGCGACGACGCCCAGGGGGGAATTTTTACTCGGCAATTACAGTTTAGTATCCCCAGCGATGCTCTCTTTGGACGCCACCGCACCTCACCCTGCCCTGTAAAAGATCTGCCTACACGAACAGGTTTTCGGTAGCGGTGTGGACCAAGTAAACTGGAAACAATATGAACCAGGAAAGAAAAGATCTGCTTCACAGTTTAAAAGCGGTGGAGTCTCCTTTTTAATGTGTATTTACTCTGCTCCTGCAGCACTAAGCCTTGACTGCAACATCACACCTGGCCCATAAAGTCAACAACGTGGTCACAAGGAAGCTGGTCCTCCCAGGCCATTGATGGGTTGAGCTTCACAAATACTCCCTGAGGGAGCAAGCAAACCGTGAGCGAATAACTCTGGTGTTTACAGTGATGAGTGGACATTTGCACTAAAGGGAGATCAGCATTTAAGTGCTCGAGAGGGTGGAAGCAATGACTGTAAATGCCAGCATGTGTCTGTTTTATAGCCTCTTCTCTCCCAAAACTTTCCCTGCTGGAAAACTACCAAAGTGTGCAGCTTTACAAGTGTCTGGAGGGAAATGCTGAAGGTCTTTGCCACTGAAGACCACTTTGCAACACCTCATGGTGAATTACAGTTGAGATGTTAAACCAGAATGCTTCAGCTGCTCTGATGGTCAGGGGTGAAAGTTGCCATTTGATGAGATCCGACTGCTGATGGATGTTGTAGCTGCGTGAACGACACCTGTTCAAGCAGGCAACTGGGAACTGACTGCTGCCCTTTTACATGAAACTCATGCACCTCGTTGTCTCCACCAGCATTTGAGTTGAACTAAGACTGCATGCAGATCCACACTGAAGTTTCCATCCTCTGCGGTTGTAGTGCTGTTGGATAATGCCTCAGTGATCCCTCCTGCCAAGATTCATTCATCTCAGATAAGTCCCTAAGGGAAAATCTTGACTGTAACACCCGTGTGTGTTGTGGCAGCTTTCACCTGAAAGATTTATGGTCTGTATGATCTCACTCGGAAGAGCTCGCTTCCCTCTCGAATCGCTTCAGCTCAGCAGGGAGGCACCTGGTTTCGGCTCAGACGCTCAGGTGGCCACTTAAACCTGCGGTGTGCGGTGCGGATGGGATTACCCGCTTTCCTGTCTCAATCGCCGCCATCATTGTACTTTGCTGTGGATGCTACTTCACTCATGCATTACATCAGCCATGCCGATCATTTAGGCATGCCAGTGGCATTACTAATGGAGTTATGATTCCCTGGATGCATTTACCTGGATTTTGTTAGCACACGTCCTACAGTAATGCTTGGCAAAAGTTGCAGGCAGTTGTGTGTAGCAATCAGGTGTGACAAGGCCATCCATTCTCTTAAAATAATTTAAGTGTCAGATACGCCAGGCTATTAGTCTGCCACATGAAAAGATTTCTCTCCAATACAGCTAATTATGTCATGAGGATGATGTTATCACAAAGGTACCTGCCAGCACCTCCTGATACCTGGCTCAGGCACTTGTTTGCGTTGTATGATGTAATAAAGCGATACCCCATTTCGACTCCCAGGATCCGTAATAAAGGATTAGCAGATAAGCGCAGTTCCCTCTTTCGGCTTCGGCTCCATAAGTCACGTCAGTGTTTTTCCTGAGGTTCCCGAGGAAGGAGATTATCCCATTGCTGGATGTTGTTTATGAACACACCAACCATTTGCTCCAACAGGCCCGTGCGTTACAGCGTCTGGGTCTCGTCTGGGCGGCAGCAAGGTTGTCGTCTCAGCGGCACTGTTTATGAAAAGGGATGGATGAGCAGAGGTGTAAGCTGTCTGTAACAGGATGCCAGAGAGCGGTTTCATAATTCCGACTAAGTACCGGATTATAATTATGCCCATTCAGTGAAGGAATTTAAATTATGCACCTGTGCTATGCTGCACGTCATGGTCTTTGCCTTTAGATGGAATGGCTGCTAACTGCATTTAGATGGAATGGCTGCTAACTGAATGTTGCCTGCAATATGACTTTGGACAGCAGCTTGTGACAGTAACCATAAATTGCCATCATGTTGCAAAGCGTTGGAGTAATAAGGGTGGAATGGCTGCTAACTGCCTGCAGTGGATCCCCATCGGTCAAACAAATGATCGGCTTGCCAAACAAGCCGGGATCTCTTCTCCGTTAGCCGGAGCAGAAGCAAGCAGCGCTATGGCCGCCTCTGTCCGTTAAATGAGAAGGCAGACAGCAAATGTCACAAAAGTTCAAGGCAGATGAAGCAATGCGATGTGCATGGGAATGCTTAGTTGCATGAAATGTTGCACAGAAGTTGTCAAGACAGAAAGTCAAGATAAATGTTGGTTATCATGGTTGTGAGGGGAGGAGGGAATGTTTATTAGCAAATTCCAACTGCCTGAAATCAGTATTCTCTCGCACTGATGTCTGGGTTACATAACTATGAGAACAGCAGATTTAAAATGGAATGCCAGGGTCACTTTTCAGTTTCATGACAAATTTGCGCCTCGTCATCTCTCTTTCTGACTTGCATGAGGTTTTTCAGCAAATGGTCATATGTTTATTTATTTAGGTGACACTTTTAGCTAGAATGACATACACAGTCAAGCTGCTTACAGCAATTTTTCCGTTTGCAAAGCAGGGTGACTTTAGTGGAGCAGTTCAGGAAAAGTGCCAGAGTACTGCAGCTGGAAGTGGAAGACGTGAACATGGATGTTTTTTGTAGATGGCAGGGACTCTGACCACTATGCTACCTGCTGGCACAAAGTTTTTGTTTAGCTCACCAGTCCACGAGGAACTATGGTGCATTTGTGGCAAAATGTAAGTTCTTCTGGGTGCGCCCTGGTTACTATGTGCTCCACAAGTTTGTTCAGTTAAAGGTTCATCCTAAATTCCTCTACTGGAGATGCTGCAGAAATTCACTTGGAAGCAGCCATCTTTGAGCTCCTGTTAATGATTCTCTGTGTGAGATTTAATGCATGTTTAAGCCTATCTGTCCATTCCTTTGTTGTGAGCCCTTAGTCAATGTGTTTATCTTGTATGGGAATGGGGGTCTTGGTTGGAGCCTGTGAGTTCTGGGCTGTCTTTATCTGCCCTGAGTTTCTACTTCCAGTAAAGCTACCTCACCTGGGAAGCAGCTAAGTGAGTCACACCGTTGTTATGCAGCCCAGGTTCCCTGAGCCTTCAGCCCCTTTTTTGCAGTGAGGCTTGCTGCACGTCAGGGCAACGTGGGAGTTCTGGGATTTCATTCCAGCCATGGATTTTTGCTGCTCAAGCAGTAACAAATAATTGTTAGCAGAAGCAGACTTCCCACTAAGGGAAAGACTGTGTGAGAAAGTTGAGGTTCGCTGTGCTCCTCCCCCTCCGGCTTCATTTCCCACCACAATGAGCTGTGGTCACGCCCACATCCACCACGATATCAGGTAATTTCTGCAATTGTTGTGTCTTCTTCACCCCATGGAAAAAGGCCAGGAGTGGCTGACAAAGCCAAGGAGGGTTGCACGGGACCACGCCAGAGACTTATGTTTACATTTAGTTATTTAGTGGACGCGTTCCTCCATTAACTTAAATGCTAAGCTTCTCACAGTGATTTACCCTGTTATTCAGCTGGACAGTTTTTACCAAATCAGTTCATGGTAAGTAACTTGATCAGGAGTGCTGAGGCAGGAGGTGGGTCTCAAACCTGCATCCTTCACATGCAAGATGGCAGATGAAATTAGTACAGGGGGCCTGCCTACCCCCTGCCCACTTATCCATCACCCCCCACCCCACCTCCTGCCTCCAACCTAGGTTTTTTGGTCTGGAGATTTTCCATGTGATCAAAAAGAGGTTTCCAACTGCCTGCCCCCCCCTTCTCCTAACCAGCACGCTTGTCATTTTTCCCTTCTGAGGCTGTGTGGGTGTGGGAGTTTGTCTGACGTCTAGTAGCACACAATCCCTTTTTTGGTCATTTTTCAAGAAATGGAGGCCAAAGGCCAGCTGGTGCAGAGATATGAGAATGACTTGACGTGTCCAGACCTCACAGCTCAGAGAAGTAATAAACCAAATGAAATTTGAGCGTTTTATTATATTGCCGGAAAGCTTTTTATTTATAAATTTCACTGTTTCCAGTTCTTCAGACATCATTTTTCACTGCAGCTGATGGCAAAAGGACTTTGTTTGCACTAACGGGACCTGGTTTGGTCCATTTTTGTCCCATTCCCCTTCAAACCAGCATTTGATTATTATGTAGTTTTTAGCTGAAACAGTGGTCCAAGACAGTTTACAATGTTAAACACTTATCTGCACACCAGACCAATTACCAGACCCACATTCACATGCTTCAGGCCTTTTAGAGTCACCAGATCATCTAAAACACAGGTCTTTGGACTGTGGAAGACACCTGGAGGAAACCCATGCAAACTCCACACAGCATGATTTTTTTTTTGGTTAGTCCATACCTACTAAATTCCCATCCATGTCAGACAACATTACACAACATAAAATGTATTACTCATTGTAGTTAATGGAGCTGTTCAATGATTGCTATAGCAAACATTTACAAAATGCATCATTTTTACATATTAGTTTACAAGGTGTGGGCAGCAGGTGGAATGTCTTTCTGCGGTAGCCTGGAGGGAAGAGACAGTGTCTGGCAGGATAAAACATGTTTCATGCTACTTTTCGGTGAAATAATTGTTTGATACACAACAGTGGACAACTGGGGCAACAGGTGCTGTCGCAGTTAGAGCTGCTGTCCTGCAGACGAAATACTCAGGATCGAATCCCATTCCCATGATGGTGCCCTTGCTCAAGACACCATCTGAATTACTCCAGTAAAAACATGCCTTCATGCATAAGTGTATTGCTCAGTAAACCACTTACAGCACATCACCATATCATATGCAAACCTAACATCCAGGATGTGACTGTGACCATGGATGCCAAGTGATGCAGACTGATCACAAGTTGGATGTCTTTTGGTCCCAGAACAAGGGGAGGGCTATGCTTTCTCATGCACGGAGCTACAATTCTGCAGACTGACCAGTGCTCACCAAGGCAGCTTCTAATGTTCACAGGGCCACAGCTGTCTGCACAGAAAAATCTAAACCTTTCTGACAGGATATTACCTTCCCTAGGAATGAACAGCAGCAAAACAGACCATGGGACTGAGTACAGGAACAAAGCTATTCTTTGTCTGCTACACGTTCACAGTAATACCGCAATAGGCGCGCTAAAAAAATATGTTTTTAAAATATTTTTGGAATTTTTTTAAAGGGAGGAAATTATGATTAAAATTAATCAAAGGGCAAAAACAGAAGAGCGCGCTGTCACAAACAGCACTAAGGCAGCTATCACTAACTGGGATATTCCTATGCAGTCATCCCTTGATTTACATTGCACGTTGTTGCTAAAATGTAGTTTGATTTTTAATGCCATTACTCGATACACTGTATGTGGCAACCTTGTCTATGCAAAGTGCTCTGGCAAAAAAATAATAATAATAATAATAAAAAAAAAAAAAATTCCAACAACACAATTTTGTCTGAATGTGGAAACGGTATAAAAAAACCCTCTGAATTTATGTCACATAATAAGCATTACGTATAAAATGGCAATGTTGGATCGTGGGAAAGGTGTGTGGGATGTTCACATACAAGCAGCTGGGTCAGCAGAAGCTGTTAAAATGATCTCCCACAACAACCATAGCTTTGTTTGTTATAAACCTGAGTAGACCTTTCATTCCCATCTGACCACCTCATTATGCTGTACAGCAAGATCCCCGAATGTATGTGCGTGCGTGGGCTGCAAGCTGTTTTACTGATATTTGGGAAGGTTAATTTGGGGGGTTCTGGATGGTCTGGGAATGCATAATTATTTTTCCCATAAGAAAAATTGGAAATAACTACCTCTGTCCTGTGTTAGGAGAAATTAGAACCAAGCAAGTATGAAAGCCACAGAAATACACTAGTCTAAAGCTAAACGCCACTCTCTGCAGGATAACACAGCTCTCTGGAAGTGATATCATTTGATGTGTGTAATCGGACGGATTTCAACAGTAACAGTTATTGGTTAAGTGTGATCCAACAAAACAGACATAGAGGATCTGGTGAAACCCCCTGCCGGTTAGTTTCCTAGGGAGGGTCTCTTGTTTTGTGATTGTTTTCTTAGTGGTGTTGGAGTGTGAGAAAGGTGCTACAAATGAAGTTTATTATTATTTGTTATTATTACTGGGGATTCCCAGTCCTTCATATACTGTAGCTGTGAACGGACATGTTGTGTCCAATTTGGTGAGTCATTCATAGCCCAGAATGAGAAAACCAGATAAAAGTAAACAATGCGTCCATTGTATGGCTGTAGGATTCAAATGGGATAATGGGAGATGAGATGTTTGGCACAAACTAGAAATTCTTGTGAGGTGGTTTCTGTACTGATGTAGAAGAATATGGTGGAAAACCTGGCTGACTCATTACCACGAGCTCCTAAAAAAAAGGTTTGGGGCAGTATTTTCCGTACCTTCATGGGACATCCATGCAAGGCCTTAAAGGGCATAACCCCTCCCAAACATGGGCCTCTCCCTGCATTCCTGTGCTCAGATAAGCACGAGTTTAGCCATTTCAGGAACAAAACACAAGGAAAAGCTTTTTTTCCCCAAAGCATTGCAATTTAGTCTGGGTTTCAAATTCCACCCACACAGACAAGCAGGAAATTGGAGTCAAGAGAATTTTCAACGTCACTGTGTTTGATGTATGGCACGCTGAGGAAGGCTGAGAAGGTTTTCTGGGTGTTGCCTTCTCATAGCCATGAATACTCTGTGGAGAATGAAAATGTTCTGCTGAATTATCATTTTTTTCATTCCACACTAGAAATGGAAAAACTTTCCCTTTTATACGGTCAACATAACAATACTATACAGCACATTGCCCTTTTAGATCCGAACTGGCATAAAAGTAGACAAAAATGTTCTCATTGAACTGGAACTGGAAAACTGGAACATGAAAAACTGGAGGGCTAATAAAAAGTAGCAACCAAAGGGACTTATAGCCCCAAATTTTAGTCAAGTACGACTTTGTGCTGCAATCTAGAGCTACTGTGTGCGGTTATCTTCGGGGGGTGAGGGAAGGACTTTCTTCCCCATGACATTAATTTCTGACATTAAATACAAGACAAAAGCACTACTGTCCGGGTACAGACATGTTTCCGAGCTCCGTCTCTGTGTGACGCGGTCACTCCGCAAGCTCTGGCTATGGCTGTGGGCTCCAAAGCTTTCACAGCAGACTTGCAATGAAAGGCCTGAAAACTGCATTGTGCGTTTGGAAAAAATGGCACCTAGAAAAGTTACACCAGTGATGGAGATGAGTAAAAACTGAGTGAGCCTGAAATGGACATCACCAGCTGTGTGCCGGTTTCTTAGCAGCTTGGGTTTAAGTCTGCGTTGCGTTTAATTATATATCGCTTGCAGACAGGGATGGGTTTTTCCTTCAGGGTGTGGGAGGAAGCAAAGTGCCATTTGTGTGTGGTATCAGAAATGTGAACTGGTTTGCTTGTGTGTGTTTGTGTGTATTTGCGTGCGTCCAGCATAGAAGTGGCTAAACTCAGATTCCTATGGGGCGCTTTCATCTTTCAGACAAAGACTTCACCAGCAGGGGCTACAGTAGCCCTACTGATCCATGAAACAGCTGACACACCCATCCTGCCATTGAAGAGCTCTGCCCTTCGTCCTCTTGCCTTTGTACACATTTTCCTACATTCCACACTCCCCCCAGAGGGCTATGAAGCGGTGCCCTTCAGCACTGCACCGTAATCTTTCACCCCGGGGGCGGTGAGTTTGGCCAGCTGTGAAAGGCAGAACCGATGGCTCAATAAGGTGTTTGTTTGAGCACCTGGACGATGTTTTTATGTTTGCCAAATCTGACGATACTTCTCAAACAATCCAGAGGCGTGTTGTATGTTTCGGTGAATTGGGGAATCTAAGCTGCCCATTAGTGCATTGTATGAGTGTGTGCATCACGTTGCTGTGCTGTACAAATGGATGAACAGGCTGCAGGGAGTTTAATGTAGCGCATCCACTGCCACTGTGGACAAACCCATGTGATAAATACTAAATGCTTGAGACTTGGATGCTCTTCATAACTAAAGGCAATTTATTTTGGAAATGTTCAGAAGTCCTTTCCAGCACCACCATACGTCTATAAATGTATACGTGCATGAAGAACAGCACTGTCTGAGATGAGGAAGTGGACAAATAGTGAATGGGGCCATGGGAGTTGGTGCTTTCCTTGTGTGAGTCACCCCACAGCTCAGTCATCTTGTGAGCGGATCTTCCCCCATCAACAAGTTTTCTTGTGGCTCATCCTGCTACCAGCTGAGGAGGGCTGACTGGGGCTGTCCTGCCAGAACAGTGAGCCGTTGCAGCTCTGGATTTCCCTGTCTGTACAGAGGGTGATGGTGACAGAGCTGCGGAATCATAAGACATCTTGACAGAAGACATGGTGACTCAGTGATGTCCTTACCAAATCTGTTACCTTTCACTTCTGCAGCTGGATAACCCGGAACGCCTGGCTAGAAAAGTCATCTGCGATGATTTATCAGCCCCTGGTGTGACCCACTGCATCATGGGACACTGCAAAGCCAGCACCATGGGGGTAGACACGGCACCATAACTACTGATTTGTAAGGTTCTAATATGGATGACTTCATGTAACAGGAAAGTATTCAGTGCACACACACACACACACACACGCACATCTCCATGAACGTATAGTCTTCAGCGACTGTACGTTCAAGGAGCAACACGCAGTGGGACACCGTAGTAAGCAGGAACCTGGACCTGAGGGCATTAACACGGGTCAGAGGTCATTCTGGGAGAAATCATTTCCCACTACAATTCCAGTGGAAACAGCTGTGCAGGTTTGGCGCACAGATTCCAGAGATTCTGTGCAGCCACAGACAACTAGGGAGGTTTGCAAGAAGCACTGTTATGTTGAGCAAGAGCAGGGTGTGGAGCAGCAAGCTGTGAGCATGGGTGGTTGCTGTTGTGGTGAAGGTTCCTGCCTGACCCCGCTTTTGCAAATGCATTCCATGTGCATGGAGATATGGCTGCAAACTCGTGTTGAATCCTCTGGGCCTGAGGAATGCCAGGTATCCTGGGGGAAGTTCTTCTCTTACCCCGCCTGCACAGGGCAGCCAGCTGGGTGTTCAGAGGTCCAAGGTGCTTCTCACCAGTTAACTGGAAAGGATGGAATATTTCTTTTTACTTACATCACTGCTGTACATCTGAGGTTAATGTGCTCATTTCAGCTAATCATGGATACTCCCTAGGCAACTGTTTCCACCATCATGTATTGGGTTTACTGTACTGCGCACTGCGGTCCAGCAGAAACTGCCTTTTTATAAACTGCATTGCTGTATAAGTACAGAAAGGCAATAGTAATGCAAAGCCTTGATGTTAGCACTTCCAGCAGCCATATCCAATAGATGCAAGGCTGTTATAAAAACTCAAGGCCTCCACTTGCCCTCATGAGGTCCCATTCTTCACATTGGTGGTTTTGTCTGGAAGTGAAACTGTTTTTAAAACTGAAATCCACAGCAACATTATTCAAGTGCAATGAAGGGAACACAGCACAGCTTGTGAAGAAAAGAAGAGCTGTGCAGTTCCTCCACTTGAACATCTCTGGTCACCTTAGTGAATCCATATACAAGTGCAACGCATAAGAGAGTAAATTATGGCAGGTGACCAAAAATGGTCAAATGGCCGAAATAGGAAAGAAGCATAAAACTCATGAGTCATTCTGAGAGTTTTTGTGGGAATTTGCTGCAGCAGGGGAGCTATTCAGAGAATGAGGTATATGGAGAATAAACACCATATTCCCTGAGAAAACATGGTTGTGTGTAGTCCAGGCGAGACCAGGATCAAGAACCCAAAACTGAACAGAAGTGTATGACTTGGCGCTGGGCCAGTACTTAATCCAGGAACGACGGCTACTGTGTAGCTCAGCTGGGTTCCGAAAACTGCCGATTGTTTTTCTCTTTGACAAGCTGGCAGCAGATTTAATGGACATTTTAATGTTTAAGGAGTTCATGGGAATGAGTTAGCAGGAAAGCACAGAGGAAAATGGCCCTATTATTTTGACTAAAGGAAGCAGTAATTACAAAGTTAGAGAAAATATGTGCTTCATTGTTATATTTTCATCAAAGCATCCTTAGTTTGTATTAACTGTCTATCCATTAATTCAGTAAGTTACATAAGAAAAATAAAGCCTGCAAAGGTCTACAGCTCCAAACTTCTCAGCCGAAGCAGACTTTGCACACTCTCGCCATGTGCACTTGGGTCTATGAAATTTATCCAGATTACATTTACTTATCACAATGTTAAACTATTTTAAATAATTGACCCATTTATAGTCTTGTTGAAAAAACTGAATATAATATGTTAATTGTTATTTAGCTGAGACTTTTCTCCTTTTATATTAAACTGCTTGGTATGGTCATCTAGATGGATCATTTTTACTGTATTTTTTCAGGGTGAATGTCCTGCTCACAGGGCTTGCAAACATTCAAACTGTTACCTTCAGACTGGGGTCAAACCACCATCCTGTGTGCATTTCCTTGGTCTTCCTTGGAGCAGCACAGCTCTACTGTTGTTGCCAGTGGTGATCGACATGGGTGCGTCGGTACTGGACCGAGCATCATTCTGTATTATCAGTAAATCTATTTATCAACAGCTCAGTCGTATTTTCACAGCTGTGTTGACTTTCCAGCCACTCGGACAATCGCTGGTCACCCATCCCCAAATTTTTTTCAGGAGAGTTGAAGTTTTGGTTGCTTTTTTTGGCAGCTTTACATGTTGGCCTGCTGGATGTTTCTGCAGGTGAACTTCAGTTAAATTTTCTGAACCAGACATTCAAAGGAAAAGCTGAAGCGTGGGCTTGGTGAATTAGGTTTAATAGAACATTTTTATGACTCTACTTGACAGTCTGGGAACTGGTTTTCCTTTACCTACACATACAAATTTGCTGTTAGACAGTGGAATATAAAAATGTGTAACCTCAGGGTTAGTGAGGGTAGAAAAGAAAGAAACTGGGAAAAAACTGGAAAAACATCTACTTGTATTGCAGTATATAGGTTTTTTTCAGCTAAATATGAGGGAAGGAGCCTTTGCTAGCATTCATGTAGCATAAATCAGCAGTTGTTTATTTCCTCCTATAAACACATGCTGAGCTGCACCGCAGACACAACCGGTCTGCTGGTGTGCAGTTCATAGACCCTCCGGCAACACAGAAAAGCTTCTCTAACAATCACAAAAGTAAAATTTTAAGGAGGAGCCTGCATTGTTTGGAAACTGTGGCCAAAGGTGCAATGTACAGACACAGTTAATAGGCATGCCTGGCCACACCTTGGCCTCCCACCCATCTCGCCATATTGCTGTTACTTGAATTCCTTGCATTCCAGCAGCTTTTTGTATGTGTTAAACTCAGCCTCCAGTTCCTCAGACTCCTGCTTGTTGTGCTGGATGCTGGCGATAAGCTGCTCATGGGCATCATGAGCTGAAGGGGTCTTGCATATTCATGTGTCACTTCTTAGACAGAAATGAAGGATGATTTTGTGTTCATGTGAGAAGACCAACATCAGCACCTAAGTCAGGCCTGGAGATAGATGTTGTACCTGACTTTGCTCAGTTTGCAGCACAACGTCCAGAAAATGCACATTTTTTACAAGTCTTCTTCAGCTGTGAAGTTGCCTTCCTCTAAGCTTCTGCATTCTCTTTCACTTCATTGGTGACCTTGGTGATCTGAGAAGTGCACATGTTGTCAAAATCTTAGGAATGGAAACCAGCAATAAGCAAAACCACACAGATTTTTGTGAGGTAGTGGATGAGTTACCTCATTCTAATGCCCGACATAAAAAGCCAGAACTTCTTCCTTTATGTTCAGAACTATCTTCTCATATTTGGCCCTCATTTTCCCCAGAACCTTTGCCAGATGCTGTCCTTTGGGAACATCCGCCTCTACTTGCACGGTTGACCAGATGATCTGTTTGCGCTGCCTTTTATTGCTCTGTCAATGAGAAAATTAATTAGCACTGGACCACAATGTTATTTAGCCATGCAGCCCATTGGATAAATACCGTCATTTACCAAACAAATTTCCTTTTACTATGTTTAAAAGTTTAAATCTGTAACCATCATTTAAATCTCATACTTACAAATAGATTTTAATTCGGTTTCACTTGTGTGCAGTTCTGTTTTCATAGATAATTAGTAGACATTAGACAGTCCATGTTTTATTTTTGCAAATAGTGAACACTGTCAGGGTTTTCAGGTCAGAACCCAATTCCAGATTCAAGGGAGTGAGGGAGATTTTTTTTCCAGGGGAATCCAAGTTGGCAGGCAAAAACCAGAGAAGCAATCACAAAACAATTCAACTTTGCAGGCAAAAGAAAGTCAGGAGAAGCAGAGACCACAATTGTGGCACAGGAAAATGCAGCCACAATCTGAGAAGGAACTGACACAAACACAGGACTTAAATACCTAAAACAACAAGCAACAGAGAGAGGCTATTGGAGGGACACAAGAGGTAATAAAGACGGTAGTAATGAAGGTAAAAATGGTGATCAGGTGTCGGGGTGGTTGGGCAAGGAGCACATTAGAGTAAACAGAAGCGCATGGCCTTGTAAAGAAGAATGGCCAGCAGGCTGGCCAAAAGTCCCTGCACAGGCAGGAGTCCTGACAAAACACTATAATGGGTCTTATGATAAATTTTACTTTGACCTCTAATGTTTCGTGCCCCCCCAGCTGCTTACCATCTTGTGGTCTTTCTTCATGTGCACTATCTTCATATTCAGGGCCTCAGTTTCACTCTCTAGGTTCAAACAAACCTCATTTTTGTCATCCAGCAGTTTCCTCATTCTTGCTGTGTCTTTCTCCAAGGACTGATGCATTTTCTTTTTGTTTTCATACCTTAGAACAGAATCTGACAACAACTAATGAGCGAAATAGTGTCGACAGAAATACATTCTGCAGATGTCCAGTGAAACGTCTTTCTGGGGCAGCTGGCAGTCACACTATGAAAGCTATGACCTAAAAATGTACTTATATTCAACTAAAATCCCATTTGGATGTAATGTGTAAGGGAAGGAGAGAAAAGTGAAAAAATGTAGATATCTCACTTATGGGAATCGTCTTGCATTATCCATCCGGGCAATAAGTACAGCCTGAAATCCAGTCTGCAATCTGTGGGAAAGATATTGGATGTTTGCAAATTATTCATTCATATTAATGAAATAGCCCGCCCTCATGTGCTTCATTAGAAGACCATGGTATGCTTTAAAGTCTGACTCTTTTCACACTTTATTTGCAGCAGTTTAAATGAGTTCTGGGTCCCAAATGAGTTTTGTTTCATACTACCAGATGTAAAAAATGTTCTGGAAATTCCATGCAACGTTAACTAGTTTGTTATATCTGTGGAGAGGAAGGAGTTTGAGAACTTCAGGTTATGATGATGCGTGCTGCTAATTTGGAAACATTGTCATTGCTGCAGGTTGTGAATATTTTTCATATTAACAGGTTCACTTGTGTACTAAGGTGTACCCTAGTGCACATGAAACTCACTTGATACCCTCGTTTTTCAATGACTTTGGGTTTGTTTTCTTGCAATTGACACTTTTTTTCCCCCATGGATTAAAATGGGCTTAGTTCAGGGGTCCCTACTGTGAGAAGAACCCATCAGGAAGACAACCATGGTTCAGCAAAATGCTTTGAAATGGGCTGCAATAAGAGTTGATAGAGATGCAATATCCAGCTCACCTTCTTCTGCAGCTCACTGATGCCCTCATAATGGCTGTAGTCCATTTCCGTGACATCGTAGTTCTCCAGATCTTCATTTCTAGCTTGCTGTTAGCCTGCTCCAGGTAGGAGGCCAGCCGCTCATTTAAATTTTGCATTGTCATTTTCTCTTAGCTCACATCAAGACATCTGTGGTCCATTTCGAGTCTTCCTGATATAGCACTGGAGTTAGAAGCTCTGGAGATCCTGATCCCACGTCCTCCAGCACTGCCATGAACATTAGCAGAGTAAAACACCTTCAGTGGCACAGGGTGCTCTCCCTGAAAGTCAAATTCCCCTCCAAAAGACCAGCGGACACTTATTTAGCTGTTTCAACATAACTCATGGTGCTGACAGCTGACAGAAACCTTGGCTTATGCTGTGGTCATAGACAAAGTAACCGAGGAGAACGGTAGCCTTGCCGTTTACACATCTTTCGATTCGGTCTACTACCACACCCAGGTTACTATCAGTGTTAGACATACCTTTTCTTACATAGACTCTGTCCCTGCTGCATCCAGCCGAGCTGACTGCACATGGGGCTTGTGGATAAGACTTGCGATGAGTTAAATGAAAAGTTGGAACAGCCTGCTATCAAGAGCCCAAAGCTGCAAGTTTCTCCACTTTCATTTGTTGGTGTTGTTCAGCTTCTCAGTCGTGTTCGACCCTTTGTGACCACATGGACTTTGGCAAACCCAGCCTGTCTGTCACCTTCTGCATCTCTGATTTTTGTAATACCAGTAGTATAGGGCTCTCCATCCATATCAGCCTCTGCAACCCCTTTCTCCTCTTGTCTTCAATCTTCCCCAGCATTTGTCTCTAGCGAACGCTGTCTTCTCATTATATGGCCAAAGTAAATGAGTTTCATCTTCATTAAAACTCCTTTAGTAAGCAGTCTGGTTGCATTCGTGT
Source organism: Heterotis niloticus (assembly GCA_018136845.1). Lineage (NCBI taxonomy): Eukaryota > Metazoa > Chordata > Actinopteri > Osteoglossiformes > Osteoglossidae > Heterotis > Heterotis niloticus. The sequence continues at coordinate 12,169,812 of CM030891.1, forward strand.
GCAGCAGGTGGAATGACTTTGTGGCATCACATAGGGGAGAAGTTAAGAAACAATAAAAAATAAAAATAAAATGAAGAGCTCTCTGATGAGAAAAGCTGCTGCTATGATGAGCACAGGATTAAGTGCCTGAAGAACAGTATAGAGCCAAAGACCACTGCTGCAGAGAATGAGGCCTCAGCTTCTGGATAACCTAGCTATCTCAAACAAAAACTGCAGGAACTCAGTGGGCTCAGAGCTCCATCACAAATGCTTCAGGGTTAGGGTTAGGGTGACGCATGATGGTGCATGCAGGCATCATGTGAGGTCTCCAGGTACAACATCACCACAGACCACACTGGGTCTCTACAGGAATTTTATTATAGAATTCAGACATAAGCAATTTATCTGTCTCAAAGTTCAGCATAGTATTTGTAAAACCTTTACACGTAAAAAAATAAGTTTAATGTGAGAGGCAAAGTCCAAAAAGTCCAAAACCCCAGTTAATTGGATCCAGATTTTACCTGTTGTAATTGAATGGAAAATAACTGCTGCTTCAACACAGCTAGACTGCAATGGGCTGTCAGTTTATTTTCCCTAAAGGGGAAGATAATTTAGATTTAAAATGAGTGCAGTATCAGAACCAGCAGGCAGAAGCAGCTTTTATTTCATTTACAGCTGTTAAAACCAGCAGCAAACATCTCCTGCTTGTATGATAAAAATAATTACACTGATAGTTGGTAAAACATTAAAAAGCTAACTAGTTATCATTTAATGCAATGTTTATTTAATGTAAAACTTTTTATTACATTAAAGTGCAATATTAGGACACGATGGGGTGGCAGTCAGGTTTAGCACTGTTGTAAAATGTTAACTGAATATTAATAGTATTAACTGAGTTATGCATATTTGGAAATTTGGAAAAGGCTTCTTTGTCATAATAAGACTGTTGTTATATTAAAAATAGAATCCTAACCAAGAAACATGGGCAGTGCTATGCACCTCAACACGAGATATGAACATGAAATATAAAGAAAGGCAGTGATGTACACAGGGAGGAATAGTGAACAAGTCTGCATGGCTCTCTTTACACCATAACTCTCACTTGCAGTTTCAGCACTGCACTCCCATTCAGATGTTACATAACCCATCACCGTGCTGCTATTTCTACAGTTTATTTATGCCTAAATTTGAGCAAAATAACATCTGACAGTTAAAACTCTGCTCTATTATCATAAACATTTATAGGACCCTTATTTATAGGACCCAGAGATGTTTCAGTTTTGCCATTTTGTGGTTTTCAGTTTGTGGTTTTGGACATTCACTACCTTATAATTTCATTTCACATCATTGCATTTTATGGTGAGCATCTTATTCCCAGTCCGGTGCACAAAAGCAGAATTTTTTTCCACGAAATGTACATTTCTTTCCACCACCCGCTTTTTCAGATAGATTTAGTGAGTTTAGAAAGACTCACTAAAACATGTGCAAAGCCCCATATAATAAATGTGAGGAAAAAAGGGGAATAGAGGACACAGTGGAAAGACGGTTGTCAAAACATTTACTTGAAATGGCAGAAAGCAGAACAGAGAAGGAATGTGGAAAGACAAAAATCTGCCTCTGCTCATGTAGTAGGTTTATGAGGATAAGTGAGAATGTAAAAAAAAAAATCCCTGGATTTTCCCATAAATCCCATGATTTTTAATTTAATTTTACAAAAAAAACCTTTAAATAACTTTCAGCCATTCTAAACGAAATCAGCTCAGTTAAGATGAAATTATTTTTCTTTACTTAGGACCACTTGGTTTTGAAAAAAATTTAAAAACCCAGAACCGGTAGTGTCCTGCAAACCTGACTCTAACAAAACCAAATCCATTAATCCGACAAAGGTAAACACCTCCTAAATGAAGCCATTAAGGTTCACAATAATATATCTTATGTGCAGAATAGCTTTGCTCTATGCCAGCATGTTGCTGTCACTAGCAGTTTGTTAGGCATAGGCTGAAAAACCAACTAACAGAACCTCTATGCAGAAAAAAAGAAAATTTTTTATGAAGTATGAAGTAAAAAAAAATAGAATTTAAACCAATTGTTTTTGTGCTCCAACGTAGTGGGTGTTTGAGAAGTGAAGTTACATTACAGCTGTTCTCTTGCTTAATGGCCCCTTTTAAGCAGGAACACTGAATAACAAGGCTATCCTTCACAATCTCTGGTTTTGCTCCATAAAATTGAGGCAGCAAAAAGATGGATGTTTTTGTTGTACGAAAGCCGTAACAACCATAAATATGGATCCTCTGGTAACTTTCTCAAGGAGACATTGAAAACTGGATGGTCTTGACACTGAGGATCACAGCAGAGGAGCATCAGTGATGCCAGCTTTTTACTCAGCCAGAATTCCAGCTCCTTACAAGGCGGCTCGATGGGGATAAGCATCCGTCAAAGCATTTGGTTTATTAATGCCACAAGGATGGCCTCTATTTGCAACAAAAGACATTTTTGGAAAGTTGTATCTGTTCACTCAATAATAATATAACTTTATTCTTTTACGGCATCAATTTTTATAGCATTTTAGTGCATATGTTCTGACACATGATACTTTAGGAATCATGGCAGCTATTGAACATTAACCTGTATCAATTAGGCAACATATGTTTATAAGGCAATGCTAAGAATGAGAGATGTTTGAAATAATGTAAACGCACACCTTAGAAAGAAAAAAATGACTAATGGTTTAAATAGAAACTTTTACACTGATATGCAGATGAAGTCTTGCAGTTTTTGCATCAAAGATCAAGGTCAAAAGATTTTATTTGTCACATATGTGGTTACAAAGCATACCGTGTAGTGAAATGTGCCCCGATTCAACAGGGGACTGCGTGTAGTTCGATTCCACAAGTAAATAAACAACCAAACAACCAAACATTGAGAAGACAACAAACAAACAAACAAACAAACAAACAAACCAATCAATCAATCAATCAATCAATCAATCAATCAATCAATCAATCAATCAATCAATCAAATTAAACCGTTAGTTGCATTATGGGGACAGTGACAGTGACAGTAAGGGGAGCGGTCAATGGATATTGTGGACTCTGGTTTGCGAGGATTGCATGTCTGGGTTCAGAAGTCTTATGGCCTGTGGATAGAAGCTCCTCCTGAGCCTCTCCGTTGTGAAACGTTTGCCTGATTTTAACAGATCGAACAGATGGTTGCTGGGATGAGACAGGTCACCGATGATCCTAGTTGCTCTGGTCCTGCATCTCCTGGTGTAAATGTGCTGTAGGGATGGCAGATCAATGCCCGGATCACTCTCTGCAGTGCTTTGATGTCACGAGCACAGCTATTCCCACACCAGGAGGTGATGTTCTGAGTTAGGATAGTTTGTACAGCACCAGAGTAGAAAGTTTTAAGGATCACCAGAGCTTGGATGTGTACAGCCCATGTCAAATCCTCAGTGACATGGAGCTATTTGAAGCTGCTCACCCTCTCCACTGCAGTCCCGTTGATTTTAAGGGGGGTGTAGGACCGCTGCTGTTGCCTACCTAAGTCCACCACCATCTCTTTAGTTTGGTTGACATTCTGTTGGAGGCAGGTCTCCAGACACCTTGATGCTCTCCTCTCTATTTAATCTCGGTCCTCTGGCCCCTTCAAACCTTCAACTACATTGTCTATTAGGTTTGTGGATAAAGGGAGAGTTTAACTGATAAAGTGTGGATAGAGTGAACCAGGCGAGAATCCTAAAATTATACATCACCCACGGCTCTGCTACAGCTCAGATCCAATGTCTGGACCCAGGACAGTTTTTGGTGTTCATCCAAAGTGTTTGTTTGAATCCACTGACATGCTGGACAAGTCCACCCATAAACTACCTTAACCTGCAACAGTGTGCAGCTTATATGACTTGGATTTTGCCTGTACTCCTCTCAGTCATGATCTCATGATCCTGTTGACAACATGCTTTCAGGGTTGCATTCTGTCTTGCTTCACTTTGTCCTTTTAGATGGAGTCCATCAGTGCTGTCCAGAACGTGGCTTGGATCACATAAATGACTTAACTATGAGAAAACTGGTAAAACATCTCCTACCCCTACTGTGTCTATCATAACAGTCACAATAGCATCAACTGAATGCATTTACTACACTTCTTAGTTATGTTACACCTCAAAATGCTATTTCTGTCAGTCAGTGTACATGGAAAGGACACCAAACGCTGCAGATTTGTGGTGCACAGATGTCTTGGGTCTGAGGTTGGGTCAGAATACAAGTAACTCACTTGGGGTCCAAGTACTGCAATCTTGTGCTCTGTCCCCACAGTCAAATGTTCAAAGTATAGCGTGCGAGAGTCAGCAAATCCAGACCTATAGGCTTCTGGTGATAAGCTGATGCCAAAGGCAATTATGCTTTGTGAGGAAAAAAGAGGTTTTCAGCAGCAGACTGGCCTGCACGCAGTAAAGTTTTATTATAAGCAGTTCAGCGAAGGAGAACTTTCTCTCTCATGGTCTTTATGTCCTTACAAGACTGTAACTGTCAGGTGAAAGAATAAATTTCAAGAGCAATGGGCCTGTAAAATAACTTCAATTTTATGGCATTAGTTTTGCTGAGCTTTAGGTCTGGGGAGCATGGGTACTAATGATGCTGAAATTTGACTCCTCACTTAATGTTGAGCCCCTTGACTAAATCACGGAACATCTTTGTTATTAAACTTTAATTGTTTTTGTCGTATCGATTGGACTTACAATTACAGTTAACGTACCATAAATAAGTACAAATATAAAAAAAAAAATCACACCCCCTAGACTTTTTCATACTTTATAGGTTCAGCATTGCTTCTCTGAGAATTTAATTTGGCTTTTTCTGCTGCATCAGCAAGGATTTAGGTGTGTTATAGTGAAGAGGGTGAATACTTAGGCCATAAATTACTTTGTGTTTAACAGTCATACTAAGTTGAGATCAATGTGTAATGTACTTTCACTTTCACTGCGGTTATTAGATAATCGGCTTCACAAAAGCCTGATGAAATCCACTATGAATCAGTGCTATAAAAGAATATAACATAAAAAGCCAAAGGGGGTGTGAATGATTTTTACAGGCAGTAAATATTCAAAAACATGAAAAGAAACATTTTTTATTGTTGCTCTAAAGTAAACACACGGCAGTGCTGTGTATTACAGATACTACTGAAAACAAAGAAACACCATTCAGTTATATTTATTTTTTGTATTTATATTAACTTCAAAATAAGTCATAGTAAAACAAAAAGATTTTATTCTTTGCACCCTACAAAAGTTTACACTTTGATAAGCTGGGTATTTTTTGGCAGTGGTGACATGGAGCAAAGTGTACACAGTAGTGGTTGTGAGATTTTTATTTAATAAAATATATTAGCAATGTCCTCACCATAACAGATGATACAGGAAGGAGTGCTCCTTCAGATCCTCACCTCTTGCTGGTCCTTCTCCAGCAGTATCAGCAGTTCCTGCAGGTCTTCAGCTTCTCGCTGCAAGTTCATGCAGGCCATGTTTGTGCAACCCAACTCGCTCCTCGTCCCAGCCACATCATCCTCCACCATCTGATACATTCTGGTTTCACAGTTGAACCTGGAGACACAGAAGCAAGGAGTTTTGCTCAAAAGCTGCTACACAAAAACACACACCAGGTCTGCAGCTACTGGTAGTGTCCTGCTGTTCAGTGATGCCCTTATTGATTCCCTCATTGCCTCCATCAGGATTGTGTCTAAGAGAAACACGAAAAACAAACTTAATCCAGAAGTCTTGCAAAGCCATTTGTGCATCTTCAGCCCAAGATGCTGTTGATGCATTTTCAGAAATCTATGGAAAAAGTCAGACAAACATTTATAGAGAAGCAGAAGGCCATGCAGGTTGCTTGTACAGTATGTGTTATTCAAAGTCATATGCATAGCAAAGTTTTTAGCTTTTCATAAATTATTCCTTAAAAACTGTTTGATGGCACCATGTACATTTCTCACTACCAAGCCCATAATCTGCCAGATGAAATCAGTGAAGTAATTAAAACTGAAACTCAGATAGATAAGGAGTTTGACTTCATAGTCTATGTGTAATCTTCATGAATCCGAAGAGCATTGGCTTGCAATCTCACGCAGATCATTGAAAAGAACCTCATAATGGCTGTACTCCTTCGCCGTGGAGCTCTGTTCTTTTGCCTGCTCCATTTCCTCCACAGTCTCCATGTAGGAGGCCAGGCACTTGTTTAAGTTCTGCATCAGATCTTTTGCATTGCCCATTGTGAACCATTGCTGGCCCTGCATGAGTCCTATAGGCATGAAACTGGAGCCAGTGGCTGTTCTTGCCCTTTCTCCTACACCAGTGCAGATGCATAAGCCGTATTACCCACTGCAGAGGGAAATGGCTCTACATGAAAGCCCTCTCCCAGAGGCTTGTATACTCTTTGAGAGGTACCGCTCCCTGCTCTAGCAGGATGCATGGTGCTAATTCCATTAATGAACCAACACTGTAGCTGGGAGAAAGGTTTGAGGGACACATTAGCTACCACTTTCATACACTTTGCTATCATCTCCACCTCCACACCCTAGTTGCTACTACTATGGTTTGTTGCTCCTTACTGAGAGTGTGTTCCCTGACCCTTTACCCAGAGCTGACTCCACACTTCAAGCTTGAGAATTAGACCAAAGGAAGAGGTAAGAGATAAAAAGTCCAAACCGAATTATTCGAACATTAATAGATCATATTGAAGGCTGCAAAAATGAAAGTACAGTCTTACTCTGTTAACCAGCCATCCTCATATCTTGCCGCATGCTGTGAGAGAATGGGTTTCACGCCAAGCTGTTTTGCCTGAAAAGTCCCTTGCTGCTCACACCCTCTGATGCCAGGCTAACCATCTGATGTAGACTAATGTCTTCCAGCTAATTTTGCAAACACCAACTTTATTTCTCCATTTCCCTTGCAGCTCCTGATAATGGTTGCACATTTTTTACACATGTGTGCAGCAGCAATGCATGATGGGGGAGATGCAAATCTGCCTGCTGCTACTATACATACAGATACTATAACCCTAAGTCAACAACCTCACCTCTCACCAAAAATGTATTTTGGGAGACATAACAAATAAGAGAGCAACTGGTATGACGCAAACTGCAGGGTGAAAAGTTATTTCATTCAAATAACCCAGATAAATGGTTTAACAAAACTTGTTCATACCAGTCCACCACAGTTAGCAACTCAGGAAATGTGCAAAAGCAGAGTGATGTTTACCAAAGGAAAGTTGCCACAACATCTGCTGAGTGTAACTACGGCACACAGACATCACAGAGACTTGTGGGATTACAGCTAAGGTGAGAATTAGTCTCAGGTCAGTGTTCAAACAGGCTGTAGGTTAGTGCTCTCCCAAAATTAGAGGAAGTATTGCACTGGGGAGGCCCAGGGATGAAGAGGAATCTAACGCAGGAATCTCCCCTGAAACCTTTGACTCACAGAATGGGGCTGAACTTTCATCATCTCAGGTGTCAGTTATGAGTTCTTAAACCTTTTCTTCTTCTTCTTAAGGCTTTGTCACACTAACCCCTAAACCCCCCATGTACAGTATAACATGGGATTATGAGTGGGAAATGGAAATTGCCAACATTGTGAACTGTGACCCTCTGTAGAATTCTCATGGTCCTTAAAAGTCACCCCCCAGATGGTGCGACCTCACTTTTGAACTCAGTGAATGTAGTGCAGCTTCACTAAAAGCCTCCACATAGCTCAGACCACTAAAAACCTCGCAGTAACACCAACAGACACATGAGGCGAACCAGGTGCTGATGTAAGGCTAATAAGTAAATGGATAGTGGCTGTTAAATTAATATTAACAGTGTTGTCCCACAAAAACGTACATAACCAAATGGAGCCTGAACATCGTAAATTCATTTTAATCTTTTTTAAAGAAAATATATGTAGTTACCCGAACCAGCCAAACTAAATCAGCCCAAAAGAGCAGCAACACACAAAATTTTAAAACACAGACAAACTTGCCTGCTTACAGCAGTTCAAACAGTAGCAACAGTGTTTAAAAAAGTCTGAAGTATACCCTTTTGTTCAGTTTTTGCTGACAGGAGATTGAGGTAAATGCACCTGAGGTGTCACCCAGGTTCTCTGTTGTGCTGTGCTGTTCTTCCAAGGGATAAACTGGATAACGTGTCCTTCTGGAGGCCATTGTCTTGGCCATATGCTTGTTTGTCTAAATTAATGCCAGCATGTCAATGTTGTTCAATATATGTAATGTATATACTGTATAACATGATACAATTGTTCATATAATGAAATGGTTGTTTTTAAGCCAAACCGACATCCCTCTCCCAAAAGTAGGAACTGCTCACCTGCTCTGCTGACTGAACACTCTTGTACATTCAGGGCTTTACTTTCTGTGCAGTCGTATAGCTAACAGAGCATGTGCATTACGTTTGAATTTGGTTACATTTTCATTCATTTGTTTTTAAAATTTGATCTGGTCAGAAAACCTTTTTCTGTGGTTTAGATAGGATCTGGATCTGTTATCAGGAAAAGTGTGCATGGAGCCCTGAACACACATGCGGGACTTTCCAGCTTTGGTGGGTTTAGATATCACATTTCTGGGCCTTCATAATGCAAGCTATGCAGCTTTTATAGCTTTTTCTTCACTGGTCCATTTTTTGCAAAATTACCCAAACACACAGGCAGATGTAAAACAAGCAGAAGTCTAAATAAAACTTGAACGCAGTGCAACTGCATGAGACACAAGACAGAACTCAGTGGAAAAACTGTAGTCTAAACCTTTGTTTTTATTGGCAAAAACTATGACACAGAAGGAGCCACTTTTTAAAATCAAAGTTGGTTTAAATGGGCACAAATAAAAACTGCTGTAATTGACTTTACTTGGTTTGCCTTGTCGTCTTTGAGCTACACAGTACACTTATAATCTGTGGCTGACAATGGAGAAAGTATTGCAATAAATACTTCTGCTGTCTTTTGTCTGATGCATCAATTTTGGTCACAGATAGAGGCTATGGTTCAGCATACTGCTTGTTGGGGGTTTGTATCATATGAGGTTTGAGCAGGTGTCTAGAGGAGCCTTATGATGCCCTCTCCTTGGTCTCTGTTGTTGAGGACACCACCTTCCCATCCACCAGCGTCTGTGTCACGGTCATCACTTTGGTTTTAACGGTCTTCTGTTCATCCAGAGCATCTTGGAGTCTGGTGTAATTGGGGGAAAAAAGAACAAGTAGAAGTGTCACCTCCAATGAGACTTATGGTTGTGGTTCTTGTGAGTTCAGTGCATAACAACGGTCTCTTTCCAGCCCTCAGTTTTTAGATTTAGCCTTAAACTACCTATTTGGACCATTTTTTAACCCTTCTTGGATTTTCCTCAGTATGACTCACTTGAAGTCGCCGCCATCCAGCAACCTCTTGTAGGTGGCGATCTCGGCCTCCAGCTTCATTTTTAGGTTGAGCAGCACCTCGTACTCCTGTGTCTGCTGCTTAATGTTGTTGCGCAGCTGCATGAGCTCGGCTTCCAACTGCACGATGATGTTGTTGTACTTGTCCATCTCCATGTTGTAGCGTAGCTCTGTCTCCCTCAATGTGCCATCCAGGGAGGCTTTCTGTGGCACCATCATGAAGAGGGGAGATTCGAAAAGGAAGGTAAAGGGAAAAAAAGGTGAAAAAAGATGAAAAATATACAACACTGAAGAATCTCCAAATGATTGTTCAGGTAGCAATTCTGCACCACTACAAACCCCTCATTACTCAAGAAGTTCACAACGCTGGGAAGCCAAGGATCCAAAAAAAAGGAAGAAAGCTCACCAAATTCTTCTGTGACTCCAACTCAATCTCCAGCGTCTGCATCTGTCTGCGCAGGTCGTTCACTTCTGTTTGTGCCCCCTGAAGAGCCTCTGTGTTTTGTGTTACCTGTACCTGCACTTCTGAGATCTACAGGGAGAAACCACAGACACTGTCAAAGCGTAGATGACAACATGGATAGACAACCATAACAATAAGCAGTAACATCATATCATAGCACCATGAGAGGAAATAAAAGCAGCAGCAGAAGCTTTGTGTACCTGATTGTCATGCCAGGCTTTCAGTTCTTCCTGGTTCTTTTGTGCCATCTTCTCATACTTGGCTCTCATCTCCGTCATGATCTGTGAAAGATCCTGTCCCTTTGGAGCATCCACATCCACTTGCACACCTGACTGGGAAATCTGATTTTGCAGCTCCTGAACTTCCTGTAAGACAATGAGGTAAGAAAAAAAGTGTAATCTTCTACAATTCAGCCAAAGGTCCAGGAATGATGTGCAAATGAGACGTGTCAGTCAAAAGTCTTTGCTATCTGGTGTCACATGTTTGTTAATGGCATGTTCTCATGCTGCGATGCAATGGAAACAGGTAATACTTACGCCATCATGATTCTTCTTGAGGAAGATGAGCTCCTCCTTGAGGGTCTCAATCTCACTCTCCAGGTTCATGCGGCCAATGTTGGTGTCGTCAATCACCTTTCTCAAGCCTGCAATGTCAGCCTCCACCGACTGCCGGATAGACAGCTCAGACTCGAACCTGCATAGAAAATTGTGTTCAACAGAGGACTACCCAAGGGTGGGGGGGACCAGAGCAACATACCGTAGTTTCCCTTACTTCACTCTGAAGTCATCAGCAGCCAGGCGGGCGTTGTCGATCTGGAGCACAAGGCGGGCATTGTCCACGGTGGCATCAAACACCTGCAACCCAAGAAACAGATGAGGATTGAGTTCACAAGTTTATCTACGCATCAAATGACATCTTAAAATGCGGGTGGAAATGATAGCCTAAACCGCTAGTTAATAATTACCAACACAAACGCACGCACACACGGACATATCTGCTCTTAAACTGCTATGGTGTGAAAAATATGACACTGTGGCTTGCGGTGCTCCATTGCTGGATGTAAAAGGCAGAGGTGAACAGGAGCTGCAAGAGGGAGAACCATCAGTCTGCACTCCCATCATGAAATGTGCTTTGTGTAGAAAATCATCAACAGACTGGAAAGCTATCTGATGCGTCCACACAACTCATCTGACTTAGCATCGGACAGGGGATGGGCTGGATTTCCTGTATCTGTAACTAGGAGAGCAGTCATTTCCTAAAGCCACGCCTGTTAGCTCTTAATCATATCCTGCCAAAAATAAAGGAAAGCAAATGCGTGTGGCGAGGTGCAGATGACAAAAACGCCGCACATTCCTTCACCCCGGTGACACACCGGTGACAGACAGACCTAGCAGCCAAGCTCACCACCACGCTGTATCTGCTTCACATTAAAATTTCCATGAAGGAAAAAAAAAAACTGACAGGAAATACTTGAAGGCCTCTTGTACAAGAAAGAAAGAAAGAAAGCCTAATCCTACCTTGTAGTCACAGCTGCCCATAAAACAGTCCTTTCAAAAACTGCACAACTGAATTTATGCACCACAGACTACTCCTTCAGCACATTTTAAAGATCATAAACCACCAAAAAGGAAACAATTGCTTGTGAAAAAACAAATGTATGCACGAGTTGTTTTCCTGCTTTTGAAAAGTCTTCACTTTGTGCTGGAAGTTTCTCAGCACCAGAGATGGACAGGAGGTTAATGGACAACTAACCCGACTCACCAATGCGTGCTGAAGCTGCTCTGTGCTCATTCTGCTGTGCTCAGTGCACACGTATTTGGATTCAGCTGCATGCCGGTAGTTACAGGCTAAATAATTTCAAAATGTGTAGTAAATGTGAAGATATTGTGAGCATCTTTAGTGGACTTTCTGACAATGTGGCCCGCCCTGTCCCAAGGTGAGAAAAGTAGTGAGAACTGCCCCACTCCAGTCAGATTAATGGCAAACAAGTAGCCTAAGGGAGAGGAAAGCCGTCATGAGGCAAATATTAGCTTCCGCCTCTCTCTACGCGCAATGCTAGAATACATCATATTAATCTGATTTTTTTTTTGCATTGTCCCAAATGCGCTTCCTATTCAGTTTCACTCCGCTGTGCCTATACTCATTACCAAGTTACCTTGTGTGTTCTAGGTAGTGGATTAACTGCTAGCCTTATCTCGCAGGCTAGTGCTTGTTTAGCGTAAAGGTGTAATCAGTAACACAGGTAGAGATAAAGGTAGACAGTTTGCTAACATTTTTTTCCTTTCTCTACAGCTGCCCCATGGCAGCACTTTGCTTGCCGCTGGAGTCATGAAGCGGACCCCGCCGAATCCCATTACCGCTTCCTGTGTTACCTTGGCTTTCTGCCCACTGCCAAACAATTGTTCTTTGTTCCACCTTAGAGCGGAGGTGGGCAAAGCTCTATTTGTTTAAACCATTCGGCAAATTTCCGATAACAACGCCATCTGCTGTTGGAGTCCCTCCCCTTTTTGACCTCTCAGCACACTGTACGAAAGTTAGACCATTCCTTACGCTGAGCCTTCTTCCCTACTTTCACATTCTTCAGGTCTGGCCTGCCCACCCTGGCCCCTCACCTTCTTGCGCAGGTCATCCAAGATGGCATGGTAGCGGCTGTAGTCATGGACGTCGGGACCTCGCTTCTCCAGGGCCTCCCGGATCTGGATCTCCAGATGGCTGTTGGCCTGCTCCAGGTTACGCACCGTCTCCAGGTAGGAGGCCAGCCGGTCGTTCAGGTTCTGCATGGCAACCTTCTCGTTGCCCATGATGGCACCTGTATTACCGCTAGCGCTCACCTGGAAGGTGGACGTGGTGGAAACAGGGGACACACCGCTACGGACCCCACAGTAGGAGGCAGAAGAGACGCGAGCCCCATGGCCCCCGGCGCCACCATAGATGCTGACAGCTCGGTAGGCAGGGACAGCAGTAGAGCGGCTCACGCTCGAGTGTGCTGAAGGCACTTTGGCTGAGGAAACAGTAGAGTAGCTGTATCTCACACTCATGTTTGCTGGCTGCTGACAGAGGAGTTCAGTGCAGGACTGCAATCGCTTGGACACAGAGAGACACAGGACGGAGGCTCTGCTGAGACCTTTATATAGTCACCCGGTTCCCACTCCCACGCCCCCGGCCCACCCCCAGCTCCTCCCCCTCTCTCTAAACTTTTGTTCAGCCGTTTGCTCTGTGCTGCCTCTTCCTCTGTAGCTACCCAACTTCTTCCAGTATCTACCTGTTATGTAGAAATGACACATACGACCTAATATATGCAAAGCAGAATTAAATATTAGTTGTACAAGAAAACTGGAAAAAAAAATTGGAAGAAGAAAGAAAAAAACATCTTGAAATCCCTCCGGGGATGAACTTTACACTTCTGAAACAGTAAAATTCTCATAAATAAAAAGAATGCGGTGGTCAAAAACCGAATCCAAATCTAAGAACCCAAGACAGGAAGGGTGGCCAAGCAGTTCATATTGTCAGCATGTACTCATAGTCTTGATTTTATAACAGACTTTTTTTCAAGAAATAATTCAAATAAAAGTTTGTTTAAAACTTGCTAACATCAAACCTAATTATAACATTAATATTATATATTAATATTAAAAGTGGCACAGCTTTCATATAAACAGTGATTTTAATTTTAGAACAGCTAAAACAAAATGGTTGCCACTAAATAAACTAAATGAAGTGTTAAGAGCTGGAGAAATGTTCACATAGTTAGTTGCACAATTCTTTATTATTTTTATGAGTTAACTGCCTTTCTCGGGGCTCGTCCTACCTGGAAACGAAGGACTGGCTGCAATAACTCATGTCAGAACATGGTAGATGGTTGCTTCACAAACCACATGCTGATCAGACCAAAAAATACTTAAGATTAAGAGGCATCGAAACTATTCGGACATCAACAAAACTTGGCAGGGGAGAAAAGGGTAAGAAAAATACGACGGATGTTGAAAAACAACCCGAACACAGTTCATATTTTCTCGCACATCCCAAAATGCTGAAAATAAACATAGCTACATAGCTACAAATGTTTTCATAGCAAACTATCAAAGCTGCCCAGACCCGCAGAACCTGGCTAAAAGAATACAAGGGAAAATTTAACTAAAAGCCATCTTTCGTTTTTGCTTCTCGGTTGTAAGGTGATGCTGCCTCCCACATTCCTCGCAGATAAAATGGAAGATAAGATAAGGGTGCAAGAACGTCATTGTCTGTTGTGTGCAAGTTAATGGGTCTGCTAATCCTCTGGGTTGGGTGTTGTGCACTGAAAAAGGAATAAACAGAGCAGAGGGATGATTTCCTAAGCAGGTTTCTGTCATTTTTCGCCTGGCCCCCCACTCAGGGAGTCCCAGCCCCCCAGAGGAGATAGTGGCTTGAAGGGATTACAGCCCTTGGATGTCAGGGGTCAGCAGCCTTTGGGATGTCTGGCTGGAATGTGGTCACACGTGTACTGGGCACCCAGGCAACCTCTGTTTTATTTAAACAAACAACCAGCTGTTTGTGCCTGGATTTCTAAACTACACTCAATAACAGTTCATTGTGGAAGGAACATGACAAGAAGTTGTCCAAAGGTGATGCACAGTGACAGGGGCGGAAAAGAACACTTCAAATGGAAAAGAAATGATAAACACTCAGATATGTCCTGACAAAAGAAATCCTGAAATATCCTAAGGTGTATGCGTCAACTGTAAATGTCGTGAGGGTCTGTCTTGGTCCTTGGGGATCTTTTCAAAGGGGCTTCTTGAAAAACATTTTAATGACCTTAAACCCAGGGCCTGGTGAGTAACTTTTAAGCAATTAGCTTAAAAAATCCAAAAAGTGCTAAAAGCAAAAGCAGGGATGGCACTCCCACAGCAGGACTGGCCACTGTCACAAATTTATCATCATCTTTAAGGCAAGCAAAACATAAAAGGTTATAAAAGAGGATAAATCCTTTAATTCTGCAGGACTTCGGAAATCTGAATAGCAGAGTTACTGTTGGTAGGAAGAGGGGAAAGGAACCTGCAAATGGATTCTTATGCAACAGGTATTGAGTTTCTGCAGGTGTGACTCCTTATGTCTGTTGCTTTCTCTGTTTTATTCTGAATATTCTGTTTTATTTTTATTTTCTGCATTTCATCCTGGGTGAAAGGTGTCATTATTTGATATGAATCACAATAATGGCCAACAATGTGAGACAAGGTTTCTGCAGAGGTGATTTAAGTTTGATGGAAAAAAGACGCAGAAGAAGACAGATACTTCATTGGTTCCATTTCCCTAAGTTATAATACGGTCCTGAAAACAATTACAGAAACTTTTAATTATATAAATGGTACAGGGAATTTGTTACGAGTCTCAGGTAATTTGGGAGAAGTTCATAGTTCTGTCAAGATGTCAGTCCAGGTGCTGCAGCTGTGATGTCAAACCCTCAGAATGTAGTTGACAAAAACGGGTTGGGACAACCCATAACCTGGAACCCATAAACAATAATCATTATTTCAAATACGGTCAACAACCGTAGCGAAAAATGACACCATCTGCATAGCAGGTGTGCTGGGGCGGTTATGTAATAGCCGGAGGGGGTATCCATGGTGGCCGTTAGGTTTGCATGTGTTTGCTCACTCAATATTGGGCCCGATGAAGTCATGTGTTCACACAGTCACTCAGTGACTAATGGTAGCATAACGCCTGACAGTCATTCTCAGCCGCGCTCTTGCTACACGTCCACACTTTGAAATCACCTTTATTCTTCTACTACACAGCAGAAAAGAGTGCTTCCCACACACAAAAAGGCCTGTGTTGGGGCACTGCTCAAAGCAGACCCATGCTGGAGCCCAACAACCCCGTCCCCTTGGGTCGGCGGGTTCCACAACACTCCCCGTTTTCTGTTCCAGACCAGCCCAGATTTTTATCATGTCCTCCCAGAAGCACAGGATCTTTCTCAGTGAGTCAACACAAAACACAGAAATGCAGGACCAGCCTGGGTTATAACTTGGGGTCCAATTCCAACAACTCCTTTGTTCGGTGCTGTCAGACTTGGGAGGAGTAGCAGTCACAGATATGGACTTTTAAACCAGGAGGGTGTCAATTTAACATCCCTCCCAGGATGAAAGTGTCTACAAGGACTAAAGGAGTTGCATTTTTTCTCACTGTTGCTCATCTTGCTTTTTTAAATAGAATCTGATTTTCTTTTTTGATATTTGGCTTTAATGTCAGGAGAACAAAGGATGAACTATTCGCTTTTTCATGTGCAATTCAATGTACCTACAAACAGCTTGGGCAACATTTGAATATTCTATTAAATAAAGGATGACCACAACTGAGTTGAGCATTTAGTATTCAGGTAAATCAGAACTTGAATATAAATTTGATGCTTCTGTATTTTAAGAAGCAAAATCCAATTTTATTAGCTGCTACTAATTTAACAGATGTATTCTGCCACTTGCAGGTCAGGATGGCAGATTCGGGAAAGTCCGCACATCAGCCAGCAGCCACATGAATTAACAGCAGAATGTGGGTCCGAGAATCAAATCTACAGACCATGCTTTGCTCCCAGGTCTTCCAGACTCCCATCTTCTGGCCACGGAGGTAACGGAGTGGGAGGGACCGGTTTGGCTCCTTCATCAGTTCTGAAATTCAGAGGTTTCTACAAGGAAAAAATTCTGCCATTTCCTTTGCCTGGGGAGAGTGAGGAGGTGTGGAGGAGATGGAGAGGAGACAAAGTCACACTGTTATTCTTGAACCATGCCCATTTCTTGCTAAAATCTTTCAGAAGAATTAGTGGCTTATGGCAAAGCTTGACAAAGTGATTCAAAATGATGCACAGTTGTGCTACACCCTACTTTCCATTTTCCAGTGAAATGTTTTGAGCTTAAGGGGTTGGGTGTTTTCCATTTATTTCATCAGGCATAAACTTGGCAGGTAAAGCAAAATTTAAACATCTGCTATATATGAAATAAAGATGGACATTTGCCTTCTGAAAGGTGCTTTCAGTTTTTTTATATGTACATATATTTTGTTCCTTTTCTTGAACACTTAAACGCTTCACTGCCACAATGGTTTCATTGTTTGAATGCAGTAAAGATGGCATGTGTTTTGGAAAAAAATTTTAAACGCTAAAATCCATTAATGGAAAAAGGGGTGGGCAGGGAAAATAAGTTGCTCTCCAACAAAGTTTGCGTTTCATTTAGGTAGCGATGAGGAGACCACCAGCAGGGAGGGAGTGGGCAGGGAAACACCCGGAAATCTGTGCGTCCCTCCCAGTCATTCCTGTGTTCCAGCCCCACAGTAGCAGGTCCCTCAGTGTCCATGTGCACGGCTGCGGCTCCTAGGTCTCAAAATACCACTGACTCACTTTCTCCTTTGGGTTTCCAAGTCTCCTGGTCACAGCACATCCATCCAGTTTGCTTGCTTCAGTCGAGCCGTACTGCTCCCCCATGGCCCTGACTGCCTGCTTCTGCTGCCAAACCCCAGCTCCACAAACGTTTACCCTGGTGCAGGCACTGAATGCCTCATGTGTTTGCAGAGAGTAGCAAATGCATGAAAGCAGTTCAGAAGCTCCCAGTGCTTGTTTGTCTTGGTCTGGCCTGCATAACTACCAGAAACACAGCAACGGCCCAGAAATGACCATCAGGACAGTGAAGCCCACAACTGCTAAAATACAGTATAAATACTTATGCTACAGAGAACCCTGCGAAAGGTTATTGTCTACGTGGTCAGCAGGAAAGCTGGAAAACGTGGTGCAAGTGGGCTGGTCACACACCCTTGTCCACATCAGCTTTGGCTCCATGTTTGGGACGGCAGCTGGAGGGCGGGCAAAACGAACAGATCCAGACCTGACCTTCGACAGGCAGCAAAGGCTGGGAACTTGGTTTGCGTGGAAGAATACCGAAGCCCTGCGGTCCTGCAATTTTTCCGCCTCCCCTCCCCCCCCGGCTCCCTCAAACTACCACATGTACATGCTGGGCTGTAACAGAAGCCCTGGTTTGGCCACAAGACCCTTCTGTCTCAGGGCCAACGCAGAATGAGGAATGTGCTTGCAAACACGAGAGAAGCATAAGACGGGATAAGACTGTGATGACAAAGTATGCTAACCAGCACTAGTGGACATGTTTAAGGCAACACGGCCATAATCACAGACCTCAGTCTAATTTCCCCTGAGCCCCATCAACTAAATAAATAACCTGCTTCTTCTACCATTTTGTTTATTCTTTGTAGTTAAATAAAATTATTCTGGTTTTACACAGTTGAAAAACAGGAACAAATATGAAACAGGCTTTTCTGTCAGCAGAAAAAGGAACCTTTTGTCAATTAAAACCACTCTCAGGATTTCTGCCAATCCACTTCAAAGACTGAACAACGAAACTGCTTGAGCTGAAATTTCTTCTTTTATGAAAATGTCTTAAAGCCGCCAGTGAAGCGGAACTGGCAGCATAGGCAGCTTCATTTGCCTGTAACAAGCTGGCAGAGGAGCGCGCTGCTGCACGTAGTCGCCCAAGTGGCTTCCTCCCGCTTCCCAGCCCCACATAATGAGAGAATGGGCTGTGTTCGCCGTACCCATTATCTTTACGCTTTCAAGCCACACACTGAGACTCAAAGGCTGGTTTACCATTTGGACTCGCTGCTTGTCCAGATGTGCACAGGCTGACCCAAAAAGAACCTATGTTACACACATAGCATTTTAATTCAGGAAAAACCCGCTGTTTCCTTGCACTCCACTTCAGGGTGTGAACTATGACACCGATGGCCACATTCTTTTTTTTTTTTTTTTTTTACAGTATCGGGACTAGTATCGGCGCTCAGCATTGAATCCATGACAGAACCCTTTCAAATGATACACTTGGCGGTTCTGCTCTCGTGTTAGGCCTCACATGTCTGGCCAGAAGTGTTGTAATCGCTCAGCCACATGGCTGTTGTGGAACAATATCTTCAGACCCAGTTTCATATGTGCTTTTCAATATGACTTTCTTTTTTAACAAATTTCACTTCTACAAGCAGGGATTCTGACGTCACGTTTATGGAACAACACGGAGGCTGACTGTGAACGCATCACCCGAGACTTCTAACCCAAGCACAGTGGCTGGAACTTCTTGAGAAGAGCGGTAAACCTGCAGAAGTTACTGCCAGTCTGTTGTGAACAACTGCAATTCGACTGTCCGCCTTGAAAGCCACAGCTCACAGCATCCATTCCAAAGGAGCCCAGAGGTTAGCGATGATCATGTCACAGAATTGATGCAGAGCAAACGTCTTGTTTAAGCGTTCGGGACCGAGAGCCTTAAAGTGGATTGGCCTAGTACATGTCTTTACACTCTGATCCAAAGTCCAGTGTAGATATGACAGCCCCTGTGATATCACGGCGTAGGATTGCACAAGTCAGTAAACCAAAGAGAAGTTGCATTTTCATTTCTAAAAGCTTGCATACCATTCTGTCTTACTTTAATGCAGATTTTTTCTGTTTGTAGAAACGTTCCAATACGGAGAGGCCAGATGTGGATGCTGTGTTGTCTATTGGTATCGATCTTTATGGAGGACTGAATTACACACTGAAAAGCCCAAAGTGTTGCCGAGTTGTAACCACACCGTGGAGTTTCAATCTAATGATTACACCAGCCAGATATTCAAACACCATGCTGTACTACACGGCCATGAAAAGTGCTCCCTGCTCTCAGCGGGACTTTACCCTTCTTCTGCTTAATGATAGTGGCCAGCATTGTGAAAGGTTTAGGGCCACCTTCAGTCCAGAGTGGAGAGGGACCAAGTTTGCTGTCCTCCTGCCATTGGCCTCAACTGTGTCTCAGGTGTAAGGTGGACAAAATAACAATCTATGCTGTGGGAGTTTATACACCGCACACTGAAATGGTTCCTCTTTTCATTCAGCTTTAAATGTTTTTCCTGCTCTCAGTCAGTGACAATAAACATCTGCTGCAAGGCTGTCAGACCGCGTCATTGTTCAAGTTTGTCCAAACACCACGAACCCCGTACAGCTGATCTGCCCCTGTGTGTGGTGTTTGTCTTCAGGTTGTGCAATGCAATATTAGCTGATGTGCAGTGTGTATGTAACTATAGAATGGCGCTAGCGGGGCAGTTCCATCAGGTAGCGGCAGGTGGTGTAAGCGGATTTCCACCTTGCAAAATGGGAGGTGGAGTTCAGGTAAGCGTGAAAAGGTGTGTCTGTGACTTTATTAATGCCTTTGAAGTCCCCATCCCCTGGTATCAGGTTTCATTTCCATGGCAGCAAAGCTGTTCATCTCGCCAGACTTCCTGCCCCACAGTTCTGTGGGTTGTAATCCTAACACTGTGTTCTCACCTGCAGTTTTTAACCCCATCTATGGCTTCCTCCTCATAAAAACAGATTAGCACATTTACAAACAAAAGCAAATGGCAAAAAGTAAAAAACACATTCTGCTGCTGTATGAACAATGTGTATTGTACATTCAATAAAAAAAATAGCCTTTATCACAGGCTTGGTTGTGGCTCATCCAGCTTTGCTCCAAGGAACCTGTCCTAACAAAATGGACATCCCGATCGGCACCGCAATTTTGGCCAAAGTGTAAATTGACCGATTCACAGGCCTTTCAACATTTCAACATTTCAACACATGGTACACAACCATGTGCTTGACAAATAAACTCTTTTGACTTTGACTTTGTGCTAGGCTCATTTGGCTCTTTCTTAGATTTTTGGGAGAGCAGCTGGGCCTGCTGTGTTAAGGCCGCATTTCTCAGCAACCGCACATAAAAGGGAGACATTAAACATTAACTTTAAATCAAATAAAATCACTGATCAGCAGAGCCCTTCCGCCCACACCTGAGGATTCTGGCAAGATAAATGAATCTCAGTCACATCTGTGTTCCTACAAAAGACAAAGTTAGTGACACACACATCCCGCAGACTCCCTGCTCCCTTATCTGTGCAGGGACACCAGACATAGGTGGGGTCTAGCTAGCCTAACTGTCAGGAATATCAATAAATCAATGTGACAGGCATGACTCCCTTTCTCGACCCGTGAATTTACCTGTCTTCTTTGTACAGTGGAGGACAGCACACAACAAAAATGTGCTTATTTAGCTTTTTTAGGCAGGATTCATGACTCCTTGCTTTTGCAGTAACAATTGCTTGTTTTTTCCTGTTCACATAACTGGCGTTCGGCTTCTTTCCCAAGTCGCCTTTTTCAACCATCCTGAGAGCCAGAAGGCGTGGAGGAAAACATAAGAAGCAGAGACCAAACAAAGTGCGGACGTGGGAAGCTGCAGGCCCCCCAAGCAGACATAAACAAACCAGGGTTCCTGAACAGACAATATGTGAAGAAACATCCAGAAAAACAAGGAGTGTCTGGAAGGCCTCCTTCTCCCATTTTGAGGCCTACGGCAATAAAGAAGAGGTGCAGGGTGTATACCTGTGGAGCCTCCAGAATGTTGAATACACAAATTAACCTGGGCACATATTCCAGATCTTTTCATAAACCCAGAGAAGGAACAGTGTTGAGCACTGATAAGATATGAAGATACAATGTGTGACAAAGGCACGATTGTAAAGGCCCAGTCAATTTTCTGCTTATGTAACAGCTGCAGCACCCGGTCATCGGGTCAGTTTTTCAGATACCTTTTAGCAACCGAAAACGGTTCTATAAGGCACATCAGGTTCGTCTGGAATTGACCCGAACACCTACCTGCTGTGCTGGACACAAACAATGGCGGACAGTTTGCATATGCTGAGTAAGTGCTAAACAAAAGGGCCGGCATGGAAATATGACCATTTGTGCAAATGAATTGAAAAAAGAATGAAGAAATGAAGAGGCAGTGTGAAGTGAGGGTTTGTCACATGGGTGGGGAATGAGATGGTCTCCAACTGATACCCCCAGAGCACCACAGCCGCTCACATTATGTAATCCTCACAAGTGTGTAAACACGGAAGACAGATTACAGGTTTTCGTTTGCTTGCTCAGAGAGGATGTGAGGAATTAAGCACCTCTTTCCAGACCCCCATTACTCACTAAGTCACACACACACACAAACACACACACACACACACACACATTTTGTAATGCCACACCACTGCCCTCTCCCCAGATCTTCTGACTTGGTGAATTCCTTTTTCCATCCGTCATACCTGCAGGCTTTTCACAGAAAGTCAAAGGCCCAGCTTGGTGCTCCTCTGATGGGCTGAGTATAATAGTTCTGGTGTTCTGGATTTTCTGCATTTCTGCACCTCTGAGGCCTTTGAACTAAACGGAAAGCAAAAGAGACTCAAACTGCAGATGTACAGTATTTACTAATTCTACAAATGGGGTTCTCAAACCCATTTTTTTTAAAGAATTGTACTTTAAAATAGGAAAAAATATCATTAAATAATAACTACTACGTGTACATATTTAGCTTTTGAAAAACCAGATCACGAACAAGCTGTATTAAATTTTTTTGCTTAATATGAAATTCACACAGATGACATACAAAAGCCAACCATATCAGATGAGTTATATAAAAATACACTACTGCTGTATTCCTGTAATGCAGGACCAATGCTGTATAAACGCTCCACACAGCGTGAATCGGTACAGCAGGGAGCCACCTGACAGTCCATCAGAACTTAAGGTGAATCACACAATCCGGTGGTTGAATGGAGAAATTCAGCATTTTTCTTGAGTGTGGCACACAAGAGCCTATTGACATTATGGGTTATTTTACTGTTTTAATTGCAGAAGGAGGAAGTTTACATGTCTGCCTGCCCCACCCATCTTATGGCTGAACCAAAATCTGTAAATGCATTTTAATTCATCCAAGTTGTTGTAAGCATGTCTGGGTTCCTTATTCTTTGCAACGTCTGCGGATTAAATCATCCTATTGTTTAGCTGTTGAGAAATAATGCACGCAGGCTGGAGATGCAGCACCTGTAGAGGTTGGGGTGGCAGGTACTACACCAGAGAGGGTTATATTCCAGCTACTGCAGCACCTGCATTCTTATTTATTTTGATTATTATTGTTTTTTCACTTAAAAATGTTTAAACAGAGCTGCATCATAACTGATTCTTAGTGCATTCTCAAAAACACTGGGATTCTAGGAAGCCAAGTTGCTCAGGTTTGCGCTGCCTAATGGACTTAAATTTGGTGAAAATGAGCGCAGTGCAGTGAACGTTCACTGATGCTGGAGGTCTTTGTGAAAACTGCCCAAACTTTCTTGCAATAATTATTCTTCTTTGGAAACTGAAACAGCCTTGTCACTTTTTCCCTGGCACTTCTTACTAATGTAATAGCGATAAATATATTTGTTAATGTATGAATGCATGGGGATCAGGACTGTTCTGGAAATTCCTTGTAGATAAATCACAGCACTGGAGGAAAAAACGAAACCCTCTGAAACCGTTCTGGGTCTATTCTGGGAAGTTAATGACTCACCCACCAGAGCATTTCATTTCATCCCTGTTCGTAAAGTAAAAGAGAAATCTTTAACCTCGAGCCAACAAAACACTAACTTCTCTGTCACATGAAAGCAAATTGGTTTGATCAGCAGGAAAGCACCGTCCACACAGCCCGTTTGACGATTTGACGGACTAACTTCTGCTTTTTGCTGAAACGCAATGGATTTATAATCAAAGTGTGATATTCTTGACTTTTCATTTTTATATTTCCTTATTCTGGGGAATTGCCTGCCACAGATAGTGACAAAACTATCAGAACTGTGTTTGCTATTCCTGATCAGCAACTGAATGAGAGACAGAAAGTCGCTTCTTTCCAATGCTGGGGGGTGGACATTCCCCGGTTGAGCTGTGTTCTA
This sequence comes from Heterotis niloticus, assembly GCA_018136845.1. NCBI lineage: Eukaryota > Metazoa > Chordata > Actinopteri > Osteoglossiformes > Osteoglossidae > Heterotis > Heterotis niloticus. The sequence continues at coordinate 12,193,441 of CM030891.1, forward strand.
AAAATGCCAATGGCGACAGCAGGCAGCCAATGAGCGCTGGCCCAGTGGCACTAGAGACAGAGAAGTGCAACATCTGAGATGTTTTACTGCAGCCAACGGAAGGGACCAGCGCCGCTTTTAATTTAATGTACAACTCAGGCGATGACTCATGAGCAGGCGAATGCTGGCCACAACCAAAACGGCCAAAAAACCACAATGCGTCATTTGCTGCATGCTCTTTCCATGGTGGGTTCACATTTTTTCCACATCCAGCATTATTAGAACTTCATATAGAGAACCTGGCGACACCACACCCTCTCTGCATCTGCTGGACATGCACAGGGTTGCAACAAACTCTGCAGGCCAGCACTCAACACCTTCCCATCAGGGGAGCCTGAAAAGGAAACCGCATGGACCAGACAAACTGCAAGGGTATTGTTCTGCTCTTGTTGTCTCTCCGCGAGGTAAATCTATAAGCCTGCTGAAAGACCATTGTCCTTGTGAAGAGGGCCTTAGAAAAAATGGCAGAAAAGTGATGAAGCATCTACACAACGGCGGCTGTTTTGCTGCACAGACGGGGATGGGATCGGACAGAGTCCTTCATTTAAATGATGGAACAATGATTTGACTATGAGCACCAGCCGCATCGGAGGGGAGAAGGTGAACGCAGAGTTAGAACGGACGGGCTGGGACCCAAGTGACTCGCTGCAGTTTATCGTGCACAGAAGCCCAAGGCTTCAACAAGCGGGCTTACGTTGAGCAACGGGTGACTCACGGTCATCTATTGAATCTGAGTATTCGGTTCAGTCCCTTTGAACGCCTCTAATCGCCCTTTTATCTGAATCAGCACCACAATAGAATAAATTTGGTGGCATTAAAATAGCAGATTGCTGAGGCTGTTAAACAACCTTGGTCACATTCACCTCACATTTTTGTTTCACTTGTGAAAGGAAACCCAAGGCTAAATCAAGGCAAAACAAAAGTGCAAGCTTCAAGGAGGAAGGGAGGGAGAGAGGATGGAGGGGTGACGCCAGTCTCGTACCTTTCATTAGAGTACTACTCTGGACAGGTGTAAGGAGCTCTGTGTGTGTGTGTGTGTGTGTGTCTTTGCATAGTTGTCCCAGGCAGTGATCACTGAAAAACCTTTCATTTGCAACAACAAGGCATATACAGTATGTGTTTACACTATGCGGGCATAGCCATGGCAAACTGGTCACCTGGAGGTGGAATGTCACACACCTGGTTCTCAGACATTAAGCTGAACAGTGCAATAAATTCCAGCAGTGCAGTGCAATGGGGGCTGACAAACTTGGAGAACTGCTTCCCTTTCCAGGCATGCAATCCTGCCTATCACGTAGACTCAATGTGACAGAATACTGATGTCCACGTGTCATTTATAGGCAGGTAAATAACGAAAGGAATCCACAGCTGTGTCCGGTGAGTAAGGCCACGGAGGCTCAGAGTGAGTATGTAAACAACCTGGTGTGAACTGGCACAGCTGCCAGTGCTTCTACTGGCCTTACATGGAGCAGGAAACATCCACATTACATTTTGAAGGTCTGATGCTATACTGAGTCACAGAAGACAAAACGTCAGAACTTATCAGTAGTGAGGTACTGAATAAGGCGCGACGTGTTCTGCGAATGCCCGAAAATGAGTTAAGTGATGCCCTGTAATTATTAGCTGACCTACAACTTGACAGACAATGCAGTACATTTAAAAAAATTACCATTGTTTTAGTCAGCCTCCTCCTACAGAACACTGAACAGGGTACCTAGCCTGAAATGGTGTGGTAAAAATTACCCTGCTGTACAAAAGGGTTGCTAAATTGTATGCAGCTTAGTATCCACTTCTCAAACCACTTTGCAGAAAACCATCAGCTGAAGAGGAGCTAAATGTTCCCACAATCGGCAGAGGGACCTTAAAGAGGCAATGGGCAAAATGCTCTGAATCGGGGGAAACTGTGTTTGTTTTTACAGATCTTATCAGTGTGCAGTCATTCTCTCCATTCCTTTCCACATCCTGTCAACATACCATATAACACACCCTGTTACTCAGCGGCCTTCAGGACACCCAGGAGAGTCACCCAAAGCATCTAAAAGGCTGATGTTCTGGTGAGCTGCAGAAGCCCCGAAGCCTCCAGTCGAGGTTCATGTCAGGAAGAAGAATGGTTCGGTTTAGGCTATGGGATGTCGTATTCTGTTGCACAGCTCGAGGCTGCGGTGACGCTACCATTATTTGCACCTCTGGAACACACCCACCCCCCATTGATATTCAGCATTACTCTGCGGTGCCAGGTTCTCCAAGGTCGTGAAAGTCCATGTTGACAGATACGCGTTTTATGGAGCTTCTGTAGCGATGTTCATTATCTTCTGCCATAACAGCCACAAGATGAAAAGCAAAAAAGTTCCAAATCTAAGGCCTATTGCAACTTTCAACAGCTCAAAAAAAGAAAGCTGCTTTGTAAAAGAAAGTGAATAAAAACACACATTTGTGCTAACCTTGCTTGTAGGACAGTGGCACGTGAGCAGTGCAAAGTCAGCAGGCCCAAAGAATCATAATTTCTTAAACCTTTTTCTTTTAAAATGTAAAAAAGCACATTAATCCCAAAGCCTGACAAGCTCAGGGCAAACTTTACGGACTAAACCCTGCAGCCATCTGCCGAAACCAAACATCTCATTTCTCAGCAAAACACACAATAAGCGCTGAAATTAAAATGATTCTTATGTTATAAAGCCGTGAGCTGCTGATATGTACTTGAAATGGGAAGAGACAGGCACATTTTCAGCAAATTTTCAAGAGTCCAATTTCCAGCTATAACTAGAAGGCTCTAGGATGTATAGAATCTGTGCAAATGCAGCACAGTCAGCAGAATTAAGAGACCTGGAAGCACAAAGAAACAATCAGATAAATCTGCTTATGAACCGCTAATAGTCCCATATGTGCATCTGTACTTCTCAGCTGCTCCCAGGTAGCTTTGTTACCACAACAAAGACCAGGTGGGCCTTCGGCACTGAGGAACTCGCCAAGCTCCTTTCAGGTAAAACCAGAGTATTTCCAAGCTGCACATTCCACCGCTGGCCACTCTCATGTCCCTGGTTCCCGCACCAGGGTTGTGGCCTGTTCTTTGGTGATGGAAATGCACTGTTTCTGCTCCTGCAAGCGGTCAAAGAAATCCGCTTTGTTTACCCACTGTTCGGGCAATGGCCACACCTGTCCGTTCCCTCGGGCATAACTGTGGTCAGAAGGGTCGGTGCTTTTGGATGTGCTCACCTAGAGATGCAGCCATAACCAGATGAACAGGTTAGACAGAAAACAGGCAGCGATTTCAGAGGCCAGGTCAAATTTCACCGGCTGTCTGTGTCAAATGAGGATCAAAACTGTGTAAAAGCAAAGCACCACTCAATGGTGAAATAACTGCATCCGTTTAATAGTTTTACACTTGATTCACTTTTCAGCTGTAGACCATACCACAAGCAAATACGCTCATGTAACCTATTTCAGCAGCTACCTTTGTTTCCAGCTGCAGTGTGATAACATTTATTATTACTGGTGATGTGGGGGGGGGGGGGGTTTCCGCAGCCCCTGTTCCTCTAGGGAAGCCTCACCTGCGGAGGTTGAGCAATGAGCTTCCACCTTGGTGCTCTAAGGTCCAGGGTGCGACCCTATTGTATGATGTTTATATAGGATAAGGCTCCATTCACCATCCTTGAGAGCGACACGCCCTCCACACTATCTGGCAGCTATGAAAATGAAGCTCCTTTGAACCTCCTCAACAAAGCCAACAGGACGCAGCCTAAGGGAAAGTCACGTGTTAGGCAGGGAGCCGCCGGGCAGGTTGGCTCCGCGGGACAGTTTGACGTGTTAGCATCTCCGCTTACTGATAACCCAGGAGTGACAGTCAACAGTGCTGAGTGGTGGGAAACAACAGAACCAGCAAAACCAGTGCTGTCTGCGGTTACTGAAAATAAAGCACACACTGGAATACCAGCTGGATATCCTCGGACAACAATAATACAAACGTGCAATAAATTGATTTTCAGAATATTTATTGTATAGGAATTTTGCACAAGGGGACCTATGGAAGAAATGTTGCCACAGCGCTGTACACACCATTACAGTATTATATGGATAATTAATGCAAAGATTTATTAAACTTATGCTCAATATGATAATTCATTGAAAAATGCTTTTTATGCATCCAGCCAGCCAGCCATTTTTGTTAATTGCTCATCCTGAGTAGAGCCGCGGTGGTTCAGAGGCCATCCTGGAAGCAGTGAGTGCTGAGCTCTACTCTTGTTTATGACTACATTTCTTGACTACAATTCTTATTTTTGTCTTAGTCCTTAAAATATCACACAATCTTGAGGAAACTCTTTTTAAAATTAGGGGCAGTTAAAATTATTTCAAGTGTCCAAATGAAAAGCAAAAAAGCACTTATAAAACAGATAATTTTTAAAATATATATACATATATTGAGTAAAACTGTTTTTCGCAAATGTCACTTTGTTATGCCTATTTCTAATGTTGCTTTTCAACAAACAGCCATAACTGCTTAACAGCTTATGCGAAACTAAACTCCCACATGACCATTTGTAAGGACAAAGACTAACAAGTGCTTAAAAATATGACAGCATAAGTTTGATTCGTAAGATGAATCATTTGAAAATAAAGTGATAACTGAATGAACTGAACTAAACTGCTTTGCCGCTTTATTATTGAAACCAAGGCAAATATTCACTAAGAGCCAACATTTGCTGATATGAGTCACAACAGAATATGGAAATACGGCGTAGATTCAGTTGGGCCCTCAGAATAAAAGCCAAAGTTTTACTCAGTCAAACTGGTATCTTTTGCTTAATGAGTTTGCTGTGCTTCCTTTTTCAGGATTTCCAAGTTTAAAAAAAGTTATAAAATCAGATTTGATCTGCAGTCACTGGTGAGATGTAAAGGAAATGGCTTGTTCAGGGTTTCCATCACAACAACAAAAGCAACTGCTATTCTTGGGAAAGGGGCTGTTGGCCAACAGCTGGTGAGTCACTCCCTGAAGGGTGGAGAAAGGTGGGGAGAACCGGCTTCTTGGGTAATGGTCAGTTAAATGGACATAAACTCTTAGAGTCCACCGACAAGTGCTGTTGCCCTCAAATGTAAAAGAAACTGCTACCAACGGTTAAGTGGTGAAAAAGCATACAAATTCAAATAGGAATAAATGTATTCTTTGTATTATTTTGCACTGGGTTCCGGCAACATACAGCATGAAGCAATAAAATATAATTAGCAAATACACATTTTTAGGCACGGTTCAAGGTGAAGCACAACAGCCACCCAGCACCACCTCTCACTTCATAAATCTCTACATGTTGTGTACAGAATTTATGGACAGTTGGTATTAATTTAAGCCTGGGAGTGCTCGACAGAGAAAAAGCAAAGAAAAACCAAGGTTTGGCCTCTCTAATCTGTAGAAGGCAGGCTGTTATCAGGTCTCAACCCCACTTGAGCCCCACGCATTCCAAGAGGTAACATGAACTTTAGCCTCTGAGTTACCAAAAAAGCAGACTGTAGAGGACTTAGAAAAAAGCACAAGATATTTAACAAGGGAGGAGAACCGAACGGCAGGTAATGATTTTGTCTTGCAGATCAGTGCTTCAAACCAGGAATGTTCTGCTCCCCTCAGCTCCACCCCTTCCCCCTAGACCCCTCCTTCTCTGAGCGTGTGGTCCAGCAAGCCCCACCTCTGACTCCTCCCCAGCAGCAAGCCTGTATAAAACAGTTGAGTGTCCAGCTCCTGTTCTATCTGCTCCAGTGCTATAGGTGCAGCAGACAAGCCTGCATTCCTCCTCTTAACTCTTCGCTCTTCCAGCTGCTTCTATCAAGGCAAGATGTCAATCTCATCCAAAAAGACCACCAGGTACTCAGTGGTGTCCTCTGGCGTTGCTCCCCGAAGCTTCAGCAGCATGTCCTACTCAGGCCCCACCCAGGGTATGTCCAGGCAGAGCTACTCTGTGCGCAGTTCCTTTGGACCGGGCAGAAGTGGCACAGGGGCCTCTTTCGGAAGCGGCAGTTACATCTCCAGCTCCTCATCCTATGGCTTGGGCTCAAGCATGGGGATGGCCCCAATTACCCCCATCGCTGCTGTCACCGTCAACAAGAGCCTGCTGGCACCCCTCAACCTGGAGATCGACCCGACCATCCAGACCGTTCGTAACCAGGAGAAGGAGCAGATCAAGAGCCTCAACAACCGATTTGCCTCCTTCATTGATAAGGTCAGCCCTCGTATGTTTCCTGCCCCCTTCCCCCCTATTGTCCTGCTGCTTTAAACGTGTCAGTTGCGTGAGAGAAGTGAACCTGCACGGAGTAAATTTGAAGGATTGATAAATTGAACAACTCCACACTGTGGTGAAACCATGGCTGTATGGGTTTATAAATGTAATATACAAGCAAGCAAATGACAGAACACGGGGCATTTTAGCAGTGTAGTGGTGCCTGACTTCTGAAGCACAGGGGATTTTAAAAGGAAAAGAATGTGCACACAAGCCTTTGCTTATCTGTGTTTTATAGTTACTGGGACTGACTGATACAGTGATGGATGGTGAGACATCTGAGGGGGTTGGAGGAGAGTTTAGGGTGTGTCTGCTCTCGAGAGGCGAATGTACCTTAAAATGGGCCAGACTTAGGGTGGGTGTGGCATTGACCCTCACCACACTTCCACTTCCCAAAAAAAGGCCGCACACCTGCGGGATGCACGTGCTGTATTGCACACTCCCATCTGCTTTGTTCGTTGCGCTTTTCCGAGCCTCGGTTCCTCAGCGTTTCCTCAAACTTTGCTGGCAAAGACAACCTTTCGGCCCACGTGACTCCTCAGCTGCTCCATTGTCAGACCCGGCGCATACGAGAGCGGCTTCATAGCTGTTTTAGTTTCATTGGAAAGCTTTTTTGCTTCTTGCCAGACATGTGTTTTGTTTCAGCAGCCCTTTCGTGCAAAGAAACTACACAGCATGGTTAATATTTAAAGAGGTGTCATGTTTCCAGTAAGCACTGTGTTTGGTTACATAAAGAGTTGCTGTTGGAAAATACAGCAGACAAATGGACTTCACACCACGTCCTCCAGCAGGGCAGCACACCTTGGTTCTTTCTTTTTAACCATTTCTCCTGAGGTTGGTTAATGTGGAATTTCGCAGGCTAAACACTTATGAGTACAATGAGTCATAAATCCATTTCTCCCTCCAGACACAGCCACGTGTATGTGTGAGAGAGAGAGAGAGAGCGCTGCAGAAACCTTCCCCTCTACAGTGAAGCAGTGGTTAAATATTTACCATATGTGCTATGTGAAAACCTCTCCATGCTTTTTGCCCCATTCTTTTACAGCCATTGGGCCCCACCTCTCAACCTCACCCTCCTAAAACAGGAAAAAGAGGGGAAAGAGCCAAACGCTTGCTAGCTTCCAGGCTCCCCCTGTCTCCTATTAAGGCCACACGTCACCCTTTCCTCTGGAAAATAGGCCCGAGTTCCTGTGCGGAAACACATGCCACGCTGGCTCCTGCTGAGCACAAGGGTTAAAAGCCAGAACTTTCTCAAGGGTGGCATTCCCTCAAGTTTTATATTTAGCTCAGCCTCCCTGTTTCAGTGGGATTTGTTGAGCCACCCCTGGTGTTGCATAGCCTTACCTTTTCATGTGGAGTTGATCATCTTAGGAGATCACAGAAGCAGGGCAACATCATCATGCTGCGTGTTTCTCCCCTTTGTCCCACAGGTGCGCTTTCTGGAGCAGCAGAACAAGATGCTGGAGACCAAGTGGAACCTCCTGCAGGAGCAGACGACCACCCGCTCCAACATAGATGCCATGTTCGAGGCCTACATTGCCAACCTGCGCAGGCAACTCGACAGCCTGGGCAACGACAAGATGAAGCTGGAGGCTGACCTTCACAACATGCAGGGCCTGGTGGAGGACTTCAAGAACAAGTGAGCAACTGCCACAATTAAGTGCTGGTCTTTTACTTCCAAGGAGGCCTCGACATGCCCATTTGCCTAGACGATGCTTTCTCAGTCTGGGAATGGGAAGCTTAATCCTGTAGGGAGACTTCCCGATTCAATGAATTTTTAAACTACAATCTTACCTGCAAATTCAGCACAAACCATGCAGTAGCAACATAACGTAATGCTGACACACAACTGAATTAGCTCATAAACTGTCTAGACCTTGAGGGACTCTAGAGTAAAACTATTGAGTTAAACAAAGAGGAACCGCCTTTAGCTGCAACTCCAGCAGCGTGGCTGAACCCTTTGCTGATGAAAAGCAGCTGAACCAAGGGTGTGGCTCTCAGAATTTCCGCAGCCCTTGACTTCCCTCTGCTGTTACGTTTGCACACTGCAGGCTTGGATGGGAAATTTTGCCTGCCGCAAGCTTCAATTATTTCTTGGAACCCAGGCAGCTTAACTGAAGTAGTTGTGTGTGGACTTGTGCGTGTTTGCTGAGTCAGGGAAAACCGCAGGCGAATTTATTCATTCCCTCCTGAACCCTGAGGTTTTTTAGCTCCCATTTGCGTCAATGTGGTCTCTCTTGCCAGGTATGAAGACGAAATCAACAAGCGCACGGAGTGTGAAAATGATTTTGTGCTCATCAAGAAGGTAAGCGTCTTCCCGCATGCCCCCCGTTTGAGATTATGACACTTATGCAACTTCTTATCACTGTTTTGCCGCTGACGTGATGTAAGAGCATAAGAATCACTGCAGATACTGCGCAGCTTTCCTTCGACAGCTGGAATTATAAACAGCCATGTTTTCCTCTTCCCAAAGGATGTGGATGAGGCCTACATGAATAAGGTGGAGCTCGAGGCCAAGCTGGAGAGCCTCACTGATGAGATCAACTTCCTGAGACAGATCTACGAGGAGGTACAGCACCAAGCCTCCCTGCCCAGAACTCCCTTCCTCCTATTTGTTCAGTTTCTATAAGTACTCAGTAAACTTCAGCAGTCAGTTTAAAATGAAAATTAGCACCAAACAAGTGTTCATTATTTTACTCAAGTGTATGGGATGCATGAAGTTTGTTTGTTTATTTATTTATTTATTTATTTTATTTTATTTGTTGTGGTTGCACTGCACACAAGCTAATGTCATTTTGGCAGAGCATGCAAGCTTTCATGGGACAGAGACCTTTAATATCAGAGATTTCTCCAGCACCTAATGATGCCTCTATCTCACCCTGCCCTTCCAGGAGCTGCGTGAACTGCAGAGCCAGATCAAGGACACCTCCGTGGTGGTGGAGATGGACAACAGCCGCAACCTTGACATGGACGCCATTGTGGCCGAAGTGCGCGCCCAATACGAGGACATCGCCAACCGCAGTCGCGCAGAGGCAGAGTCATGGTATAAGACAAAGGTAACGTCTTGCGCCATCCCCGTTGCCTTTGCACCAGTCTCCCGGCTCCCTTAGCTTCATGTGGCCCCGTTCTACCTCTGTAGCAGTCAGAATTATGCTGTGTTTCTTCTGGATTTTCTTTCAGTACGAAGAGATGCAGACCTCTGCCACCAGGTATGGAGATGACCTGAGAGCCACTAAGACAGAGATTGCTGACCTCAACCGCATGATCCAGAGACTGCAGTCTGAGATCGACTCCGTCAAAGGCCAGGTAAAACCCGACACCAGATGACCATTCTTCTGGCATTTCAGTTACGAAGGCCTCCTTCTCAACTCTGCTGGTCCGCGCAGCAGGCAAGACGGCTGGCGAAGGGTGGGCAGCCTTACTTGACTAGGTCTGGTCTTTCTTTAGCGTGCTAACCTGGAAAACCAGATTTCTGAGGCTGAGGAACGTGGCGAGGATGCAGTGAGGAATGCCAAGGAGCGCATCAAGGACCTCGAGGAAGCCCTGCAGAGGGCCAAGCAGGACATGGCCCGTCAGATCAGGGAATACCAAGACCTGATGAACGTCAAACTGGCATTAGACATCGAGATTGCCACCTACAGGAAGCTGCTGGAAGGAGAGGAAAGCAGGTGACCTTCTCTGGACATATTTGCAAATCTTAAGCATCCATGTTTCATCATTCATCTCATAAAAGTCTATTTGCTTTGCAACTAAATTTTGAACTTCTGCTTTCTCTGAAAGGTTGGCCAGTGGGATCAAGTCCATTAGCATCTCCAAACAGAGCTACGGCCGTAAGTAGTGCTCTTCTTAACTTGCAGCCTTGATCTGATTTTGTTCTGATTGTGAGACCACATTTTTGTCGAGGCCACCGTTAACATGTACAGTTTTTCCTTCTTGTTTGCAGCAAGCTACAGCTCCTTCCCTATGGAAAGCGCTGGCAGCACCTACAGCAACTACTCTTCCAGCAGCTATGGTGGCAGCAGCAGCTATGGCGGCAGCGGCGTCTATGGCGGCAGCAGTGTCTATGGGGGCGGCTATGGCACTGGAGACGTGGCTCAGAGCAAGAAGAGCGTGGTCATCAAAATGATTGAGACCAAGGATGGCAAAGTGGTGTCAGAGTCCTCGGAAGTGGTCCAGGATTAAATAAGAACCGCTTGCACTCATTCTCCACCAAGCTTTTACCATAATGTGTCCTCACACTACCCCAGTTTGTCAAGCATTAAACCAATCAGTCCAACCAAAGTCTTAGAAGAACCAAAGAATCTTTCACTTGTAGTGCCTTAAACTTACTTTCCATTCCACACTAAAACAGATGCCTTTGAAGGAAACTTCTTGAGTGAGTTTGTTTATGTTTGTCCATTAGAGCTGCATGCCAGGTGTGCAGCATACACGCTCAGTTTGCGATGTCAGAAGTGTTTTCAAAGGTGTCTCATCCTCTGAGGTGCTGTCTTTTGCTACAAAACAATAAAGTGTGTTTGTTGTCATACCGAGACGTCTACATCGCCATCTGTTCTCAGCGATATGTTGCACCTGCCAACCTATTATATTATTACATCATTATATTAATTCTACCCATTCATGGTCATAAACCCCATTTCCATTTAATCGTAACCCGATGATCCTCAGGGCACGAGGCCTTTCAACCTCGAATTCATGTGAACTCTAGCTGCTGTTTGTTTATTGGTGTTGGACATGTGTCTGTTGGTTAACACCTGCTGGAAGCTGAATTTGCCACCAGCAAACCACAAGCAGCAAAGATCATTTGTTTGACAGATTAAAGCTTTATTTGCACAACTGGAGTGGGATTCGCTCAAATGCTGTGGTTCCCATTGTGACACTACAGCAGCACGAATGAAGGAGGGAAGTCTCGCTCTGCACTGAAACAGTAAAAATGAGCTCAGTCCAGTAAATGGGTGAAACATTTCAATTACCGTATTTTCTGCACCTTAAGGCGCACTGGATTATAAGGCGCAGTCTCAATTACGGGGTCTATTTCTGTACTTAACCCATACATAAGCCGCACCGGATTATAAGGCGCATGCTAAAACATACGGTCTACAAAAAAAAGGTAACGGAAGCAAAACAGTGAGTTTAGTTGAACTTTATTCTACTATTTAACAATACACACATTATTTTTTATCATATTTTTTATCATGCGCGGATGGAGAGATGACGCCTTTTCATAAAACGAAAGCACCAAGACGGACCTCCTTGAAAGTTTTCGATCTTCATGTCTTGTGCTATCGTTGTTGCCTTCAGTCGAATGGTGACTGTAGAGATGCTTCTCCCGGCTGTTGTTTTGCAGCATACCGGTAGTATACCTACCGGAGGCGTGGCGGAGGTAAGCGTACGTATCACGTCCTGTTCTCTGATTGGTTTATCGCTGCCAGTATACGTATTACATCCCTGTGTCAGCGGGAAATGGTCCGACAGTCAGTCAAGCGGAGCGCTTATCAAAGTCGCACAACAACATTTTGACAGATTTTGTAACTCAGTGCACACATAAAGTGCACCGGATTATAAGGCGCACGGCCGATTTTTGAGAAAATTTAAGGCTCTTAGGTGCGCCTTATAGTGTGGAAAATACGGTAGCTTTTTTGGTCACTTTGGAGAATAATAATAGAATAATAAAAATAGTAATATTATTAATGCAGCATTTTCAGTTGTTCTATTAGACTGGCATTACATACATGGTTGAGATTAGATGAGGTTGTGAGGGTAAGAAGTGCTTGGGCTACCCTGCATGGGTTTCCTTGCACAGTTAAATAAACAGCTCTTCAGTTGTCTTAAATATTGTATAAAATATTTATTCCATATTTGCTTTGCTGCTGTTGTGGTGAATGACTAATTCTGCACCAGTAAAGTCAGGAATTGCCTAGCTGGGGTTGCCCGAGTAGGTTTGTGCCAGAGCACACATCTACCTACATGTCTGCCTGTCCATCTGTCTGCCTGTTTGTCTGAACTTTTTGTTTGTCTGGATTACGGACACTGAGTTACAGTTTAAAGGGAAAAATTCCATCGTGCTGCTCTCTTCACAACCAAATAATTTGTGTTTTGTTTGAAATATCTGCACATACAATGTATGCGTGTTTATGTTTTCCACTGTTAAGTTAAAATTGTCATATTTCCCACAGTGCTGCAGTAAATACCAGGATATTATAGTAGACCAGCGTAAACTACTCAAATCTGGGAGTGGGGCCAGTTCAGTTTTTAAGTTTTGCTTAGTGTATGTCAATAGCATGAGTGTCATGTGAGATGGGAAGGTAAATATAAAAAGGGGGAACACCTTCTGATCAAACAGGTGTCCTTGTATCTTGTCATTGGACAGATTTTACCTGTTACCACAGTTCTTGGTGCATACCGCATCCCACTCTGTGTCAGAACAGTAAAAAGTATGGAAAGCGCCTGAACTGCTGAGGTGGTGTGCAGGAGGGAAAGAGGTCAACTGTTTGTTAGCAGCGGAAGAGGGCACCATTGTGCCGGTGCAAGAAAGAAGAATTTAGTCTCAGGTAAAAGGTGTCAGGTGTCATGTGATATCACGTGATCACCAGCGCTGTTCTCCCAACACTCAGCTTGGGGCTGAAGGCAGGTGTTTGCTAGAGGGCGCTGTCATTTCTTTGCAGGACCAAGAGAGATGCTGCCAACTGCACGTTCTCGTCTGCACTTTTTCCAAACTCTCTCCGAAGGGAGTAGTTTCAATCCAAATAGTACAAATTCCTCCTAAAGTGACATTGCCAAATACTTATTTTACACAAATTTAATGTTCTTATTTATTCAGATCCACGTTAAAGCATTGGTACTACCAGGCTGAAATATAATTATATAGTCTTTGCAAAGACAATAATCACTTTTAAACGTTCTGAACAGATTTCTCCCAACCCGTGCACCAAGGCATTGCTACCTGAAAGCTGGTTGTAACCCAGCTCCTGGGACCCACAGTCTAATACAGATGCAAAACACCATAAAATCGGCATTGATTGCAATAAACTCTGTGTTGTTTTTTAAACACAGCACTTGTGCATAAACAGTGGCTCATGAAAAATGTACACATGTACGTGGAAAATAAAATATAGAATAACAGTTTCATCCAGCTCTGCTGGAATCCTTGCCAAATGTATGTGGCTTTTCTTATTTATCTTTGAGTTTACATGCGCAAACGTGTACGAAGATGCTTTAGATCCCATGTAGATATGTGGTATGCAAATAAACAAATTCCAATTTCATGTAAAAGTAAGCAGAATTTTATTGTTGATAATCCATCCTTTTGGCCACAGATTTTCTTTTTCTTGGAATTAACTATGCTGTCTTTCACTTTGCAGACTGGTTTGAAAGTCGTTTCAATGTTGTTTTTCCAAATGCGTGTGGGCCAGGGAGTTCATTTGTAATCTTTGAGCAAATCGTACTCAATTTTAGATGTACCGGCTAATGTGTGCTTTAGAAATTTACATGAAAAGTCAGGTAAACAAATGATAGTGGCCCTTCTACATCCTGGCGGAGTTGTGAAAAGGTTGTGAGGGTGTAGCTGAGGCCACATGCATGTCACCTGGACCCTTTGTGACCCCCCCCCCCCAACTTTTAAACACCATTGTTGTCTGCAGACAGAACCCTTCAGCTCAGCACTGGAACAGCAGCACCAAAGCAAGAACCAACAGGCAGAGAAGCTCACACCGCTGGCACAAACATCACTCGTATTCTGACTGTTTTGTCAGACGCTGACCTTACAACCTGATGTCTGAATTCCAAGGACCCAACTCTCTAATTTTCATCTTTTGTTTCACTTATTAAAAAAAACCCTGCATTTTGTGATGAGTTTTTCGTGTTGTGGCCACAGGGTCATTACTCAGATATCTCTGAGTAATGGTGGGTAGAATTTGCCTGAGAGCATCCGTCCACACCACCCCTCTATCCTTGGTGCCATCGCCCCACTGCATACAAGAATATGCACCCTTTTGGGCGGCCTGAACAGCATGCGGTGCTCCATTGAATCTACACCAAAATTTTTACCTATAATCCTTTCACACAACAATCAAGAACCCTTGTAATAAGCACCAGACTAAAAAGTGAGTTGGGTAAAGATGTGTTATTTCTGCTCATGTGGTGAAAGACACCTTTCATGCGCTGCTGAACACCTTTGAGGAGGACGGTTGTGTAAAAATGTGTAAATCACACAATTATCCACTCCTATTGCAGCTCGCAGCAAGTTATATAAGAGAGTGTGGCCTCCAGCTCAACCGGGTGAGGGGGCCATCTGGTTCGCAGTGACAAGTGACAGGTGATGATGAATGAATTTTTCTGCATGAGGAATTCAGATGGCGCTTTATGACAGGGAGTGTTTAGCACATGGTTACACAATAGAGGAGGGGAAAAAGAGCAGAAAAAGAAGAGTTTATTTTAGCAGCTGCACCAGGGCAGTTCACTGCTCCTTCTGCTGACAGAAGTGAGAGATGTGACTTGGGGGGGGCGGGCAGTCACAGTGGCCCCCGGCACGCGTTACACGCTGGGACTGGTTTTGTATTCCCTGCTATATTCCTCCCTAATACCAAGGGGCCTTTATGAGCAGCCTGAGGAGCACAGGTACACAAGAAAGAGGATTTCACCTTAACTACTTCAAAAATGTCTATAAATATACACCCTGCAGAGGCGTGGCAACCCCTCCGGAGGAAGTTTGACAGCCCTCTGCCTCCAGGGTGGACTCTGGACCACCACAATCTTACTCAGGATAAGCTGTTTATGAAAATGGATGGCTAGATAGTTGGATGGAAGGATGGATATACAGTGGTGATCAAAATTAGAGAACAATTTATGAACACTTGCTTTTTCTGAAATATTGTTAATCTTCATTGCTCAAAATTTTAAGGAATATTAGCTGTGGATATGTCACTGCTTTACTAGCATATTTGACAAAATAATCAAGGCACTTCAACAAAAACTTTTATTTTTTGGAAAACACAGTGATCAAAATTAGAGAACAGTAACTATTGTAGCAGAAAAAAAAAAATTACCACAAAATTTTTTGGAGGGTTACAGCTTTCAATAATTCGTAGGAAGTGTAGAGGTCCTTGCTTTGAATGACTTCAGCACATCTGCACCCACAGGACATCACTGCTGTGGTTTGATCTTAGTCCACTGTTCCTCCAGTCTCTTCCTCAGTTTGATAACTGCAGTGGGTTTCTTTTCTTTTTCTTTCTAACTTTGTCACCAAGGATTTTCCAGACATTCTTGATTGGGTTTAGATCTGGATTCTGGGGTGGCCATTTCATTACTTCAATGTTGTTAGCTTCAAGGAACTGCTTTACCCATTTTGCAGTGTGACAGGGAATTGTCTTGAATGAAAGTAAGTTATTTTCCTTCGGGATAATAAAGTTTTCTGATTCTGATTCTGAAAATTGTGAGCTGACTGGGAGATGCTCGCAGGGAAGTAACCGCATATTGCCGAAGGAGGTTCTGATAAACATTTGCAGTCACCCTGCCTTGTAGCTGGATAAGAGGCCCAACTCCTGCTGCAGAAAACGTCCCCCAAACCATGACGCTTCCTCCTCCAAATTTAACTGACTTTTTTACGCCCTTGTGTTCAGTCTTTCCCCAGTTTGACGCCGAACATAATGTTTCCCATTGGACCCAAATAAATTGAATTTGTTCTCATCACTAAAGTGAACTCTGGACCAGTCCTCCTCAGTCCACACAACATGCTCCTTAGCAGAGGTTAGTCTGGCTTTTTGATTCTTTTTGCTGATGAGAGGCTTAGTCACTGCAGAGCGGGTTTTCAGTCCGAATTGTCTTAAACGGCGAGACACTGTATGCCGAGATAGATCCTTACCCTGTTCAGCGTGTACTGCCAAGCAATTACAGCTATAGTGCTGAACCAATTCCCCATTGAGAGTCTCTGCATTGTCCTATCCTCTTGTGCCTTTGTCTTATGTGGACAACCAGCATTTTTGGGGGAACTTGAATGAATTAATGTCATTGTAAAGCTGCAATATTATAGAAATCACAGACTTGGAATGACCAGCTTCTCTTGCGATAGCTGAAAGGGTTAGGCCTTTGGCCTTCATCTGGACAACTTGCTATCGCAAGGTTTCAGTCACCTTAGAACGGCTCGCCATCTTGCAAAGTAGTTAGGAGTTCTGCCAAATACATAGGGCTTGTCAGATAACTAAGGAAATTAGCACCAGGTGCCAGATTAACACCAATAACTGGGAGGTATCTGAGAGCCTTCTCCAATTTTAATCACCACTGTAAATTTTGAGGTTTTCAGCAGCAAGTGTGGTGTATGGTAAAATGGTGATTTCATTTTTTTAGTTTGTATTTCTATATACAGATATTATTTTCTCAGCTTGTTTTCCCCTTTGGGTGGTGCCTTTCCACAAACCCCTGACCAGTTACCTGAGGCCTGGGAGCTTGCACACATGGGGCACTACCTTCCACATTCTTACCTGTTCCTCTCTCAGTTCAGCATAAACCAAATGGCCAAAAGCATGTGGACCCCTGAGCATCACCCCCATTTGTGCTTGTTGAACCTCCCATTCCAAATCCATAGACATTCATATGGAGTTGTTCCCTCTTTGCTGCTATAACAGCCCCCACTCTTCTGGGAAGGCTTTCTAACAGATTTTGGGAAGAGCATCAGTGAGGTTAGATGAGAAGGCCTGGCGTTCCAGTTCATCCCAAAGATGCGGGTTGAGATCAGGGCTCTGTGCAGCTACTCAGTTTCTTCCACACCAACCTGGGGAAACCGTGTGTTTATGGCGCTCACTTTGTGTTGGGAGGGGGCACAATCATACTGGAGCAGGAAAGGAGCTTCTTCTTCCTCAAACTGTAGCCACAAAGCTGGAAACACGCAGTTGTCCAGAACGTGTTTGTGTGCTGTGTGGGTGCGGCTCAAACAGCTCAGCTCAGTCATGAGAAGTGGGGGAAGGTCCACACACTTTTGGCCATATAGTGCATTTTTCCAGGTTCTCCTATTTATTTTTTATGATGTTCCCTTCACTTGGAATCACCACATTTTTCACCACTGCTGTTTTCTTCCTATCTTCTGTCATCATATATGGTTTCTTGGCCCTTACCTGTTTATCTGTCTGAATCTCAGGTCCCACAGGATCTTGGCACTTTTGGCTCTGTTGTTCTCCACCACTCTTGGTGGGCGCCTCCCATTTCTTCTTCTTGGCAGTGTCCAAGCGACATTCTGTGGAGATGTTTTTATGTGGGTATTTTCGGTTCTTTTCGCTTCACCTTAATCATTTTGTCTTTGTTTAGTTAACTTGCAGCCTCAGCTCATCTGTCTGCCAAGTGCAATTGTAGTTAATATTTAAAATCAGGTTAATCTGCTGTTTGTTTCCACAGCACAAAATCAGCATCATAAAACATTTTAAATGAATACAAAGCCACAGTTTTGATTTTTTGCTGCTTCCATGTACTGTGTACACTATGACCTTCATAACTCAAAATCTTAACAGCGAGCTTTGTATGGTAAGATTATTATGAGTTTTTTCATTGTGTCTTTTGGTTATTTATTGAGTGAAATATCAAGTTCTGTGTGGCAGTGTGCGTATGTGGGCGTGTGTGTGTTTTACTCTGCAGAAACACTCTTTGATCCCAACACATATTTGCTATAGTCTGACTGACTACAAACAGTCTTGCTGAGGGACAGAAGATGACCTACCAGGGCCACTCTTTCACATCTGAGCGGCTGCGCTTTCCACCTGCCCTTCTCTGCCAACATGATGCCAGGCTTCTGCCCCTTTGATGTGGCCTTGCCAACAATACTGTCCAGTGGGCAGGTCCTCTTGGGTGGCAGTATTGATAGCCGAGCCCCACGGCCCGCGGGCAAAATGGCTGCTGGGCAGGGCAGCGGGCTGCCCCAGGGGTGGCTGCTGCTCGGTGTGAGGCTCTGCACCGACAGGCAGGGCCAGGGCGTGGGGATTATCGCTCAAAGGAAGGGAGGGCCACAGAATACCACACACTGTAAAGAACTCGCCGCCGACAGGCTGTAAATCGTCGCATTGTTCCATTAGAGCAGGCAGGGAGCTGCGACAGGAGCTGGGTTTGGCAGAGCCTTGGATTGCTGACTGGTATCACTGGTATCATGTCAATATATCCCAACACAGAAAGAAAAAAGTTATTCAGAAATTCATTTTTATGCATTCAATTTTATTTCATCTTAAATCAACAAGAGGTCTCTATTTACCGTAAGGTCTTACACCCAGATATCTGACAGAGCCACTGTAGAGGCCATCTTGGAATCTGTGATGGTCCTTCCCTTCCCGGAATAGCAGTCAGCCTGCAGCCAGGGAAGCCCTTACCCCAGCGGGGCTTGAAAATGCCTATCAGCTGAGGAAAAGAGGAGCGGTGTCCCATTCCTACAAATTAGTCTGTGCAAATGTGAAAATGCAGACTGTAGGTTATAGCAATCCACAGAGGGGCATCTAGTGATGCTGGTGGCATAACAGTCACTACAAGAGGGAACTTTTCAAAAAATATTTGCAATGAACACAACTTATCATCTCATATGGATGCTGTGAGATGGCAGAGAGACCACGACAGGTGCTGCTGACACAGCCTGGATTGTACATATAGTACAACTGCTCAGAATTTAACTTAATAAAGATGCCTGTGCTTAATAGAAAGTGCATGAATTTCAGAGTTGTATGTAAGATACTCATTGTGACCAGGCACAGGGAAGGGAAGAAGTCACAAAAAGGCCAGGTTTGGTTTCTGTGCCAGTGACAGGTGAGCTAGAAGTTAGTGGCAGGTCTGTAGAACAGCTGCAGACACTTGGCTGGGCACATTGGGCAATAGGCTGTGTCACTCAGAAGAGGAGGGATGGGATCTGCATTTGCACATCTGTACCAGGTGCCATGACACAGGCCTGTAGACAGGTAGTGTCACATAGGCAGGGACACGCCTCAATGAGACAGTGTCTAGGGGAATGGAACACTTGCGGCTACCCAGAGCCTCTTTACATGCCACCTGCAGAAGAGAAGGCAATACAGCCACTTGGTTGGGATTGGACTTGGTTGGCTGTTAACCGTTATTAGCCCTTTGCTAGTTCTCTTCAAGATGACCAGCTGTCCTTTAAGAAGCCTTAAGGTGCAGTAAAAGCTCATCCAGGTTATGATCGCTCAGATGCATGACCTTTGTTGCTTGCATCATATCAGGCCACTTCAGGTCATCCAAAATGCTGCCATATGTCCTGTTTCCACCTCCACGCGTTACTGCGGTTTGCATGTTACTAAAATGCTTTGGTACCTCAAAGAAATGCTCAGGTTCTCCTCGAGATACTGCAGACCTGCAGGACCTGGGATCTTGTTGCTCTATGAACAACCTTTATGCTGCTCACTTCTAAGCTGCTTTGTACAGCAGCATGTAGACATTTGCACAGAGTGATTCCTACCTTATGTAACTAGAAGGACAAAACGGCAGAGTCTTGATCACTCCATATGTTCTACTTTTACATAACTTCAGCTTTTTCTGTAGGTTTCACTGCCTTGGGGGTAAAGAATGAGCCTTTGTCTGCAGGTCCAAGGCAGTTTGGATGGGCTGATGGGTGTAAGGGCTTATGATTCACATGCCTCCCCTTTCAAATCCCTTTGGTGTGAAACTCAGTCAGCAGTGCTGTCTCTGCACAGCTGATTCCTTCAAACAACTCCTCAGGACCCGCCTGCAGATTGGATTGGACTGTGACCAAGTTCATGCTGGTTTCCTCCAAGCTGGCAGGGGCTTGCAGGTAGTGCTTGGAGGGGAGGGGTTCAGCTTCATCTCCCTGTCAAGCAAGGAATGAGAGTGACAGTTTGAAAGTACCGCAGGCGGTTTGTTAACCCCAAACTCCTATTCCTCCCCAACTGCTGGTTGAATAAGAGGACATGTGACATTCCTCTTACATAAGGCACACTGGGGATGGGTGGGGCACCAATCAGTGGCCTGGAGATGAGGGCACAGGCTACAGCTCCTGGACTTGGGTGCAGTGTCCCATGTTCTTTTACAAGTGTTTCTGTGTGCAGCCTTCTGCCAAATACCTGTATTCTGTACCCACTTCTGTGAGGCACTAAGTTAGGTATGCAACATCTCCAAAGCACCAGAGGGGAATTATTATCAGAACGAATGTCTCAATACACTCTGTTTTATGTATATTAATTAAATTATGACACGTTTGCAGAAAGAAAAGACACTTGTATGACAAAATGTTTAACGTATAGTACCTGTGGATACTACATTTTAGTAAAGCTGGAAGCCAGTATTAGTGCAAAGCAGGAAGTTTTGAGGATGAATAAATATGCCAGGTGGCCTTGTAGTAAAAATCAGTTTTAAACGCACTTTTGCTTATAAAGTTAAGTGCATTATGTACTGCTGCCACCAGTAAGTCAGATGAAAATGAAAGAACACAACAGAAACTTGTGAAGTGCATTTGGATAAAGCGATCTGATAGTCAAATAAATCGGCCTATTCAAGAGGGCTGCTGCCTTGATCTTCTGTGCAGAATTTGACCCTTTCCATTAGCACACATCTTAAAGGGACAGACAATTGTGTGCAACACCCAAACGCATAGGCGAGGTCTGTGGACATGGGGAATTTCTTCTGCAAGAACTCAAAATGTCATTTTAAATAATGCCAAGTATAAAACCTGCTTTTCTGGGATGGGAGAGGTGTTTAGCAAATGCACGGAGAATAGCAGAAATGACCTGACTAAAATTTGTACATGGTTTGTTGGTTTTCAGGCTTCATGATGTGCAGTGACTGTGTAATCGCTGCCAGTCAACTTTGCTGTGAGGAATTTTCTATGTCAAGCGGTTATGTCAAAAGCAACAGCAATTACCTTTTCTCTTTGCTCTTTATGCTGACCTTCTGGGAAAGGCTTCTGTGGGGAAACAGTGAGGGAAGCAGACAGGACTGCCTATTCCAGGCTGGGAAACCGCAACAGAAATTAGATGAAGAGGTGTAAATTTTACTGCAGCTCCTAAAGGGTGGGGAGAAAGTCACTGAGACGCAGAACCGCTCTGCTCCATCTGCAACACTTGGCATCCTAGAGATGGGGAGAAGGAAACCGCTTAATGGATCTATAGTTTCTGCAGCCTAGCAGGGCAGGTGAGCTCTATCGAGCTTTCAGTCCCTGCCTGCATGACTCTTTCTACTATTTGCAGAATTTGCATGTTTTTTTCATTGAAGTGCAGGACTGTGCTCAAGGAACTGGGAAGCTGCAGATTCTGTGCCTTTTTACTCTGAGTGAAGCTACAAGTCCGAATCCTTATCGCCCTTGTTCACAGCCAACTCCACTAGAGTTACTACCCTTTTTCAGGCAAACTCGGTAAGACGCTCCTGTAACAGGCAAGGCTGGAACAACCTTATGGGGCAGAATAAAGAAATGCCGCAAACAGAATAGCAAAATGTACGACAGTATCCATGCATAACAACCTTTGGTGGCATGACTTCACTGTTCGCGTACTGACAGTGACCTTTGACCTCTGACCCCTTGGTAATCCTGCACCGCAAGCCTGCTCCCCTCTTTCTCCCCATGGAGACTGCATGTCAGCAGCAAGCAGAACCACGTCCCTATCCTCCAGGCTGAAACGTCAAACCGACAGAAGAGGTCAGTGTGGTGCACATCCGTACCACACCAGCAGATGTGAGAGCAGCTGGCGGGGGTGCACACCTACACAGTTCTTGCCAGCGGCACTTGCATTTTTAACATAGCTGCAATTTACACATTCACTCCTTGTTTGGGAGTTTGTTGGGTGGAGGCTGCTGTGGCTTTGTTGAGTTTTCCACTAACAAAGGGGTGTTGAGAGACAGAAAGACAGAGAGAGAGAGGGAGGGGGGGCAAAGAAGAAAACTGAGGACTGTGGGCCTTTTGGGGGACGCCTATCTGCAGGACCATTGTTCCATTTATCTTGTGTAGCCAACTAGTCCACTGGCTTCTGCTTCCAGCATCAAGACCAGGCCAACCCGTAGTGGACGCTGCAGTGACCCCCACCAGCCTGCACACTGACCAACACATTTTTAATCATGTTTGGTTGAATGATCTTAGATCTTTTCAATTATGTATGAAAACCTCCACGGTGAGTATTAGTTATTGTGCTTATATTTGATCTTGTGTAATCTTAAGTAAGGCACTCAGAACTTTCAGCCACAAATAGCAGCCTAAACGTGTGCGGGTGCGTCACGTAAAAGTGAAAGCTCTGGTGATGGTTTGGAAACTGGCAATTAAATTTGGTTGTTTGTGTCGGATTTTTAGCAGGAAATGGACAAATATGAATTGTATGCAAAATGGGGGCTGAGGCTATTAGGCCACTTTTACAGAAAACAGTCTGGTCCCTTTCCCATGTTTTTGTTTGATGTCAGTACCGAGAGCTGGAATGTTTAGTGCAAGAATGTCTGCTCTTCTCAAACCCTGGTGGTGGCTCGCACAAATGAGAGTCCCCAAAAGGTCTGGCTGGCACACTTTTTCAGCCTGACATGGACATGGCAAGGAGAAGAGATGTCAGTGACTGTGTCAGCTGCTCACCTTTGCTACTGACAAGCCACTCACTGTGTGACCAACAGCAATGAAGTGCAGGAACCTTTGCTGGTTGTGCAGCAACAAGATGGATGCCAGTAGGACTCCACAGTCAGCTCTGGCCTAGATGGTGCTTCTACCTAAAGCCCAGTGTCAAAGACAGTCAGTACCAGTGTAACTGACACAACACAATAACTTTTACTGTGTGCCTCTAGTTGTTCTGAATCTGATCTAGGATGACTTGACACTACTGCTACCTAAACACACAGATTCTTGACAGAATGCGGCAGCTCCACACATCCACATGTCCGGCATCCCAGCAAACCAGTCTTACTCTACGTGTTCTTGGCCTCTTCAGATTAAGTACAATGCCGATGTTGTGAAGAGTGGAATGAAAATCTGTTATGTGCTGTACATGGCTGCATGCACCACTTCCTTCAGTGAATATATGAGGAAAGCTCAGCTGTCACTCGGCGTTGTGCTACTTTGTCTGTAAATATTTGCGATACACACACATTTGCATGGTTCCTCCCCTTCCCAATCACTCATGAAGAAAACAAGGAACCATTTGTGTGTCTTATACAGTGGGCTGGGAAACAATAGTGACCTCTGCTGCAGTTTTGGTAAATAGTCCAGCTATCTGTCCAACACTCATAGTCATCTGCTCGAGTGATGCACTGAAAGCTGTTTTTCTGGTTCCTGATAGGAATTTGTCATTAAAAAGTGAGGGAAAATATCTCTAGCTTAAATTAAAAAAATGGTCCATAAGGTGGACAAACATGAAAGTTGCCTTGAAATAGGGGGCACTGTGGGTGGCCCAGTGGCAACTGTCCAGGTGTCACCATGTAGCTAAATCTGCCAGTTATGGTACACTGCAGGTGAGGAAATTCCCCCTCCCAGGTGAACGACAGAAAGCCAAGTTGTGTGGGGGATGGTGTAAAGTCGACTAGAAGATCAAAG
Organism: Heterotis niloticus; assembly: GCA_018136845.1. Taxonomy (NCBI): domain Eukaryota; kingdom Metazoa; phylum Chordata; class Actinopteri; order Osteoglossiformes; family Osteoglossidae; genus Heterotis; species Heterotis niloticus. The sequence continues at coordinate 12,217,225 of CM030891.1, forward strand.
TTCACTGCGGGACCTGGCAACGAGGGCAATAATGTAACTGTGCATGTTGCTAGGCACGGCAAAACAAAAGCAACGGGGCTGTCTGTGGTTCACATCAGATGCTGCTGTTTGGCACTTACTGATTTTCACAGGCCGGCTGAAGAGAGATATTGTAGCTTTTCAGCAGAGACCGAGTCAGTGTCCCATTGTGGAGGCGTTCACTACTGTGGATAAATATCCTCCATTTCCCCCAACACTCCACTAAGTCACATTAGTCATCTGCAATGTGTGTTTCGTGTATCTTCATGTCTTTTGACTGCATATGTTGTCACATCTCCCATTCCCACCCAAACCTCAAATCGCTTCCTTTGGGCAACTCCACCCAAATTTTGATCTTTGGACTTGCTTACAAAATTAGAAGCTCTCCTAAATCCAGCTTGAATGATTGACTGGTTGGCTCTTTCTCTTCGCAGAATTGCTAAAAAGAGGGAGCCCTGAACGCTGGGGGTTCGTATGCCGTAATGCTGGTCACGGGAGATGTCCTGCTACCTCCTTTTAAAGACAAAGCACAAGCAGCAGCGATCACTGCCAAGCAGCTTTTTCCATCTATGCTGCCTAAAGTCGCAGAGGGAAATACTATGAGGTGTTGTATGATATTTCCCTATGATATGCACATCCTTTCCTCACTGATCTGTTGGTTCAAGACAACCTACAATCTACCAAGGAGATCAGCGGATGAGCACCCTCGTACCTACATAACCTGATCATTCCCAATCGCCAAGGAAGAACGCTGCACACGTCCACCTCCTCCTGGTTGGTGATCCCATGCAAAATGTACAAAACTGTAGCTCCATCAGTGATCATGTTTGGCTTGGATGTAGCAGAAAGCAGCAGTATCCTTCTCACTCAGCCACATTCCCTCCTAGTACATACTTTTCCCTTGATCCCCTAATCTCTCAACATCATTTATTTGCATAAAATGCAGCATCTCTTATTCCTTATCTCTGTGTTTTCTATCCGACTACTCTGCAGGCAGCTGCTTGTGTGATGCGTATGGGCAAAAATAGCAAAATCGGAGAAATTATGCCCTCATTTTGTGTCTGCATCCGAAGGACTTTGTCTCTATTAAATACATTTTTGAATATCCTGACTTGTAGGTGGGTTTGGAAAAATAAAGAAATTGCTCAACAGGTGATAAAGAAAAAGAAAACTGGCCATTGAAGTTTTTATCTTGCACTGCTTGTTAAGGCAGTGCATGTTTTCGTCCCAAACTAAACCTCTACACATCTTCACTGAATGGTGTCTCTCTAGCACAATGAACCAACAGGGGACACTGGCATGACAGTTTCCCCAGCTGGAAAGATGGCCCTCAATGGAGTGGTGTGGTGTCCTGTCACGCATCAGCACTTTCACAGAGCTGGACCTTGTATTTCTGTTGTGTGAAAATCTTTTCTTGTACAAAGTTGAAAGGACATCAAAAGCACAGTCTCAAGTCCCCTTTCAACCAAACATAACACACAGGCATGGAAATGCAAGTCCAAAACAGCAGACACGTGGCATGGCCCTCCATTGCAGATGAATCCGAGACGGCAGAACCAGTCTGTTAGAGAGAACCGGTCTCCCTCTTAGCCAGTTCTTTCCATGGAGCGGAGACATTAGCTCACCAGTGCCAGTGAGGGCCTTGCCTACTTCTTTTTCGCTAATCCTGCTGAACATTTGTACGGTCAGTGTGCTCCAGCCGGAGCCGTTTCCTTCCCATCGCTGTATTACCTTTTGCAATAACAGCAATGTAATGTTGTGTAGATAAACGTTTGAAATAAAACGATACCCTTGCAGAGTGAAAAAAGAGAGAAAACCGCAAAAACTGCGGAGGGGAGTGGCTCAGAAACTCCCTATTCAACATCAGCTTTTTGTTGCTTTTAATTCAGGTGCTGTGTGAAATACCTGTCCACCAACGAACATGCAGGGACAGGGTGTGGTCTGCAAACCAGGAGCACAAAAGTGCTTGCAGTTGTCAGCCTCTGTCCCAAGAGAACCTTCTAGAAGAAATCAACAGTTCTGGGAAAATGGACACCTGAAGTGTACAGTATCATGGGTTCCCACTGTTCTTAAATGCAAATTCAGTGTTATTTTGGGGTATCATATAACGGATCACACATTGGCTACGGTGAATGATAAGAGCTAAAAACAACCTGCATTGAAAGCAGCAGAAAAAAGAGCAAGACATGTTGTGTAGAATATTATGGCTGTTAAACTATTGTGAAACACTGATTACCTGAAGGCTTCCTTCAAGCCAAAACCATTACAGTGACAATGCAGAAGCTCTTCATTGCCACAGAACCTAATCTTATCCAATATCTTCTGAATGCTTAGAATTTGCTGGAAAAGATACCAGCTGTCAATCACTGGGGCTGTAGGCCTGGCTGCTTCTTCAAGAGCAGTGGCAGGATTTACAGCTGACCTTGGGCAAAAAAAACACACACTGGGGCCGAGCACAGTGCGTTTACCAGTGCTTCAGAGATCAGTCCACGACTACCATGCAAACACGCGGAAAGACTTCTCTTATTTGATAGCAGGGGCCCCCGCGGTCAGTCAGTTATTCATAAAGCCAGCAGCCCGTTTTACTCTGTGCTCAGGTGAAGGGGGAAGCTGCCTCCCTTTTGCTCAATGAAGCGGGGAGGAGCTAGGAGAAACCTGCTTGAGGTACGTCCATGTCTTACAAACTATTCACAAGCATGGCACAGCCCAACAAGTGCAGGGAAGTTTTGGTGCTTTAACTTAGCATCAAGTTTACACTCGGCTCCTCTAACTGGCCCACGAAGGCCGCGCGTCCCGCTCTCTGACCGGGAGAATTGGCTCAAGCAGGCACACATGAACAGTCCAAGGGCTCGGTGACTCATGGCAAACACACAAGCGTAGTGTGTATACATGGGCGTGGGCCTGTCTTTCCCTGTGTGTCATGAGCAAGGAATTTCAGCTGGAAGGTTCTGCCCCACCTCACATTTTCTCACACAGTTTAACTTCCTCCGCTAGCATAACTGTGGGTCATCCATTCATTAATAAATCCCTTTATCCTCCTGCTTTTTATATGCATCAAGCCAGCCTGCATGGACTCCAATTGTTTGTGCATGTATATGAAATCCAGGGTAAACTGCAAATAAATTTCACATTTAATGTCTTGATTTTAATCTCGCTGCAGACTCAGGAATTCAGGCTAAAGGTAGGAAAAAAAAGTATAAACACTTGCAGTCTGGTTGAAAAGATGTTATTATTATTATTATTATTATTTTTTTTATATTTTATTATTATTATTATTATTATTATTATTTGCATGTGCTAAATCAGTTATAGACGTTAACAGTTATGCTGCATTTTTACTCCACTTTACGCTGCACTATGAAATATGCCAACTTGGCAGCACTACTTGGCAGCGCTCACTTGAGGTTAATTAGATTCCTGGAACAAAGGAGGTAATAAAGGCTGCACAGAGGCAACCCTTAGGTTTCAGGTGAGCGGTTACCATGCAGCCGCGGTCTGAGCTCAGCTTCCCACACCCATCTAAAGGGATCTGCACAGGAGGGTCTAGTGAAACCAAGCAAAGCTGCAGAGCTGAGACATCCCAGCAGATCTCCCAGCACTGCTTAGCCTAGTGGGTCATACGGTGTAGCACCTGGATAAATTGTAAGGGGGCAGGGGGCTGCGGCAGGGGGTTGGCATGACAAGCAAACCGCTACACCACTGTGTACACATACCCATAGGCCACAACCCAGAAAACAGTGACAGCAAACCCATCTGGAAATGCACCAGTCATCTGGCACAGGGGCTTGGCAGCCTGCAGGCCATCCCCACACCCTGCTTAAGTGTTGTCCTCACTCGTGTGACAGACAGCTGTCAGGGAGGCGTCATGGAGCTGTCAGTGCAACCGATGACAAATAGTGTGTGAGCAGAAAAAAACAACTGTCTGAAAGAGCTGGCTTTTGTGTACTGTTTGTATGTCGGCTTAATGAGGTGCCTGAAATTACAATTGTGAAATTACCTTTGCATTTTCTTGCTGAATGCCAAAACTGTTATTTTTGGAGGCTGTGGAAAAATGCTCTTTAAACCACAGAGATGCGTGGTCGGGCTACAGGGCTGAAGGCTCCAGCCAGTGATGAACATTAACAGATCATTAAATCAGCAGCTGGGTGCAGGGCTGCTGCTCATGGTAAAAAAAAAAAAAAAACAAAAATAAGTGTACGGGGGGGGGGGGGCAAATAAAGACTTCTGAATTTTGTTATGGCCTTTTAAGGTCACGGTGGAAAAAACTAGATATCTACATACATATTGGCGTCCCTCACATAGCGAATGCTCACATTGCAAGAACTTGCTTTTAGGAGCGCAATGGACTTTTTCTTCTCCTCCCTCTATTATTACATTTTGCAATAAATGCAAATCAAAATAAAGTGGCGCACTTGCAGCGCAACAAAAAGACGGAAAAAACCGTGGAGGGAAGCGGCTCAGAAATTAAAAATGCGATTTGCACCCTAGCTTTCACATAACCGGCTGTCAGCTGAAGCACCATAAATGGCAGAGATTTCTCCTGAGAGCTTGAGCTTTGGTAACGGCGAGCACCAAACTACCTTAGCAGCCTCACCCCTTGCATACCAAAGCTTCTCCTGCATACTTACAAGTTGTTTATTAAAAAAGCTTCTTTTATCATAATTAACCCTAACCCATTGCAGAAAGCGCTAAAAGAATGTTAAAAAGGAAAAAGCCTTACCTAACAGTTCAAAACTTGAACTAATAGAACACACAGAAGAGACCTGAAGAACAATATTATTACAAATGGCTTTGTTTGTTCAATCTTTGTTCAGTTTGATTTTGCTGTATTGTGCTGATTTTGATATTTTACAGCACCGATGGGTTCTGAGCATCAGTGTCTGTATTTTGCCCAGGGTTCATTCCAGGGAGACACTGCACCTGTATGGCAGTCCTTACGGCAGAGCAGAGATGAAAACTTAGAATGGTTCTTATATGCCCATTAAAATGACAAATTCCCTGTACCTGTATGCATACTTCCAATTCTGATTCCAGTTCTGATTCTGATTCTGATATTATGTACCTGAGATAGGAGCTTCCAGGAGAACCCAGATGCAGGTCTTTTTTCTATAAAAAAGCCAAAGTTATAACACAGTCATGGCATAGAGTGTGACACTAAAATGAGCTCAACTTCTCATAAGTTTGGGAAAGTGGCATAGCAACTTATCAGGGGCCAAAAATATATTAATAATCATATTTAGCTATAAAAAGTTATGCACAAAATGTATGCAAATTACGGTGGCTTGAATATTTGAGGGACCTCCCCCGAAACTAAGATTTAGGGACCATTTTGTCGTGTCGGCATGGAAGAAAACATTTTAGCTTTGAAGTTATTTTGTATCACCAGTTTAGCCACATGCCACTTGGGCATGTTGTTCCGGTTCATATCCAGCTTTTTAAAAAGTTTTCTGGAGTTTCTCATATTTGTCCTGGCTCTTTTTTTCCCAGAACTGCTCTTCTGCTTAGGTTTACTGAGAAACGCCATTACAGAGATTCTTGTCGCTCGATACATCGCTGGAAATGGACTGCAGTGTTCACCGGGTTGCTGAACCTAAACACCATAACCGACCTGATAATACAAGCGATTCATCACAATTTCTATGCTCATCATATTTAGAAAGAAAAATCCAGTTTGGTTTACAGTTGAAAGCCAAATAGGTATATTTTTGTTGGAGGAAATTCCAGCTAAAAAAAGTGATTATTTTTTAAAACTCAATGTTTGTTCCCCACATTGCGTGACAAAGGTAGGTGTTTTAGTGTAATACGATGGTCCACGATTCCCCGCATGTAGGGAAAATTCATTTTGGAAGAACAAAAGAATTTTTTTATTGTGCAGTTGTCACAGGGTACTTTGCTAACTTGCTAAGAGCCCCAAGCACAGCCATAAAGATGAAAGGACACAGAGCTGCATGACACCTTTAAAAGGCCCTGCCGAAGCGCCACTCCTTGCCACAGCATTACCTTGTTAGGTCATGTAATCCACTCTCAGCACCAGTGGGTGTGTCCACAAGATGGGCTGCGCTGAGAGCGGGGTGTGGTTCACCTGGGTGGCGATGAGAGAACTTCCTGAACTATCTTGTTAGGCCCCGTGTGTCTCAACAAGCATTTTCTGATTCAGCCTCTAGGCACTAAGCCCTTTGTCTCATGCATCTGACATATTCCAGTTTAACTTTGCCAGATACATGATATCCAACTGCCACCTTCTTCTCTTTCAGTGTCCTTTTCTATTCTATTGACTTTTGCTTTAGTTTTGCATTCAGAAATCACTTTGCATCCAAAGCTGCATACCTCATAGTGTCTCAGCTTCCTATTTTTGGCCAAAGAGAAGACCTTCTTGCATGCCTCTATGAAAATTATTGCCATTGACTTGTAACCTGAATTACTGCTATGAGTACCTTGAGCAAGATTCTTAATGTCCAGCCTTTAAAATGCAAAAAATTGTTAGCTATTTAACATACAAACACCAAGGGTGTCTTATACAGGCTGGCGGCCACATGCTAGCTTCCATATAGCATAACGGGAGTGAAGTGGCTCGTGAGGAGGAGTCACATGCACCCGGCCCAACTGTGTGAAAGTATCTGTCAGGGTTAGCAAATCAGTCAGAAGAGGAGCCAGAAATAGGTTAGAAATGGGTAGTGCGCAGATTCACTCTGTTCCCAGGAGAATTTCTCCTGAAGGCTCCAACAGAACTGGTCCAAGGTACCACCTTTGGCAGCCTGCAGTGCCGGGCTCCATTGGTCGCTCCATAGCGCCGTTCCAGCAGGGGGTGGGACACAGACAATGGCTCACTCACCGCAGGCCTGCCTGGGCAACATGTAGGAGAAAAACAAGTCGCATCAGAGCCAGTCTTCACTCTCTGTTTCTGTGCCTGACCTTCCCCTAAATGCCTTTTTCTAAAGGGTTCATTTCAGTCTTACTTCACCTGCAAGCTCATGGCTGCCATTGCTCACGCTCCTCAAATGGCACAGTGTTTCACAACGCATTCACATCTGAGCTATAAACAGTTCTTTTTCCATGTGCATACGGTAATCTGCCAAAGAGCGTTTCTTTGCGATTGCTTTGTGTTTCCCTGCTGCTATGAAGTCATTCTGTTTTGCTTCAGCTTATTGCCATGGAAACCATACACCATACTGACCTGTTTCTTTTCGCCATTGAGCTCTTTACAATAAGAAGTGCACCACCCCGACTGTGCAGAGGACAAACTTTTCAAAAAGATGGAACTGGAAGAAAGCAAATGGTACCCTCTGCTCCTGCGTCCACACAGTTCTTACAGGTGTCCACTGCTGCAACAGTCACCCCCGGGGTTGGTTCCCAGCAGCACAGCCCTTGTGGTCCTACCTGGCATATGAAACCCCTCCCCATCTGGGTACGTGACAAAGACAAAGAGAGAATGTGACAGAAACACAAACCTAAGGTGCACAATGAAGCATCTACAACCAGTATTCACTTTTGCCACAAGCTGGTTCTGAGGCCTCATCTCTTCTCTGCTTCACACAACCTTCTGGGCATGAAGCCCCTGCATGTGTGTCACCAAGGCGACAACTCATGCCTGCATACAAAACACTGAGCAATACTATGTCTGGCATTAACCATCTCTGACCAGGACCAACCCACGGTTGCTCTCTGTGAAGAGAAAGAAGGGAACTTTAAGTCTAATTTGCGGCCCAGGTGCCTTTACACAGAGAATTTAATTTTGTTACAGAATCCCAGCTAAGCATTATGTTCTGTGCAGTCTTCAGTGACAATCTCAACAGACAAATTGCTACACCACAAGCTGACCACTGTGAAAAACCAGAAAAACACTTATGGCATTCAGGGAATGACAGGGGTGCCTGGGTGCGGCCTGAGCAGTTTGAGGTGAAAGTACTCAAGCGAAAGGGCTACAACAAACCAGAATATACAGCATTCCACTCTCTCTCAACATGGAGTTAGTTTGCTTTCCCCGGCTTTGGTCTGCAGATGTACTGCTGTCGAGCCCACGTTGTGTTGTGAGGTTGGGGAGGAGATCCAGTGGGGCCTAAATCAGGCTGCCTAAAACCACAAAGGACGAATGAAGAACACAAGATGAGCTGGCCAGACCTATTTAGGAGGAGGAGGTGGGTTCAGAACCCAGTATGACAGGTCACTGGGTAACATTGCTGTCAGAATGGACCCCCTGGCAACTTACAGAGTTTACTGTTGTTTTGTTACTTCACACACCTCAGCCTGTGACTCCCTCATTTTTACAGATGGGAGAGACAATTGTCTTATTGGAGTGGACGCCTCTTGCGCTGGGAACGAATGCCTCCCCTCTCATCTCGCCCAGTCCTCTGTGTTCTGTTGCTTCCATATGATTCATTCATTTGGTTCTGATATACTATCCAGGTATTTGAACAAGCAAAAACAAGCCCGCAGAGGGCAGGACGAGGGAGAGTTAGAGGTGGGGTGGGTGGGTGAGAGAGACAGAATGAGGAGAATTATCTGTGTATTTGATTCTACACCGTCTGCCTGCAACACACCCTTTTCCATATGGACTATAGTGTCTCTTCCAGCAAATGCTACAGTGACTCCTTCAGCCGGCTCCCCTCACAGCATAGAAGCACAGCCAAGGGTATGAGACAAAGGCCCTACACCCTTTAACACCTTAATGAAGAAGTCTGTCATTAATTTTATGAAAGAGACAGGGATCATTCATCCCCTGGAATAAATATCCATTTTAAATAAACTCCTGACCCAAAAGTGGGAAAATGCAAGGTCTGGCATTCATCCTATCTTCCTTGTGCAAGTTTTTATTAATGTCCCCAATTATGGAAGTGAATAAGATCTTCAGAGGTTTTTATGTGACAAAAAATTGCAGATATTTTGCATGCATTGGAATGAAGAGCTCTTAGAGAGCAACAGGTAGCTTAGTGGTCAGCGGTTGGACTCAAAGGACCCAGGTTTCAACCAGGCCTCTTGATGCAGAAGCCCTGAGCAAAATATTTACCCTACCTTACCTGCTCCAGTAAAGGTTATCCAACTGTATAAATAACTGAAAGTGTCAAGATTAATTTGAAGAAAAAAAATCAGCTATGTTGGTGTTAGAAGTCTGACTTTTGTGAAAATGTTAGCAACATCCTGGCTGCTGATGTTTCAGCCAGGTTAAGTGGTGCAGGGTTCTTAAGTGGACAAGGTGACTGACATGAGTACTGTGAGCTTCTCTCACCTCAGATACATTCATACACACCTGGTCCCACCGCTCGCAGCTTTCAGAGAGAAGAGGGAAGTCTGCAAAACAAGTTTCACCAAAGCGCCATCTGTAGGCGGCCAAGTGTTGCACTTGCACAGCTGCAGCTGCAAAGTTGGCTGAAGCCTTGGTCTCTCTGTATCTTAGTAGAAATTTCTTTTGTGCACTTGTTTTACTTTTTACAGTAGACCTGTCAGTTGGCACATCAGCAGTGGGGCATCCAGCCTATTCTGGCCTGCTGGGATTTTCACAGCACTGAACCCCACATAGGTTAGAGGCTCAATGTAGAAGACAAGCAGCCAAGTCAGTTCCCTCACATAAACTCCAACACACAACAATGCACGAAGCTCCAACAATAATTGAAAAGCCTTTGTTTTGCTCTGTCCCTCCTAAAATCTAAGGAAGCGCAAATGTTTTTCATCTTGCTAGAACTTTCATCCAGATCAGCATTGGACTCTAACAATTTTGGAGAATTCTAATGAGGAACCTGGTGAAAAACTAAGAATGAGGCAGAGCATCACCCATCTACTGGTGCACAGTCAAAGGGATGGAAATGGTGAAAACATGGTGCAAAAATTTGCTTTCACCCCTTCAGTAGTGAACCTTCACTACTGCACTGCTTTTCCATTTCTATTCTCTCACTTGCACTTTTGCTTGGGTGTGGTAAAGCTTATCAGTTTACACTGACGCCTTACCTGTCTGACAAGATGGGTGGGTCCCACAGGCTGGAGCAGCTATCTGGGGTGGGAGGAGTGACTGAGAGACGGGGCCAGAGTTGACAGCGGGAGAAGGTCCCACCCTTCAGCAGGAGGAATATAAAGGCAGGTCACCTCGGCAGCAAGTCACACAGAGGAACTTGACTTTCCTTTGTGAGCTGAGTCCTCCTCATTCCAAGTGCTTCTTGTTGGCTTTTTCTTTCCTTCTTTTTTACGCTTCTTGATTTCATAGAACGACACCATGTCGAGCCAATACAGTTACAAAGTGTCTTCAACTGGAAGTAGTGCCGGTGGCGGAGCGGGTGGCTTTGGTGGCGGAATGAGTGCCTTTGGTGGTGGTAGTAGCAGTGTACGGAGATCCTTCTCCAGCCGCTCTGCTGTCCCCATGGGTGGCAGCCGCATCAGCAGCGTGTCTTACCAGCGGGTTGGATCTGGACTCGGTAGCGGACTTGGATTTGGTAGTGGCAGTGGCGGTGGAGGAGCCAGCTACAGTTACAGCATAGGTGGTGGCAGTGGTGGTGGATTTGGTAGCGGAGGTGCTTTTGGTAGCGGAGGTGCTTTTGGTAGCGGAGGTGCTCTTGGTGGCGGAGGTGCTTTTGGTGGCGGACTTGGTTTTGGTGGTGGAGCTGGTTTTGGTGGCGGAGCTGGTTTTATTCCCCCCACCATCACTGCTGTCACCGTCAACAAGAGCCTGCTGGCGCCCCTCAACCTGGAGTTTGACCCCAACATCCAGGCTGTTCGTACCCAGGAGAAGGAGCAGATCAAGACCCTCAACAACCGCTTTGCCTCCTTCATCGATAAGGTCAGTGCAGAGCCTGTTTTCCTTGAGCAGCGCCAGCAGCCAGAAGAATTGGTGTGGGTTATCTAAATAAATGCAAGCAATGAACAGGCAAATGTGCTTTGCCACTTTCGTGGAAGTTGTAGTCTCTCCACACAGAACAGAAGCTGTTGGTCAGTATGCATGAATGTTTCTGTCACCGAGCTCTGCAGATATCTAAAGACAAGGGAGACCCAGGACGTTTTTCCCTGTAGACTCTCATCAGCCTTTAAAATTTCATAACCCGATCCGTCACCAGAAAAATTCAGAATAAGGTTGCTGTTTGGCCAGATGCAGAGTTATCCAGTGGTTTGAGCTTGGTTGAGAAATGGCATTTTTCAAAGCTGTCGCTATCTAAATAAGGGTGGGGACTAGGTTATGGCTTCCAGCTTTGACTCACTGAGTTCAGAGGCCAGGTGTGTAGAGCATGGAGCTCAGCACCGTCTGCATGTCCATCCCCTGCAGCTGAAGCTGGCTGGGTTGTAACATTTGCTTTACCAGTGGCTTTTCAGCAGACTCACAGTACAACTGAAATTAAACAACTGAGAATTTCCCTCCTTTCTGTGATCTGTAAACCTTAAATCTGCTGAGTTTATTGTGAAAATTCAATAGGAACAGCATATGGAGGCAATGACCTGGCAATCCTTTCATCATTAAAATAAAAGAAAACACTTTTGACATTGAAAAGAAAAATAAAATGCATGAAAATAAGCCAGCACTATAGTTGACATGCGTTGTGCTTGGTGCAGAATGAGCCTAAAGTCACACGTGGCATTTCCGCAACCAAGGACACGAGTGATGAAGGGAAATGCTCATGCATTTAATATAATAGTCTGCTAAATAGTCAGCTTTTGCATTGTTCCTCTTCATTATTGTTTAACTGTACGGTTCTACTGCTGCAGATTAAATATGAATAAGGCAGAGCACAAGTTAATTCATAAAACCCACATTGCTGGGGGCAAGGGTGTGGGTAATTGCCAGCGTATGGGTTACGCCTTAGGGTTTGGCTCAGGTGTGGCAAGTCAGGGCAAGACTGCTCAGCCCCACCTGCATAGCAAAGCCAGTCTGGGTGTGACCGCCTCGTGGCTGCACTGCTTGTGTAAAAATCGTTTCTGAAGACAGTGTTTCTTGAAGGAGTTAACCATGATGTGTGCAGGTTAGATAAATGCGCCAGTGCCACATGGGTAGTTAATAGTAATCAGTTAACACCTTTATAGCAGTCAGCAGTGTTTTTACAGGCAAATGTGCCCACCAGGAGGACTGAAGTGCTGTGAACAAGACTGAAAATTAGAAGCCTTTCATTTAATTCATAATGTGCTTCAAAAGCCCTTGCCAGGTTCAGTCTCTAGACAACCCTGTCATATTTTACCATGCTTTCCACAGGTCAGGTTCCTGGAGCAGCAGAACAAGATGCTGGAGACAAAATGGAAACTCCTCCAGGAACAGACGACCACCCGCTCCAACCTTGACGGCATGTTTGAGGCCTACATTGCCAACCTGCGCAGACAGCTCGATGGCCTGGGCAATGAGAAGATCAGGCTGGAGAGTGAGCTGAAGAATATGCAGAATCTCGTGGAGGACTTCAAGAACAAGTAAGAGCCAAACACATCTTTGAGAGCACAGTAGAGGCTGAATAAACCAGGCCTTGAACTTTCACAACCGTTCATATTGCATAAATCGTCAGCCTCCACTTTGCTCCACTTACCCCAGAGAAACGGAATTGGCCCACCCGTAATTTGTCTTGCCATAACCCATTCACAATGTGCCTCCTGTCTTCTGTCCCATCAGATATGAAGATGAAATCAACAAGCGTGCTGCCGTGGAAAATGAATTTGTCCTGCTCAAGAAGGCAAGTAGCTTTAGCGGCAGATTTGAAACTATTGTCTGTGGTTTTTGCAACCACAAGAATTACAAATGAAATATCTTCCCCCTTTTCTAGGATGTCGACGCTGCTTACATGAACAAAGTAGAACTGGAAGCAAAGGTTGACGGCCTTCAAGATGAAATCAACTTCCTCAGGGCCCTCTATGAAACGGTAATCTTGCAGTTCCACTGTCCAGGTCCATACAGCAAGCATTTAGTTTTGAGTTTTGTGCAGCCATCTGAATGTTGCATCTACACCTGCATTTAACCAGGAGCTGGCAGAGCTGCAGTCCCAGATCAAAGACACCTCCGTGGTGGTGGAGATGGACAACAGCCGCAACCTTGACATGGACGCCATTGTGGCCGAAGTGCGCGCCCAGTACGAGGACATCGCCAACCGCAGCCGTGCCGAGGCGGAGTCATGGTACAAGCAGAAGGTAGGTGGGGTGTTCTTGGACACTGCTGTTCTGTCAGGTTAGCACCCACTGCTCAAGTTTTTTTTGTGAAGGAGAGTGGTGATGTTGAGAAGATTTTTGTTTGTATTCTCTCCTCAGTACGACGAACTGCAGACCTCTGCAGGCAGATACGGTGATGACCTGCGCAACACCAAGGCTGAGATCACTGAGCTGAACCGTATGATCAGCCGTTTGCAGAATGAAATTGAGGCGGTCAAGGGACAGGTAACACTGCTTCCTCAGGATCTCTCCATCCCAAGCATATGTGCACTATGAGAAAACTGACACAAAATTGCAGTTGTCTGGGGATTAGGGTTAGGGGTTAGGGATTAAGGTTAGGGTTAGGGTTAGTCATTAAGTTGCCAGTACTAGACTGCAGTTGCAGACTCTCTTGCACAATGCCATTTCTATAACTAACCTCTGAAGGAAACATAGCTCACTTCAGCCACCTCACAATCTGTTTAGCGTGCTAACCTGGAGGCCCAGATTGCTGAGGCTGAAGAGCGTGGGGAGCTGGCAGTAAAGGACGCCAAGGCTCGCATCAAGGAGCTTGAAGAAGCCCTGCAGAGAGCCAAGCAGGACATGGCCCGCCAGGTGCGCGAGTACCAGGAGCTGATGAATGTCAAGCTAGCCCTGGATATTGAAATTCAAACCTACAGGAAGCTGCTGGAAGGAGAGGAGAGCAGGTAAGCAGAAGCAGAAACAAAGAGATGACAAAAGCTGCACTTGTAAAGTTTTGGTCCATTTTCAACAAATGAATTTTAATGTCTCCACAGGCTGGCCAGTGGTGGTGGCAGTGCTACCATCCACGTGACCTCTAGTGGTGGTGGTGGTGGTGCTGGTGGTAAGCATTCTCCTTTGTTATCATCATTCACTTTATTGTTTATTTCTTGAAGAAATGATCGTTTTTTAAGTGCAGGGTACTTGAAAGAACATTCTTTAAAACAACCTGGAACCAAACAATTTTAGAAGAATGCAGACAGACTGATGGAATAATAATGCAAGCTTTCACTGAGTTTTGACACAGGCGCAAATATGTTTATCCACCTTCTGTGTATTAGGATTCGCCCTGGAAAGCGCTCTTGTAGGCGGTGGCAGTGGATTTGGCGGCGGTAGTGGCAGTGGTTCCGGATTTGGCTTCGGCGGTGGATATGGTTCTGCCAGTGGTTCTGGATTTGGCAGTGGTGGATATGCTTCTGGCAGTAGTTCTGGATTTGGCAGCAGTTTTGGATACAGCAGTGGTGGTGGTGGTGGTGCATCATCTGGTGGCTCCGTCATCACCAAGACCACCAGGGTTTCCACCTCATCTTCCAGGCGTTTGTAAACAGGAGGCAACAGTCCCCCGGTTTCCCAGCTATCTCTTCCAGTGTGCTTATCCATAAACACAAATCATGCAACTGTTGAAAAAGCAGTTCTTTCCCTTTTCACTGCTGTACAGGGCTGGGGACAAAAAGCCGTCCCCGCCCATCCCTGACCAGGATCGCGCATCAGGAAAAAAGAAATGGCCAGAATCGACTGAAGCCCTTGCTTTCTTGTATTTCAGCTCTTTTAAATGGCATCAAGCAAATGTAAACGCACTATCACAATATTCCTGCTCTTTTCTTTCTTAGTGCTATGTAAACAATGAAAGAACTAAATGAAAGGAGATCGATAAGATAGAAGAACACTAACGCTTGCTATGAAAAATTGTGCTCTTCCCCTCTAATCTGCCAGCCAGCCTCCAGTGTCTGCAATGTCAGTGTCCCCATCTGCACCACAGCAAAGGGCGGCAGGGCCACAGTAACGCAACAGCAACTGTAATGCTGGCGTCGCATTGTGGCACCAGCCAGCATGGCCGTTCTCAAACAAAGAGCTTGCTCGGTGCTTGCGTTTCTCTGTATACAAAGGGACACGCAAGCCACGCAGATAAACAGGAGCCATGCTGCCATATGTCCTCGTACTCCAGCTCACTTTAGCCCTCCTGTCCTTTGACTTATGCTGTCTTTGTGTGGCCAAATGGATGACAGGCATCTGGATGAGGAGCTGTGAGGGAACCCCTCCTTGAAGGAGGCAATTTGTACTGTGCTGATCTTGAGAAACCCACAGGGGGGCACCTTAGCCTTTAGTACTTTGCTCCTTTCTCAGGGATGATGGGCACGTCAAAGAGACTTGGAAATAACTTTGCTTTATGTTGTGTTTCCTTTCCATTTTGATCTGAAAGTAAAGGGCTGTCATGTTGTGACTGGACTGATGTGACTAAATTGACAATGTAAAATGGCACAAAAAATAAATCCAGAGTTCTACAGTACATTGGTTCTTGGCCTATTATTTCTTTGCAATCTACCTATTGATTCTGTTCAAAACTGTACCTGCAAGGCTGATGTGTGTGTGTGTGTGTGTGTGTGTGTGTGTGTGTGCGCGCGCACATGAGAGAGAGAGAGATTGTATACATCCAAAATCTCAAATAATTCCTTACACCACCAAAACTGAGAATTTAATCTAAAGTATACACTATTAGTATAAAATATATTAAACATATTTACACAATCAAAGGCTGAAAGGAGATTTAAGCTGCAAAAGAGGCAGCAGAAAGTAAAATAGAAAGAAAGAAACTGGCAGTTATGAACACTTCTCTGGAGTCTTTAGGAAAATATCATTATAGTTACATAGTTATAATATTCCTTCTTTTCTGCCAAGAAAATATTGTACTTATACTGTGTATAACTTTATATGTGGATCTTTATCAAATATAAGCCATATGAGCAACATCAAGCTGTACCCCATATATTTAGTTAATGTTCTTCACCAACAGGCTCTCTGCTGCCCCAAAATGTTGCTTTCCTCATGGAGACATTTCAGAAGAAACCCCAAACACCATGCTGGTGGCCAGCGAGACTTTCAGGAACCTGTGCCACCGCTGGCACCTCCACAGAGCTGCCTGCCGCCTTGGCACCGTTCACCACCGTCTCTGATTCTTTCACACTCGGAAACATCACTAAGCTGGAGATGGACAACTGCTTTAAGAACCAAAGGTTGTGTTTGCTTGCACCATAAAGGTCTGCTAACTAGCTGGGATGTTGTTGGTAAGGAAACGTCCAGAGCCTGCCCCCAACTCCCATCACGGCTTTCAAAATTCTCCCTCATACGTTGTGTTGTTGCTACAAACATGACAGCGATGCAGTTGCACTGGAATTGGTTGCTTCAGGGTGTAGCACCTCTGTGGTCTTCAGCTCAGGCCACTGATATCCTTAAAACAAGCTGATGAGAAAATGTTTATTGTCATTCCTTCACAGATAAGGATCCGTTTTCTGGTAAATATTCGCACAAGGTAAACCCACAGCAAACTGCAGTGTCAGCACTTAGTGCTAGAAGGTCCATATCAGGTGAACACACCAGTTTGTTTCATCTCTGACTGCTCCTTTCCACCACTTTGCTCTTCTTGTAGGAGCAGAAATCCCTGGACAGCACACAAACTGGTGCTGTCCAAGTACGTGCAAGCTCAGCAGTAATTTAGAAGAAGTTAGAACAGAGGTTGAAAGGAAGGACGGAGGATAGCCTGTTGACCAAGCAAACAAATTGGAAAGAGGAACCTTTTTATCGGGGAAAACGGAGGTCATTTATTGAAGGCAAAAGTTAAGAGGTACAGAAGCAGCTGAAAGTATTGGTACCAGTCCACTTTTTTCCAAATAAGGTATCACCGAAATGCCAAAACAACTAAAGTATTTGATTTTCACCATTCATTATTTCACATTTAATAGAAAAGTTGCTTTTGATTCGTGATTTATTTTAAATAATAAAGCAAATTTTTCTATTTCTCTCTTAGAAGTGGGGTCTTCAGCCACAGAGCTCATTTTCATTCAAAGAGCGGCAGATGGTACCACCTGAAGGTGCTG
This sequence comes from Heterotis niloticus, assembly GCA_018136845.1. Classification (NCBI taxonomy): domain Eukaryota; kingdom Metazoa; phylum Chordata; class Actinopteri; order Osteoglossiformes; family Osteoglossidae; genus Heterotis; species Heterotis niloticus. The sequence continues at coordinate 12,234,210 of CM030891.1, forward strand.
CACCTTGAGCCTGAAGGACAGCTTGGGTCCGTTTTGATGTTTTCCATGGTTCTTTCTCCACCATGGGAACGATCTTTCTCTTCAATCTTTGGTCAGTTCTCCTCTTGCCACCACATCCAGGGATGTCAGCTACAGTCCTGTGGACCATAAACGTCTTGATAACACTAACAACTCTGCTTTTCCTTCCCTGTCCCACAGTCTGTGTGATTCACACAGTGGTATGAAATAGCAGAGTGAGGGCTTTTCTCCATCTCATCTGGCTGAATGAGTGGCTATGAGCCTGAAGACACCTGTGGTTCTAATGAAAGGAGAACTGTCTGAGGGAATACAGTTATTTTATAACTTCTAAAGGGTGCCAACAGTATCATCCAGGCCATTTTAGTCTGTCTTTGTAGAATTCAGTTCTTTTCAGTTTTTTTTTGCTTTGTTCCTCTGCAAGCTTAATAAATGCATGCATGGAGGATAAAAGATCTTTTAATTTCAATCCTTTTCAGGAAGAACGGTGGTATCAGAATAAAATGCAAGGGTTCCAGTAATATGGGTAACAGTCAGAAACCTCCTGGGTTTTATGTAACGTTGATCTGAAAAATTTTCTGTTTAGATGCCAAAAGCTGAGCGCCACACCTAAGGGAATTATTTCACATGCGCTGGCAGACATGGAATTCAGGCCAAAAGGCTGTGAAAGTACTGTGAAATGCAGATGGAAACAAATCACCAGGCTCATACGTCAGCATTTAAAAAAACAGGAAAATAAATTAAATTAAAAACATGACAATTATTACATTTTGCCTGGGCTAAGAGTGTATTTAAATGTGATGGGGAAAAAAATTGGAAAAAAAACATCACATGTTGTCCATTTAACAAATGTCTGCATTTTGGACCTGAGCTTGAGCACAGTTTTATAGCTGGACAGAATAAAGACCCTCAAAGGAAAGTGTAAAAAATATTGAACATTGTCAGGAAATAATGTAGCATTAATAACATAGTGAGCAGAACAACTAAATGTGCCATCTTTTATTTCAGCACAGTTTTTCTTGATATTTGGTAAATAAGAGCCCATCTAGGCCTGAGGCTTGGGTGGTGCTTTGGTAAATACATTCTAGCACAATGTTTGCTTAATGTAAGAGCGATGTGGGGCTTCCAGACCAGATCAAACCAGCCATGGTGTTCATGCCCAAGCAGAAGAATGTAAAGCAGAGTCACACATTGAGAAGTTGCCCAGTTCACACAAAGGCTGACAAGCAGGCTCTGCCAGCCAGACTCTGCTCATCCCACTCAGTGCCAGGGAATCCAAAGGCTCCTAAGAGATCTTTCCACACAAGAATGGAAGGATAAAGGTACAAACACAGATTCTGATATCTGGAATGAAATTAGACCATACTTGCAGATGGCAGGCATTCAGTGGGGCCAACACCCAGGTCAGCCCTTGTATCTGAGGGGTGGAAGGTGGAGGGTTTTCTAGCCATGTCACTGATGCAGGATATATGGATTTTCCTGAGTCTGACAACAAAACTAAGGGTTTGAAGTGCAAGTATATGTTGCCTGGGCTTCATTGCTCTTTATTGATGTAATAATAGCAGCAGACTGGGTTTAAAGACTGCGATATGAGGCAAGTTGCTCTTTGCCCTCTATGGGGTAGCAGGCAGCACAGCGGTTGGATCCACTGCCTTTAGACACGTTGAGTTCACTTCCTGCTACAGCAGATACCTAAAAACAAGGCACTTACCCTGAATTGCTCCCGTAAAAATGACCCACTGAATAGAATAAATCACTGCAAGTAGCTTAACATTGCTTAACATTGCAATTCACTTCAGAGAACAGGGTGAAGTAGGGGAAAAAATATAAATAACTGAGAAGAGGGTGTAACTGTTTGCCGTGCCTGAACTTGAGCTTGGATGCCAAAACTGGAGTGCTGAGTAAAATTCGCAATTTTCACAAAAACCTTCTGATCAGCATTTGTCCAAATTAGCATGAAGCTGCGCAACAGCCACGCAGTAGCTGCACTTTTGCTTCTCTCTACTGGAAAGCAGTCATTCTCGCCCATTTTGCAATTCCACCTTTAATACCTGAATTTCTTTAAAGCCTGAATTTCTAAATCTTGCCAAGTACTGTACTTTTTAGTAAGTTTTATGCACCTCCATCTCATCCTCATAGATGTCTGTGCCATTAAGATATGGAACATAAAAGACATAAAAGGTCCTGGACACAGAGTTGCCTCCAGCTTCTCAGATGTGCTGTCCATCTGGTTTCACTCCACTGAGTTTTCCCAATATTTCAGACCTGTTTTTAAATATTTTGCACATTCCTGTGCATTTCTTTTTACAAATGAGCATTACTGCAGAGCGTTTTTTTTTTACTTTACATTATTCTCAAATCATCAGTAGTTACCAAATTAACTGAATTAATACACTTCTTGTATTTCATTTGTGCTTAGAATTAATTGTAAAATTCAAATCTACTTTGGATTTAGTGACTAATACACAGGTATACACAGTATGGTGCAGAAGAACAGTGGAAACAAAAGCTAGAAATAGACATAAAAAGTGTTTATTGGCAAATTTAATTAAAGCACAGGCCCACCTGCTCAGTGTCTGGGGAGTTTTGAATGCCTCTGGAAGCAGCAAAATGAATAACATACATTGCAGAATATATTGAAATATGTGTTTCTGCTGCCAGGGGATAAGTCAACAGAGGTCTTTATGCTACAGTAAATTTAATCTGCAGTCAAGCCCATTTTGTCCCAAATAGAACTCACATGAAAAAATCATGTAAATGGTCAGTAGCAGTTTGTTACCCTTTCTCCATGTACCTGAGTGTCAGATCGAAGGCTTTGGGCTTCCAGAAATGGACACCGCTGTAGAACTCATGAAGAAGAAGCTTCCTGGAAATGTCTAGTTCATGCAAGGATGAGGAGGTAAGCTGCTCTGCATGTTTCTGTAGGCCGGTCCTGATGATGGGCCAACCCTTCTTATGTGGCAGTTTCGTGGGGGTTGTCCGGGTCAAAGGTCATAATCTCCATGTGAATGAGACCTGGGATTAACAGAAAGAGTGGATTCATCTCCTGGTGGTTTGTCTGAACTGTGGAGTGAACACTTCAGAAACAACTGGTTGGCTGGGGTGCTGGCAGACTTACTCTTCCATTCGCCCACAACCAGTTCCATGCTTTCAAAGGAGTCATCATACGGTGGGGACTCTGTCTCCGACTCCGAGTCATGAAACTCTGACAGGTAGGGATGCGACAGGCCCTCATTGGCTGTGATCCTTCCCTCGGGATCCAGGAGCAACATGGCCTCCAGGATTGCCACCGCTGCAGGTGTGACACAGGAATGACATATGGAAGGTGGGCAAGAGGGCAGATACCAGGGCAGGAGAGGGAAGGAAGGAGAAGGCAACTGATAACTCACAACAATGAAAAATCAAAATGCAGAGTCAATTCAGTCTGGGACTTGAGATTGTGCATTGATTTTAGTGCTACTGCAAAAGTCAAGAATTGAATATCGTGAATATGTCTCCCAAATTGCTTTTTATCATGTAAATATATTTGAAAATAATCTGAAGATTGCAGACTAGAAAGCAAAACACTCTGTTATTTCCTGATCAAGCCATACAGGTAGTCATAAGCTGTTACTGTGGGTTTTCATTGCATCGGACCCCAGTACATGATATTCTCCACTGCTTCATCAGCACCATCCTTAAGAAGGGCTTTTAAATTTCCGTGCTAAATGTGCACACAGAGGGGAATCCCCTTGTTCCTTGCATCTTCTTACACATGCTTTCCAATTTTTTGACCAAGAGAAGCACTTCCACTGCTCAGGGGTGGCGTTCAAATGGCCACCAGCAGGGGGCGCCCTATTCAGCGAGGGTCATGAATGAATACCAATAAAACAGGGACAAACCATTTCTATCCATGGAGGGGAACACATCCCTGAAGTTCTTCTTCTTTTGAGTGGGCAGCGACTGCACGTAGGTGCGAACCTGCAGAAGACAGGAAGAGACCGCTCACACCTCGTCGTCTTTTGTTCGGGCCCCTGAACAGCTGAAGGCAACCTTCTGTGCCGACTGTACATCATTCTTGACAGCGCATAAAGATTTAAGCTTTTTTTTACAATTACATTACAACATCATGTAGCTGGGCTGATTTTTTAAATATCAGATGCAAACATGGACATATTTGTCTCCACGCTGTTGCTCTGGCTCTACAAAGCGTGACATTCAGTGCCACCAAACTGTGCTGTCAAGAACCCTGGCAATGAAAATGTGCATCTGAGGTGCTTTGTGTTTGGTCAGTGATTCTGAGTCAAAGTTCAGACTGGGTTTGTACATCTTTGCTCTGCATCTTCTGCACCAGGGAGGCTGACGGGGATCCGGTCACACAGAGGATTTTCTTCAGCTGGTCAAAACCTGAGGTGACCGTCAAGGAAGACGCGAGACCAAAGTTTATGAAATGCTTTCAAACCCTGACTTCATAACTGTTGTACGTTTCTCAGCCTCATCGAGGCCTAGCTGGTTCCTGAAAACACAGCGAATGTTAAAAAGTATAAAATTACACTGGATTCTCAGCTCATGAACACAAGCGGATCCGAAGATGTGGCCATAACTCGGAATTGTTCACCCACCGGGTCACAGTCAATAAGAGCTTAACAATGTGGTCCAGTCCCTCACTTTAGTCACAAGTTAGGTTTGGTTAAAACACCAAATAAAGCTACAGTGAATTAAAAATGTACTTCTTTATTCATCAGCAGCTCACACAATGCAAGGGCTCAGCTCTCCTCCATGCTGGGTGGACAGGGAAGGAGGCTGGAAATAACATAAAATGTGCGTAATGTTCACCATCTCCTATTTATTCACCGGTCTACATTCTGCTTTAGAAAAGATCACCGCACTGAACCGTTTACAAAAAAGGTGGACCTCTCGACCTGGGAATGGTTGTTGATTCCGGGATTTTTTGACGTGTCCCAGCATGCAGCTTAGTGAGTAAAGAGTTGAGAAAAAGCTGAACGACACCCTCAGCTGTTTTGTGGGACACAATAAAAAGCCACATACTCTCAGCTAGATGTGCCTGTGTGACAGTGACTAATGTGGTGGAGGTCTGGTACACCAGGGTATAACACGGTACTGCTCATCTACAGCTGTACAGTACAAACCACAGCCTACAGCAGTGATTTCCTGAACTATGATAAGGAAGTTTATGATGGTCTGGCAGCGAGATTCGGTTTCACTTTGAAGGAATGAGAAGCCCCAAGCCACATCTTGTCCATGTCGTACCAAAGGATACTGTCGTTTCCTGGGAAGAGGACTTGGCCAGTGATCATTTCCGCCAGGATGCAGCCAGCAGACCACACATCCACTGTGAGAGACACAACAAGTTACAAAGAGATGAAATGCATTGTTAATAAAAGGAAAGGGCCATCACTGGAGAGATGCTCAATGTTACTGGAAAAGAAAAACTAAACAAAAAAAATGCAGATACAAAACACCTAGAGACATAACAATGAAATCAGATAGACTGAGTCACACAGAATGAGAGAGAGAGACAGAAAGAGATTGGCAGAGTGTAAACATCTCACCTGGCCAGACATCAAATACAAAACATATTACAGTGCTGTACAAAATGTAGGAGGGCCAAATTCTGTGAAATTCCAACTGTGTGGCAGCCGAATTACGATTATTTCCTTTTACTGAATTTGGTCCCCAGACAAAAAACATTGTCCAAAACTGAAATAAATTTTAAAAAGATATGTATATACAAGGCAATAATAACACATTTTAATAGAGTAGCAGCAAAAGTAATTTCCTAATCTAATTGTAATTTGTTATTTAATATTTTAAATGACTCATTCTTTCATTCTTAGCAGCCATATTGGTGGCGCAGGGCAGAGGAGGAGTGGGGTCAGTCCAGGAAGCAGTGGGTGTGAGAGAAGATGAACTGGATACAACTTTGACTGGGATTTTTCTATTTTTTTCTGTTTAGCTCAGTAAATAGTCTTTACAAAGCATAAATTAAAATCAAATCTACAAACTATGTTCAGTCTGGGGAAGAGAGTGCAAGTGAAATCTTCAGCCCATGAACCGCAGTCACTGCAGCCAAAATGGAGAAACCGAGGTCGCTTTTCTGTGCAGTTTGTGCTGGTGGCAACTCTGCAGAAAGTCAGTGTTAACTAGAAGGTGTACAGAGGTGAATAGTACCTGGCACTGGTTTTTCAGGTTGGAGTTTATCGCACTATGGCGTAGTTTGGGTTAAAACAGTGGCATAACTCTCCCCCCTTCTCACTGCAATGCCACATGGGGCCATTTTCAGGGTTGTTTTTGCATTTTACCAAAGTACTGTATCTGACTGACAGTTGTGGACAAGACCCTGCACATCCGCCACTGTCCAGGTGTCACTGCCAGGAGTTTGCCTGCTCACCTGTCTGGCTGTAATGCATCCAGTTGAAAATGACTTCCGGTGCCCTGTACCAGCGCGTCACCACATAGCCCGTCATCTCGCTCTCTGTGTGTCTCGCCAGGCCAAAGTCCAGGATCTCAGGGGAAGGCAGACAAACAAAGGGAAAACAATGCAGGAGCTGGGCACGGTTTGTGAACTTAAGAATGAAAAAGGACAGGGAAGACATGAGGGAAACAAGTGGTTTGAATTTAATAAAACAGCTATTCTAGAAGCGACCATGTGCATCAGGTATTTTACTTATCAATAAATGTAACAACCGTGCCTTGAACTGAATTTTCCGTATATATAAAAACACAGCCGCGGGACTGTGAGTTAATAACAATAAACACATTTAAAGACAACTGTTAGGTCTTTTTAAAATATGAGAGGAGGATTCCTCCTCAGAGACGCACCATGACACAGAGTGAAAGTAGTAATATTTAAGGTGTGGAAATTCCACAGCGAGGCGAAAGAAACTGAATTTACAACCAACATCATGCCAGCATACAGCAGAAAGTACAAAAACAGCAACACACGTGGGCCTGAAGGAAGGGGGTCACCTGCAAGTTATTGCACCTCAAGTAAGAAAAAGTGGCCTGGAAACCAAGAAAGAATTCAAAAAAACCCTTAAGAAGTCACCTGGTTCAGGAAAACATTCAGAATTTCAGTAACGGTGGATATAAACATTGCATGCATTGGTTTCTGGTGTCGGAGACAATGATTCTAAGCAGGAACGTCTGAAAGGTGAATCCATGGAGAAGTAAAATAGTGAAAACTATATTATTATAATAAATAAAATAATGCCAGCAATTCCTGATAAACCACCAGCAATACAAATTGATCCTTTCAAATCATTTTAGGCCAAGAAAGTGATCACTGCCTGCAACTGCACCCTAATGTTGTTAGGATTACATAAACATTGATGATCAGTAATATTTGTTGCTGTATGTTTTTGTGTTCAAAATAAATGCTTTCATTTCTGTATGTATATTCATAAATATTTTTCTGCCTCTGTACCCTGATGATATTTATGCTCAGTAGATGGTCTGGAAACTGTGTATAAAAATCATGAAAGAAAAATAAAGACAAAATTGACGTGAAGGTAGCGGCTCTTTTCAGAGAGTCTGGTGGCCTTTTTTGGATCCCGTTGTTCTCTCCATTTTAAAAACTTTTTATTTAAAGG
>CM030891.1:12242316-12274136 GCA_018136845.1 Heterotis niloticus
GCTCTGTGCTGTGTTCTGGCAGGTAAAATAATGAGCTATTGATCCCAGCACTGTCTCCATATCTAGCTCACTTCCTTCATGTCCACCACACTTAATTCCTGCTATTAACTCTGTACCTCTCTGGCCGTTATCAGATTTTCCAGTAGACTTTTTTTGGAACCAAAATAGTCCATCGGTCACTTACGTCCTCTAGGCTTTCTACCAAGTTTGCTGATTGACGTTGATAGTTTTATTTTTAATAGCCACCAACTTCTCTCCATCAATCAAGTTGGCCTTACTGTAGAGAAAGGTTATGCTTTTTTTGCAGCCCTGACCCTAGTGGTGTAAGTCAATGATTTTTTAGTAGCTTACTGCAGCATAACCTTGATAATGCATTAAGCTACAGTTAGAATGTCTGAAAACAATCCCTTCCTGCTGAAAATGAGAATATGCAACTGAGATCCTTTTCCAGCTCAAAGCAAAAAACAAGAGTGACCTTCCTGCACCTCATTCTTCTGATGACAACACACACACACACACACACACACACACACACACACACACACACACACACACACACATACCATCTTAAAGTAGCCTTGCTTACTATAGAGTCCAGAATGAAACAGAAGTTACTAGAAGAGGCTCTCTATACATGAAATTCTTAATGTCTGTATTGGAGCTAAAACTGGGCCTTTTTTTAATCTGCTGCTTACATGGTGGGATTGAATGTGTGAGCTTCATTCCAGGAGGACCTGTGCTGGTTGCATAATAGTAAATTGGCAGTAATTCCCTGGTAAAATGGCTTTCAGCTACTGGAGGACATGTAGAGGGCATGTACCATGTTTACCATGTACTTACTTACAACTGCTACATACGGTAGAAATGCAGAGGTCCACACGAAATGAATGCAGTCCAGTTTACCGCTAATAATATGATGCTAGCATACCAGTTAGCCTCTAGACTTAAACTGAAAAATTTTTAGACCTTTTTTTGGCGGTAGTTTAACATTTTGTTCAGAAGGAGGCATTGATGCTCTATGACCAGTTTTGTTCCACCTCAACAGTAGTATGAGCCAATAAAAAAGCCTGAATTCTGACAAAAGTTATTCATTGTGCAGCTTTCTCAAGCCCTGTAATCCGGCCCAGCTAAGTCTGAACCGTTTGTCCATGCCAGTATTGAGGAAGGTTGAAACGTATTCTGGAGTCATTGGGTGCTAGACTACGAAACTGCACCCTAGCTGGGATGCCAGTCCACACATTCATGCAAACAATATGGTAGTTTGTAGCGACCAATTAACCCGCAATGCATGTCTTTGGACTGTGGGAGTAACCAGGAAAACTTGGCAGTTACCCAAACAGAGAAGGGAAGAACATCCGAACACCACTGAGCCAGATTCAAACCCACGTCTAAACAGCCCAGACGCTGTGAGGTAGCAGCACTATCTGCTATACCACTACATTCCAAGTAGCACCGTGTATTGTATAAAAATATTACCTTATTCAGGGTATTGAGGTCATCTGATCATTTCTACAAGACAGAAAAACAAATTCTTAATCTAACAAAAAATCTAAATGTTTCTGGTACACTTTAATTTTTTTAGAATGCTAAAAGCCTATCTTAGCTCAGCTGGCTAGGTAGCCAGTATCAATGGAACTAAAAATGTCACAGTACTGAGTTCAATAGCGTTTTGTGACTCAAGCTATCAGTGGAACCTTATCACAAACCGGTTGAGGACCTTATGCAATAGACCAAGATGGCCAAAAGTACGTGGACCCCCTTCTAATGCCTGAGCTGAGCTGTTTCAGCTGCACCACGCATATGAATGCATTCTAGACAACTTTGTGGCCAGGAAGAAGGTCCTTTCCTGCTCCAGCATGACTCGTGCCCCATGCACAAAGCAGCTGAGCTCCATAAACATTTGTGGAGTGGCTGCACAGAACCCTGGCCTCAACCCTACTAAACACCTTTGGGATGAATTGGCACGCTGGTCGCAAGCTGGGCTTTCTTGCCTGACCTCACGGATGCTTTTGTGGCTAAATGGGTACAAATTCCCAAAATCTGCTGGAAAGCCCTGCCAGGTGAGTATCAGTAGTTATACTACAACAAAGGGGGAACAACTCCATATGAATGCCCACGGGTTTGGAATGGGATGTTCAACAAGCACATACTGTATGGGGGTGGTGCTCACATACGTTTGGCCATTTAGTGTATTTTACAGCCATTCATTTTACCGTATCCCTGTAGTGTGACAGGACTTTCTGAGCAGTCATACACATCAATTCGAGTACATGACCTTGAGTTATGTTTGACTCTGTCAAATACTATATTGTTGAGTATCCTTCTGGGGGGGGCAGTGGTCCATTATATATGCTGCTGTCCCTTTCATACATAATGGTGAGTGCTGACCCTTTAACTTAACTTTTAACTTTAATTACAGAGAAGACAAAAACTGGCCAGATTAAATATCTGTTTGGGTACATTGCTCCCCATGGTCATACATTCAATGTAAAAATATATTTATTTCTTCATTGTGCTGTTCTTATCACTGGCTTACATTTCTATTTAACTTTTATTAATAATTGCAGTTTATATTTGTTCGAATTCTCTGACAAACCCATTTTCCTCGCTCTTACCTTTAAAACCTGTTGGCTTTTGTGGTTTCTTTATATATTTGCTCATTTTTATGGTCTTCAAAAATGAAATAAATGTTATAGCCCTCCCATTTACTTTAATATTAACCAGTCTGTTTTGCCACTTTTCAGACAAAAACTCCTAGTTTTTATATTTTATTGTCTTTATAGTCCCAATTTCTAGACTAGTACTCTGTTCAAGGTATATACTATAAACAAATATAAGAAAAACAAAATTTCATATAAATGTGTGGGTAATTGGTAGGCATTTTGTACCTAAGCCCCACATTGCAAACAACAATTTGTGTATAAAAAGTTTTAATTTCAGAGAAGCCAAATCCTTGGTTTTTCAGTAACTGCTAACTGGACAGCCAGTAAGTTGCCATGAGCTCTCCTGCCAGATGCCTGCAACTGCTTACATAAGACTTCTTGCCCAGATTTCACTAAAATAGAAAAACGGAGTGCCAAGGGGTTACTTTTGCCACCGCATGGGCGCTTTTCTCCTCTCCAGCCCGAATCTGTTTATGTAATCCCGACGTTGTCAGAAGTGCGGGTCGTATAATTTTTCAGGAGGTAATCCAGCCTGCATAACAGTAACGCTCGAGATGAGACTTTGAATATCTGATAATCTTAAGATTTAGCTAAAAAGCCTCGAGTTAATATGCTTGGCAAGTGCAGAAAGAATGCTATTTTTACAGCTTAAAACGCTGCTCAGAATCATAAATAAAAATAATTTAGCTGTAAATATAAACGATTTTTTCTGACATGGGTTTGGACTCAAAAGCCAAGTCAGACAATATTGTGTTGTCCTCTGTATGGTGTGAAACACTCTCTGCACTGCTTCAAGCTTCATAAACATCACTTTAAAATTTTTAAGGTTTTTAAATTTAAAAATATTCATAAATTAGGTGTGATTTGCAGTTTTTAAATTAAAGCATGTGGTCACGTTGCAAGCACTTTTCTGCAAAGCAAAGCACCGCAGGGGGGGGTCAGTGGAGTCCTTTGATAAACAAAGTATTATTTATCGCGAACCTCAAAAGTAATAAATTGCAGTTGTGGGCTGTACCCCAATTGACATCACCCATGCCCATTGGGCTCAACTGGTGGCCCTGCCTCCTGTGCCTATAAGAACTCCACACAAGAGGATGGTAGGTGATTTCTGTAGTTTTGGCCTGTGGTTTGTGATTAGCACAGCTTTTGTTGGTTAGGTGATTTGTTACTTTTGGTTTGTTTTGTATATGCTTGCATGTCTGTATATACAAGATCAACATCCTATTTCTGTCTGTGTGTTTTGTTAGGTGGTTTAGGATCAGTGTAGTTATTCAGAACTGGAAAACTTTGCTTTGGCTTTCCCACTTTTTTTTCTTCCTGGGTTTAAGATGGACGGTTGGTCTTTGGCTCACACATAGTAGAATTGTTTGTTTTCACTTGTGACACCTCTGACCACATCACTATTATATGTAAGTGTTCACTATCCTTTTCACACAAAAACCCCTTCCAGAAAATCCCTTGGTTTGGTTTCTAGTGTGTCATCCAGACAAAAAACCCCTTTCCCTATTTATGTGCAGCCCCCTTGACCCCTAGTATTTTACCAAGCTCAATGAAAGAGGTCGCAACACTGCACTGCCTAAATACCGACAGGAGTCCCAATTTGATAGAAACAAGGAGGCATTGATACTGCTTTTTTGTGTTACAGAATAAAAAATGACAACTGCCTGAATGGCTGAATTATAACCATGGCTACAAATGCTCAGTGTTTACATCATCTCTAGAATTTAATGTCAAAAGATGCTAAAGGCTGATTAGGACAATGGATAAGAACACCACCTTTAAGACTGAAACAGATCAAAATCTTGACCAATGCCAAAGATTTAATTCTTTGCTTTAGCTGGAGGCCTGCCCAAGCCTCAGAGTTTCTCCCTTTTGTGTTCCTGTATGGTGCAACAGAGTGGGTTTGTCATTGTTAGATTCATGTTCTTGCAGGACACTCATTCCTTCCCAAACACCTAAGCTAATGCAGACGGTTATCCATACAAAGACTCCATGGTTAGCTGGGCTCCATTTTTATATGTCATAATAATGTCAAATGTTTACTCTTGCTTTCAAATTATTTGTTCTGAGGTGTGGCACAATAAGCATGTAAGATTTAAGATGCCTTTATATTATATATTGCCTGTGTGCCCATGCACATGCACAGCTGTAGCTGAAAACAAAACAGCTTCAAAACAGTAATGGCAAAAACACTGCCTTTCCGCTCATGCCACTTTTCCCAGGGAAGTGCTACTTCATATGATTGTATCAGAAAATGGCAAGGGATTCCGCTTAGCTTGCAGTATATGGGATGTAGACCATGGCAGATGTCAGCCAGCAATGGAAATGTATGTTAGATTCATCCTTTTCCTGTACTGGAGATGCGCACTGTTGGCTGCTGTCTTGCTACGACAGCACAATCACAGCATAATTGGCTGGGGCAGGAACAACACCTGACTGCTGTTCCTACATCAATCCCTGGCTTATGACATGGTCACAGCATATAAACTGGTTAATATATTTGTATTCTTTTGCCCAGAATGAGCCTGCAGCAATTATTCTGGGATTCAAGGTCATTCCACTAAGTCTAGTCTCCTGCAGTTTTGATCCCATTCCTTGGTCCTCATTGTCCTTGACTTGTCTGCAGCATTCAGCACTTTTAACCACCAGATGCTGACTTTCTCTCTTGGGGAGCTTGGAACAGCATTGAAATGAGTTTTACCTATCAGGTACTTCCTACCTGCTGGTCTGTCATGGGTCCTCTTCTTAGTCTAGTCCCACATTAGGCATTGATGCAAATCCAGCCACAAGGGGGTGCACCTCTGTGCCAGTCCTGCCCGGACAAATGGAGGGTTGCGTCAGAAGGGCATCCGGTGTAAAAAATCTGCCAAACTAAAATATGCGGATGAGCCGATCCGCTGTGGTGACCCCTAACAGAAGCAGCCGAAAGTTGTTTTTTTTTTTGTACAAGGACCTTCATTACTTATCTACATCTCTTCCATTGCTTCTGTTATTGCTTCAGAGCTCCTATCATAGGTGTGCTGACAAAACTTGCTCTTCTGTTCCTCTTTGCAGGTACAGATGTTTCTTCTTGTATCACAGCTTGACTTGCAGACATCAGCACTGATCACCATCTACAACTTCAGCCCCCAGGATGTCTGGACTACCAGTCAGAACTCACCATCAAAGTGAAAAATTTGCTCATTTCATCTGCTTCATTGGTTAAGTGCCTGGAAGTAACAACTCACTCAAGTCTCTGTTTCTCTCAGTAGGCATCCTGCAGCTTCAGCATAGAAAAAGTGTTTAATAATACATTTCCACCCCTTATTTGATTCCACGTTTACATGTAACAATGAATTAATTTGTCGATTGATTGAGCGATTGACAAAATTCTCATGTCCGTTTATCCTAAGCAGGACTTCCATAGTCTGGGTTCTGTGGGGTGGGAGTATTACGGTTCTTGTTTTTTTTCTGGTGGGGAACTGTCGTGGTTCTCTGTTCACGCTAAGTTCTCCATAAGAGGGTTCGGGCGCTTGACAGGTCCGTCAGAGCCAGGATTAGTCCGTCGCGGATGACGCCACCCCCTGCAAGCGCTTATTCGTGCGACCACCATGGGAGGCAGCGGCAACAGCTCCATCTTGATCGTGCTTTCTGGCATTCTATGTCTAGCGGGGGATTTTGCTGTTTGCCCTATTTGTATAGTGTTAGCACTTCAGGAGTGTACAACCCTTTGTTTTACCTTGTTGCTAACACTTCACGTAATCTGTTGCATCTACAACCATGTTAAAACATCAGGCATATAGTGGCGGGTCTCTCATCCTTTTCTCTATTTGTTTGGTGATTTATAGGAGGCCGACTGCCCGAAGCTTGTCATTTGTTTTTTCTTTCGTGGGCTCAGGTCGGAATGTACATTTTGTCTTGTTGTTGTTTTGAGTTGGGAATCGCCTATGTTTTGTAAAACTGTTTCGAGCCTGTTTTCTGGTTTTTGTTTGATAATAGATATCTGTATATACTTCATCACCCCCCCACTGTAAATACCTCACTTGGTCACTGTATCGGGTTCATTGTTAAATAAAAGTTCTTCTCACCACACCTACATTTTCTCCTTTTCCTTAAAAATGCATTTATCCTTAAAATTGGTCCCTAGCCAATGAGCTGGTCGTAACAGGAATAACACACTGGGAGACTACCAGAAACACTTGGGCTACATAAGTAAAGCATACATAAGACAAACTGGACTGGAAGGCATGATTTATGTTTCAGTGCACAATTACATTTTATTTTTTTACTCTCACCCCACAGTTTACTGTGCTGACTGGCTTAAATTAGAGGATTATTAAATAATCATTCTATTTTTTGTTCAGGGTCTGAAAACAAGGTTTATGCTGATGTTGGCTATGGCTTCAACTTCCAAAAAGCTGTGTGCCTCTCCCTGCATCAGCCTTCTGAAAAAGCACAATGACTTTTGCAGTTATTTTGACAGCCTGCTCCCCCTGTTGTGAATACACCTCATTTTATTTGACCTGATCTCTTTATTTTTTTCTACTTTTGCTCATGTAAATTTTTGTATGGTTACTATTTAGTTTTATTATTTCTTTCATAATAACAGTGCTTTTGCTTGAGTGCTGCTTGTGACTACCTCTGAATGACAGCCTTGCACACATAGCAACATAAAATCTGTTTATACAGCAATGTTTTGATTTTTGACCAGTTTCTGTCTGTCGTTTTAAATTCAAAATGTACTATAGTACATTTAAAATGGGCCTAATATAGCAGAGGTTTTTTCTCCAAACAACAGACAAGAACAAAAAAGTGCAGTTCCTTTTTGTCTCAACAATTTTCGGTTCACAGTTCATCTGAACTTTAGAGTGTAAAGCCTTATTTTAATGTTTAATACATCTTATGCATGCAAATTATGTTTTATATTAAATGAGGAATTTAATGTCTGTAGCAGAACATATGATAGTTAAGCAATTCTCTGCCATTCCATTCAGTGGTTAACATGAACATCCACCTTTTATTTAAATTGCAGCAGAATAACAGTTTAATAACATAATATTTTACAAACATTGCATTTCCTATTTTCTTCAGCTTCATTTAGATAACAGCATAAAACAATTTAAAAAAAACATTAATAGACTCTGAAAGGAAGACCTTAAAGAACTTCATTTCCCACAATTCCCTCTTTTGACATCTTGGTCATCCACTGACATTTTGCCCTAGGGATGGTATGGATTAGCTTCTCCCTGTAAAACAGTACATTTTCTGTAACATAGTAGGATCACATATTATATAGGATAGCAGATATACATATATCTTTACATATGCATATTCTATTATCTATGCATATTCTTATAAACAGCATGATCTTGTATATTTGGGCTGTAAAATAGCTGCATTACAGTTAACTCCTGGTTCCTTCTGAAGAATGAATCTTGAGCATTTAAAGTAACCTTTATTGCTATAATTTTGGAGAAGTTTATTGCATTTTAAGGCAAACCCTAATGCCTTAATATTCCAGACAGATGATATACAAGAGAAGCAAAATGCCAACATGGTTGTGAAAAACCAGTTTGCGATGGTAGTCCTGTGAAAAATTGCATGTTTAAAAAAAAAAAATCACGCAATGTCTTTTTTGTTTGTTTTGAAGCAAATAAATGTGCATGTTTTGATATCTGTTTTGATTTATTGTTGCCTAAAACAGTTTTAATATTGACAGCTTGTTTTGTAGGTGAGCTGGTGGGAACCAAAAAGGCTGTAGACCACACATGAGTGCCAAGGTATCTGTCTTGTAATGACAGTCAAAGGATGATAACACGCTATTATAAATGAGTAAAAATTTAGAATTCTAAGACTGCAGGTGCGAGCCAAAAAAGGAGGGGAGGAAAACACAAGACCGTGAAATAGCGTGGTAAGCACTCAGGTTGTCATTTCTTGTTTTAGGGTTGTCATTTCTTGTTTTGTTTTTGACTCTCAGTTCTGTTCCTGCAAGGGGAGTCTCCACCTTACACACTGCCACTTACTATTTAATTCTGTTTTTGCACTTTTGAATTGAGTCTATCCCCAAGTGACAGGCTATGATGCAGTAAAAATTTCTGATGGGGTGAAAGGTCATGTATTACACACAGATATTCATGGACATAAACACAATTACAAGGCAAGTTAGTTGATATGAAACATAGGTGGGAGGAAACCAGAGCAACAGGAGAAAACCTGCCCAGGAGGAAATAAAAACACGACACAGACAATCAGATTCGAACCCAATTGATCCCAAGTTGCGGTCCATCAATGGTGTTTATACAGACACTGAAATTCTCTACTTTCATTACAACTCTGGTTTACTGGCTAAACAAATGTACAAATCTATTTTTTTCTACATTTTAACAACTAATTTGGCTTGAAGCTCAGTTTTCCACTCCTCTTCTTTTCTATTGTGGCACTACAGTATTTATTTATTAATAAAATGGGATTCATTATTCTGTAACAGATTTTTTTTATTAGACATCTCAACAAATGCGACTCACATAAGGAAATCGCACATTCAAAATTCTCAGATATTTCATTTGAGACAAAGTTCTGGCTTTATAAAAGAAAAATGGCACAAAAAAAATCAAATTTACGTACTTTTACTATTTTATACATGTTTTGCTAAACTGAAGAACACAAAATGATCAGGTTGCTGCTTTCTGGGGAACATATTTAGCTGAATTGACAGGGTCCAATAAATTTTACCACAGTTACCATCTGTCTCATGAGTTCTTTGGTCCTCTTTGCACATCCAAATGTATGGTAATGTTTTCCTTTAACTTGTAGGTGCTTTTCTGTACTTTATATAAATATGTATTTTAAAACTGTATGATTTCTAGTGCTAATTTATGTCCATATCCATTCACATCTTTGCTCTGTTTATAGACATCACATGCCCACTTGATGCAGTGGATGCATTACTGCCTGCATGCTAGTGGAGAGGCCTTCTGTAGAAGGAAACCAGGGGATTGAAAAGAATCATTTCATCTAAATACTGTAATGAATTAATAATTAAGGGTGGCATAGAATGTAGGGTGAGTGAGGTTGGAAATCTGTGCAGAGTTGGCCGATATCTTCCCACTTTCATGAGGGAATCCTCCCACAGTCTAAAGGCATGTCTCTGGGGGAATTTGGTAAGCCTAAACTGCTTGTAGTGTGTGTGTGTGTGTGTGTGTGTGTGTGTGTGTGTGTGTGTGTGTGTGTGTGTGTGTGTGTGTGTGTGTAAGAGCCATGCCTTATACTTTGTGATTCTTTGTGAGTCTCTGTGGTTGCTGACACATTTTCCATAATAGATGTTTGTGTGTCTAGTGTGCAGTATGGTTAAAAGTAAATAAATAAATAACACAATTAAAAAAACAGACGTTACAGAAAAATACACTAAAAAGTAACAATTATAACAATTGTTTGTATAAAGTTTGGGGAATCGTGCCATGTGAGCAAACTGACTTAGAGCAACGCAGAATTTAAGTCCAGTCTCAAGCACAGGAGGAAAAAAATGGAGGGAAAGTAGGGAACAGTTTGCTCTTGAGGATGCCACTTTCATATCTCCAGTGAGCAACCAGCATGTTTATAAGCAACTCTGACTCACTGACCCTGCTGATGCCCCCTTCGTATTTCTCAGATGTTTTTGTGTTGTCTTCTGCTTGCAAGGTCTTTTCAGTTTCTTTGTAATAGCTTTTGATGTTTTCTTATAACTCTTTCTGCTACCTGGTCATTTTTATTCAATCTGTGAATGGATTGCAAGCAAGTTTAAATTCAGATGGCATATTCTCTAACATCGTACATTGCCACATGGCTGACTGGCTGACTGCCCTTTTGCAGCTTCAGTTTGAGTTTTTATAGTTTTAGCTGGCAATCTGTACCATAGTCGCTATCTTACATGTTTTGTCTTTTTGAGGTTACTGGAGCTTTCCCACACTGCTTCCTCGCCGATGAATACAGTTGGCTCTTCTGTTGCTGGAAGAAGGTGTCTAAGATAAACAGGTTCTTGGTTTTGTAGGATGATATAATTTCTCACTTATTTCTGAGTCCACATTTTCCCAAATACTAAACCTTTCTTCTTTGTTCCCAACCTCTTTGTATTCCAGTCACCCATAAATCAATCTGTATTTCCTCTGAACTAAATCAACTGTCCTCTTCAGCATCTGTTGTTGGTGCATAAATCTGAATGATAGTGATGTTGATCAGTATTCCTTGCAGAAAAATCAAAATCAAACAGTCAGTGACTGCACCGTATCATTATAGCTGTCTACAGAGCATCATCTTGAGTATAAATGTGATGCACTTCTTTGGCATAAGAGACCACAATGATTTAAAGCATCTCCTACCAGTGCATTTCCAGTCCCTAACATCCAATACATCAAGGTGTGAGCATTCCATCCCAATATTGAACTCAACAAGCTTTCACCGGTTCATATTCCATGTCCCAGTGTGCAGGGCATCTTTGCAGCTTCAGGCTCTCTTTTCCTGCACAGGAACATCAGCGAGTTAAACAGTGCAACGGTTTTGACCTGTACATGCTGGCTTTACTCTGAAGAATCTTCAGCTCTGCCTCAGTAGCTCATTTAGTGCCTTCTGGCCCGAGGGACCCATCTTCCAGCAATATATCTCAATTTATTTTATTGTTGTCATCCATAGTTCATGTCAAGATGTGGAAGTAGAGTGTCAGGCCTTTGCTCTGCACAGCTAATGTTAGTATTGTTGCCATTTTTACCAAAATGTGATTCTCTACCACCAATGCCCCCAAATACAACTGCCACCCGGTATGGCGCTCAATGCCCTTTGTCTGACTGCTAACCATGGGCCTTGCTGACACGGATGAACTTCTAGGAATATTGCTCAGCCAGTAAGGTCCTCAGGATCACCACATCGCACAAGCATAACCACTGCAACAAGATGGCAGCTTTGGGTTAGGATATCCATGTGTAATGCTTTACAAAATGTCATTGCACATCAGCCTTGCAATGTTTCTAAATAAAGACCACTAATATGTGTGAAAGAGCTGATATGAATAAAATATACCGCTGTCACAAAATACAAATAAATTCTGTTTTTTAACTTAAATTTGTGCGCAGTATATCACAGAGATATGAATGTGAGGCTCCTGAAAAATGCATTAAATCTTATAATTTTAATAAATAGATGTCTGTTGACCAAAAAAAGGTGAGCTTTAAGATTTATAAATCACTCAAAGCTGCAATGCAAAAAGTGAGGTACTATCTGGACAAAAATAGCATTCATTAACCTTGCGTTGAGTTGGTGAAAACGCTGTGCTGATATTAAATTACATTAATAGCACAATTCAATGCTCTGTATAAGGTGGCTGGGCTCCGGCAATACCAGGGGAAGGCACTTTTGACACCGATCAAGGCTTTTTCTCCTTAAATACAGTATGTTTGCAGCACAGTTCAACACCATGATTTGCTTTCAACATTGACTACACGATATAGAGAAATACTTAGACCCTAAGATACTGCTGACTCCGCATGGACACATTGAAGGTTACCTGACATGCTTTATATTTATAGGCAGACATTTCGAGATGTTTAAAGATGTTTAAGTAGGCATCTAATTCATTTGATGAAATAAATACATTAAGTTTAGCCTATTAGGATTGGGGAAGAATGGATAATGAGAAGCACTACAGCAAAGTGTGTGCAAGGAATAGAATGAAAAATATTAGAGGATGAACCAGACTGATTTCCAAAGCTATAACAGTTGAAGAAGAATGTAAAGCCTGGAGTCAGAATACTAAAAGAAACAAGGACTCTCAGTTAAAGACAATGAGAACATCAAGAAAAGATGGACGAAATAGACCAAGTCACTATACCGTGGCGATCAGGCACATTAACAGCCATTTCTACCTGCACTGTGATGACTAGGTATCACCGCTTGTGATGGAAGCAGCAGGCCAGCCCTTATCCATCCCCGCAGGGCACGATGGCGCCTCCCATCAGCCTGGTTGCGTTTACCGGGTCAATACGGCAGTAATCCTCCGCATCCAGATCTAGTTCATGTCTCAAAATGATCTGAAACCAACATTTTGGACACCAAACATTTACTTGCCGTTATTTTAAAAAAGGACAAAAATAAGGCGGTCCCAGCCCTTCCGAAAATACCCATACAACCATCGCAAGAACGAAATGGAATGCTCACCCCCGATGTGTCCGAAAATTCATGTATAACGTCAACCCATGATTTCAGCAAAATTATATTGTCATACATTTGCATGTTTATAGACTCCCACAGACCGTATTTTCAAAGCCATACATACAGTAAGCATTTATCCTGCATACAGGACATATGTATTCAGTTTTGGTTCATTTTATAAAAAGCATTATCCATATAGTATAAAAACATTTGATGTTCAGAACTGAAACTAGCACTGTAGTCTTCACTTCAGTTGAAATAAATTTTCTTTTATTTTCTGAATCTTTCTAGAAAATTCACTTTTGTGATTATTGGATTAGACTATTGCAGCATTAACCTCATGCTCAGCTGGGGCAGAGTGGACAGATTGTAGATGAAGTGGCTGTTAACAGCATCTCTCTGTATGCAGTGCCCCAAGGTTAAAAAAATAAATAAATAAATAGATAAAAATCCCGAGGGAGCTCTGCCACTTAACACAGGGTGCACATGCAAGGCTCCAGTCCACCTGTGACCCAGGTCTGTCACTCAAGCAGACGGAAGACGAACACATGCATCACTGAAAACACACCATGCTTCAGATGAACATGTTGGGAAAAACATCTATAGAAACTGTGAAACCACCAATTCAGCATGGAGCAAGAAACCTACAGAAACCTTACAGCACCTTGTTGCTGAACTCAGCACCTTGTTGCTGAATGCAGTTCTGCAGCCAAAAGAGGCTCCTACCCTGTAATTTCATAGGGCATGCCTAATAAAGTGGCCTGTGAATGTTTGTTTTAATCTTATTTTGTTTATATACTGAAAGAAAAAAAGAGCCACCCTGAAAATACAGGTTGGTTGGTACACTTGACTACATTTAGATATAAATATTTAATGTATGTACAGTATGCACTTTATTTTATTTTTATTTTATTTTCCTTCTGTTTGACCCATTTATATGGAAAGACTGAGAACTGTCTTCTAAAGGCATCAGCAGTAGAGGATTTTTAACTGAGTTTTAATGTTACTTCATGCCTCTTTTTCAGCCGGGTAGCATCCATTGTACTTTATCTAGAAAATTCAAAAACAGACATGAAAATTCACGAATTTTTAAGGCATAAAATCCATCTATTTATGCAGTGAAGAAAGAAAAACAAAATTCCACCTTTGGGCATTACAGAAAACATGTATTTTACTCTAGTATTTTATTGGGTCATTCAATAAGAGCTCATTTTGCTCATACTGCATAAAATAAAGCTTATTTTTAGCTAGCAGACTTGAAACGTGCACACAGGTATGACATAGGGTTTAAAAATATTAATATTCACTTTTAATGACCACAGCATAATAATCTTATCCTTGGCTTATCTGAAAGGAGTACGAAACCGCGCAGTACAGTAAAAAAAAAAACAAAAACTGCTAAAAGAGCGGCTATACTTGCATACATCTGCCTGACACCTCATTCAATTCTTAACTTTACTTTTTATTTTACTATTTTTTCTTTTTGGTACAAAGTAAAACAAAGTTCAATTCCTGCAAAGGCTTTTAACATCGCTTACTCGTAGGTTACGCCCATCACGCTACTTCAGCTTACTACGACCTGAATAATAAAGCGTTGAAAACCGTTACGCTGCAAAGTGTACTGCACTGCCAGCTGCGCTGAGAAACAAGATCGACGCTGCCCGCGGTTCCAGAGCTGAACGCCCCTTACATTTAGCCTTTTAGCTGGGAGCCTGGTTTTACATAAAGGTCTTTCTTGAAACCCCATACTTTTATACAAAATGGACTCTCAGTATTTAAAACAAGAATCTAATTTTGGAGATGCTGATTTCGCCAGTCAGTTAAACAATGAAAAGCTCTACATTGTTAACAGGCACTACTATGTCAGTACATTCGGCTAACAGGTCGATCTCTCAATGTCATGAAAAAATACATCGACGCTGCATAAGAGTTGGGTTTAATGCCACGTCTATTTTCATGCATCAGTGTTGCATTCATAATGAGGATGCTGTATTGTCCTAACTCCTCAGAATTGTAAGTACTGTTTTGTTTAAAAAGAACTGTTATACTGTAAAGCTTTTTTTTTTAGTTGCACGACTGCATACATTACTTTGACGGAACTGTGGTGGGTCCATTGGATGACGGACTGTTGTTCATTTTTCTCAGTTACTTATCTATCTAGATGGTTTGTAATGTGGTTACTGTATCCCATTGACCTGAATACATTTAACTTTATTTCACAACCAGGTAAAATCAGATTTGACTCCCCTGATCGCAGGTTTTCCAGTCATGTATGGTGTTTAGTTGTTAGTACGAAAGTGGGTAAAATGAAAAAGTTGTGGTTGAGGTTCACTATTTCCCTAAATTCAAGCAGTTTGTTTTGTGTTTGTTTCATCCCTTTTTAATTTTCAATAATAACATATGTGTAAATATTTCTTGGAGACGGTGTTTTATTGTTATAAGGTCTTTAACCTTTACCATGGTTGAAAATGCACCACACAGTATTTATTATACACTAGATCTACAAAATTATTTACAGCACACATATAGGTAATTGTTATCACAGTCTATTGCATAATGGTGATAAGTTTTATCTTTAAATATTTTAAATGTACACATACTACTAAGCAACATTACATATCTTCCATCTCCCGATGCACACAGGAGTAGAAAAATAAAGAGCAACATTTCCTCAAACGCCGCCCCTTCTCTAAAAACACGAAAAGCAGCAAATAAAATGATGGATTCTTTGGACCCATAAATTGTTCTGGTCTTATTAAACCATTCTCATGGCTTGACAATGTGCCTGCAGTAAAAAAGTCCTTTTGCTCAACATGGATTGCTGAAATATTGCCCCTAAATGTTTTTAGGCTGTGGTTGCTTTTATGCAGTTTTCAACAGATTCCGTTTTGTTGTCCGTCATTGTTTCCACAGCGACGACATATAATTGCTGTGATGTTAGGAGCTTTTTTTATTTCTTTTCAATCCAAAAAAAAAAACTTTCCCAAAAAAAAATCAAGATTAGGTTCGTGGTTGCATTCCAGTTATAAAAAAGACAATGAAGCAAAAAACAAGACGAAAGGAAAAAGAAAATCCTTTTTATTTACATATCTCAGAAAGGAAGACTAATGTTTATACTGGAGATTCTTATAAGTTTCTCATTGCCAAATACTCTAATCGTATGTACATATGCATTTTAATAATATACATTTACGCCTGCAGGGGAAAATAAATCTGCAGCTGAAAGTATATTTACAGGATCATTTAATTTTCAAAGCATTTTGGAGAAAAACTGAAGCAATAAATTCCATTTTTTTCTGTTTTACTGTGTCTCCATAAAAATGAATTGAAACATAATGGTTAAAAATAACAGGATCATAGATTGGGTGGAAGAAAAACAAAGTAACAGTTTGGGTGTAGAGAGAGTTACACTTTTTATTTTCTATAGAAATATACACCGTGCGGAGAGCCTTCGAAAAGAGAGTCTCCCTGAACAAAGGATACAGGGATCATTTATACAGCAGTCGCAAGGTATACACCCCTTTCAGGTGTTTCCCACATCTGCTTCTTTGTTAGTGTGACTTTAAACATTGTTGTTATAAGGAATCATTTTCCCATCCTAAGTGTGGTGGAGAATTCCTGGTTTAGGTGCCTAGTTCAGGGAGAGTTTTGGCTTTATTACTCCTTTACACAATTCACCAGGGTCTGGCCTGGGCTCAATTGACCATTTCTTGGACCCTTCTTATCTTGCCTTGTCTGTAGTTTTACGCTTTCCTCTTTAAGTAATTTCTTTTGTTTTTCCAGGAACCTTCTTAAAACTCCAACATTCCTGCAAGGCAGAAGTCCCAATGCTTTATAGCAGTAAGCACAATATACTGAATAACATGGTCATAAAACATTCACTACACCACCGATTAACACCCCAACATAACAGAAACATGCACTCAAAAGCCCAACTTCAAGAATTCTCTCACACTCTCTTTGACACAGGTTGTTCACTGTGTCACCATCAGAGTCACAGTCTGCATCAGAGTAGCCATCTCCAAATAAAACTTCAAATCAGGATCAGAGGTTGGGGGATACTTCTCTCTGTTCCAACAGAAAGAACCATAGAAAAGCTGACTTGAGAGCAGGCTAGCCATCGGCCGAACGCAAAATTGGGAAGAAACAGCAGAAAAATATGACTGCAATGAAAAGAAAAATACCCACTGACAAAATGGTAGAAACAATAGAATTCCACATACCACCAAATCCAAATATGTCCCAATTAATTCATATCAGGCCAGCATTACTCTGCACCTCCGGCTCTTAAGACGCACGATTTGTTCCATACAGTTGAAAGTAAAAAGAACCTTCCAAGCGGTGTTATTAGTAATAAAAGTACAACATTGATCTCAAACATTTGGACAACACCTTTCAGCAGCAACCAATCTAACACTTGTCTGTTCTGCCATGTCATTTTACATTGGTTGCATCTACTTGTTTCTATTTACATGTTAGGCAGCATCAGTATAGTTAATAAACCTCTGCTGATTGTAGTAAATATAATTAATCCATTCTATTGTATTCCTATTGGGTGTTATCCACAGAAAAATAGATTCCAACCTGACTTTTACTACGGGCCTAAAACGGCCGAATGCCTCGGGCTGGCCAATAGCATCGATATACACCTCTGGAGCAGGGGAATACAAATAGAAAATGGTTAGCGTGGGTCAGCATAACCTGATATCATAACCCTGTCTAATTCTCACTGGAGAGTGCGGAACGCAGGCTACCGCTCAGCTTCACAGAGCTACTCAGATGTCTGCCAGGTGCACGTCCTGATAGTCCACTACCTCGACTGGGGGTGGTTCCGCACCTGTTGAAGATGGTAACGTAGTTGCCAGAGAAGATAGAAATGTCCCAGATGTAGAAACAGTTCTTCGACCTGCCCACCGGTATTGAACTCCTGAGACCTGAAAGTATATATAACAAGTATATCCTGACCTTCCATATACTTAAAGGGACTGGTCAAAGGGGGAGGCATATTTCCTCTAACTTCTGTCCACTTCCGCGATGATTACATTCAGAAGTATACCGAGGTATTATATTAAAGCGAGAAGAGCCTTGGATAGCAACAAGCAATTGTGTATGACACATGGATGATAAGTTATTTAAAGGTATCCCACTTAACACACACACTGCAGTATTATTGTTTTTAGGACAAAAGGCCACCCCTGACAATCGGTTATTCCAACTTGTACAGGTTATGCCATTATAAGGTATAGGTACAAGGTAAAAAGTAGTCTTAATAGGTGCACAAGCAAAACAATCCTCTCTCCTCATGGAGTGTGTACTGTATAATTTATCCATCGCATACCAGTCACTGTCTGGACTGTCTTCAAGTGTCAAGTCGAACAGCACTAGCAAGTGCTAGACCAGTAAGAATCATAAAACAAAATCTGGCCATTTAGAGTTCCTTGTCTCTAAGATGTAGGTGGTGCAATCTTCCTGCAATGGGAGAGATGTCCAGGACAACGCTCAACTTTCACAGCATGGGGTGTTGTTAGCAGCACTTGATGTGGGTCTCGCCAATCGGGGTTGGTTCCAGTGCTTCCTCTCTAAGTCACGTAATCAGACCAGTCCTGGGCGGAGCCTGATCTCAGGATCTCGAGCCTGGCTCTGTTTGCCAGTACCAAGACCTGGTGGTGGATCTCCCTTAACGCTAAGACCTGTAAGATACGAGAGTAAATCACCATCTATTAGTTTCAAGAGTAACCGCCCACCTGGCATTGGGGCTGGCATTGGCCTTCCGGGTCAGAAATCCCCCAAAAAGGGGAGACACCCAATTGCCGGTGTGTGTCTTTTCCCTCGCATTGCTGACAATACCATGGGAAGGGCATCTGGCCAAAGGAGATCAGGTGTTTTCGGGCCAAATCCTTTTTTAGCAGTTTGGTTTCTGATTGTTTGATTGGCTCTTTCCACTAAGCCTCTCCACTCTTGTGGATGACAGGCACAGTAATGTCTGAGGTCGCACTGCATCCACTCAGAGAGTTGGTGAATGACAGAGTTAACAAAATGTGTGCCATTATCACTAGTGAGACGCGGAGGGAACTCCCCATCTTAAGTAACACGCCCTTCAGTAGGCACTTTTGCATTGTTTGTGCTGTAGCCTTACGCTTGGAAAGGCTCTACCCAACGGGAAAAATATCAATAATCACCAAACAGTATTTGTAACCCTTGATGGAGTGAGTTCACTGAAGTCCATCTGGGAGTTCGAACGACCCTCCGTCTGGGGAGTATACGCAGGACAGCACCATACCTTTTCCCTATATTGTGTTTGAGACAGAGCAAACATTTCTGACAGAAAGACAATGCGAAGGTGGAACCCTGGGGCCTCCCAGAACCGAGAGACCATTGCAACTATGACATCTCTGGACGCTGATCCAATCCATGTGCCATCTTCGCGATCCCAGGAAATGCGCCACGGGGAAGAAAAGGCTTGTTAGTGTTTGAACGAAAATGCCTTGAGCATCCTTAATGCCCTTTCTTTCCGGCCACTTCATGCCTCCTTCTCTGTAGCACCTGTCTGCAAAGCGTATGATCATTAGCCAGTGAATCCGCTGGCCTGTTAGCTGAGCCATTAAAGGCACAATTGAGATTCTGGACGACAAGGTTGTTTAGCCCAATTGTCAGCCATGGCATTCTTTACAACTGGTCAGTATTTTTTGTATGGGCTTGACACTTCGCTACAGCTATTTCCTGTGGGAGCATGAGAGCCTCCAGCAGCTGTAGAACAAGCTGATGATGTTGAATAGGTTTCCCAGTGCTAGTGAGAAACCTCTGTTTCCACAATGTCTACTTCTGTCGTGACAAACACCAAAAGGGTATCGAGAGTCAGTATACTGTGACCCGCTTCTGGACAAAACATCATCCAAGCTCTGGTGAGCTTAAAATAACCTAGTGCTTGGCGCTGACCACCCACTAGGGAGCTCTAGCTCTCCTTCAATCAATTCTTCATTTCCTGCCACCACAGCATAGGAAGTGGATGGAGAGCCATCCTTCTTTCTCAAGGAGCACCCATCTACATACAGAACTTCGCCTCTCCAGGTTCATCCGTCAGGTCTGGGTGTGGCTTATTAACCTCCTCAATCACCTTCAAACAGCTGTGTTGGTCTCCATCAGTCTCAACAGGAAGTAAAGTGGCAGGGTTGAGTACAGAACATCTTTCCAGTGTTACATTAGCTAAGGTGAGCAAATACATTCTGTAATGAAATTATTCGTGTCAATAACTGTGAGGTATGTGCCTGAGTTAGAATAACATGCACTGCATGAGGCACACGCACAATGAGAGGTGATGCATCTGTACCAGGTCTGCATTATGGTAAAAACTGCTTGTGGTTGCTGCAACTGCACGCAAACAAGCAGGCAAAGCACAGCCACGGAGTCAAGACGCTTGGGAATGATCGCTATGGGCCGCTGACGTCACCATGCTTCTGAGTTAGACCGCTATGAACCCTTGACGCCTCCTAAACGATAACACAAACACCTTTACTGTAGTCAGGAACACTGAGGGCGGAGCAGTCGCCAGGGCCTGTTTCAGGTCAGTCAGGGCAGCTTCACCCTCTTCAGTCCAGGTAAGCCGGTCAGTCAGTGCCAGGTCTTTACCATGCATTATGTCTTGGAGAGTGGTTGTGAGCGCCAAGCAAAATCTTTGGATCCAGGGGCTTACAATAAATAATCATGCCCATCAATGACATTAACTGCCTTAGCCACAGGCTTTGGTGCCTGGAGAATAGCTTTATTCTTTAGCCCCTAGGGAGCTTAATTCCAAGGGAAAGGATATGTCCAAGCGGCTGTACCTGTTGACGCACCAGCTGGAGTTTTGTTTTAGAGGCCTTTGTGACCATTTTCGCCAGGAATGTTAACAGGAGCCTGTGTCATTACTGCCAATCTTTCTTTAGTTCTTGAGCACAGTAGTAGATCATCAACATACTGCACCAATGTGCTGCCTTTTGGTGTTAAGCAAATAGTTCCAAGATTCTTTCCTTACCTCCTACCATACACACTTGGGGACCCAGTAGCCCTGTGGCATCACTGCCCACGCCATCTCTTGCCCCTAAACGAGGGCAAAACCAGTACTCAAGTAGTCTGGGTGTACTGAATAGAGAAAATGCATTAGCAAGATCAACTACTGAAAACCATTTGGCATTTGCAGGTATTGATGATAAAATGGTAGCAGGGCGGCAGCACAATGGGAGCACGGGATGTACAGCCACATTCACTCTCCTGTGTCCTGCACAAATCTCCAGGACCCATCTGCTTTCTTAACTGGCAAAATAGGGGTGCAATTAACAGGTGAATAATCTATTGGTATGACTGCCTCTCTTCTTTGGTGCAACCAAGTCCTCATGCACATTCCAATACCCCCCCTTCTGCTTCTTTAGGTAACGGATATTGTGCTCGATGAGGTCTATATTCTGATTTAGGTATGACCACCAGGGAAGGTTGTTTTTTACTCTCCAAAATCATTTTTTCCCCTTTGCCCACAAAATGAGTCTAGGGATTTCCTGCGTAAACCATGAGGTTCTGGTCACTCTTGTCTTCTCCCCAGATTTAGGTACCCCTACACTTGCTTCTACAATCCATCTTTCTACTTGTATACGCTGGTTAACACCAAATTTATGCACTTTTCCATCTCGCGAAATTCATCTTGCTTCTCTACCTGAACCCAATCATCTCTACTTTCACATTGCTCTACCCATGGACCTAATCCTTGCCATGACACTGGACTGGTTCTTCCAGCTTACAGATGAACTGACCTCTTTGTACCACTTTTGTTGTACCTCTGACAGAATGACTGATGCAGCCGTCAGCTGGTCACTGCAGCCAAATTGTTGACCAGGACCCTTCACATGAAGAACTTGCAGCCATAAAAGTCCTTCTTCCATTCCTCATCGCCGCCTTGGCCTTCTGCAAAGAATCGGGTATGTACAGTGCAAACAGTCAGGTTGATCTTGAGAGAGTGAATTGTATCACGATATAAGGTGTTATCATCTAAAGTCCATGCACAATACGGCACTTTACTGACAGGTGAAACAGTCCCAAAGTTGGGCTGTTAACGGGTTCCCGCCTTGGTGACTCGGATCGCGGGCACTCCACGGATAGTAAATCTGCCCCATGAGATTCACAGGGCAGTGGTCACTTAACAGGAATTTATGGCAAATGGGCTGGCAGTTATCTTCAGTAGTATTCACAGTAAGAGGCACAGTCTCTGCCAGGAACTGTGTATGACTGCAGCTCCAATGACCACAAATTGTCCACTGGTGGAAGTGTCCCCGTGCCTCTGTTGCTCTAAGGTGGACCGTAGCCCCTGTGTCTACCAAAAATGCATTGGCCTACTTTATGAGTGCCAATATGAGCGTCAACATGGGGCCTGTGGCAGGGCACCAGGTTAGGGCAACGCATGACCCCTTGCTTCTCCATTGCCCCCCGCATTCTAGGGCGCTTTGGGTAGGCGTGACATCTTCAGGAGGGCCGCTGGCTAACTCTTCGACCATCTGGGCGGTTCAGGGTAAAGAGACGCTAATGGCCTTCTTTAGAACAGTTGAAACAACAGTTGTTTTCTTTTTCAATTTCTCCTGGGCGGATAAATCACTTCCCTTTTCCTCTGCCTCTGCCACGTTCACATCTCTCTGCTGCATCCTGCCCCAGGAATTACTGTTGCCACGGTGTTCACCTCGGTCACAATAGTAGGTACATGGACAGCCATCAACTTGTTTGCCTTCTTTCTCCTTTTTCATCTCTGTGGTTGTTTTTCAGCATGGATGGCGTGATCGCCGCAGAAAGCTCATTCATGTCAGATTGGCTCCATCCGGCGCACGTGGCCTCTACTGACTTTTGATCTCGCACTTAGGCCTGCAACAAATAATCTACAGCATTGCACGCCCCTCTGCCCACTATCCTCAATACCGAATAGTCAGACATCAGGTCCACATCAGTCGGTGTTCCCATTCGTGACACTTTCACCATCTTTCTTCGCTTTTTCTCTGAATCTTAGACCGTCTGGACGACGCTTTGTATTTCTTCTATTTTATCTTTTAGGTTTGCCATTCCCTTTAAAGTTAGCATCATCACGGTTTTGCCCATTCCATCCTTTTGCTTTACTGCATTCCAGTCACTCAGGCAACGTGAACACTTGTGTCCACTCAATTCTCCACTGGGTTGATAAATGTCATCTAAGTCTTTCTACAGCAGCCCAGAACCTGGTTCCCTACCTCCCCTCGGGGGTCAGGAGGCTGTTAGCCACATCTAAAAGTTCTTGATGTCCCAGTTTGGCTGGACCAGTACCACCGAGGATTGCCTTGGCCATCAGGCTGGGTCCTCGGGGTCAGGCATCTGGACAAGGGGAAATGCACCCTACCGGAGCTTGACTTGGGCCGGTTTAGGCGGTCCCACTGCGTGTGTGTGTTCAGGGGTGACAGAGGTTGAGGCTGTGGCTCCTCCTTTGTCTCATCCTCTGACTCGGTGCTGGGGGCACTGTCACTGCCTCCAGCACCTCCCACTGCACTTCCATCTGGATTGTATGGAGACGGAGTCTCGAACCTGGGGTACAATGGCATCTCCTCTTTTCTTCTTTTCATGTGGGCGCTTCTGTGAAAGCACTTGTATGACATTGTCAGAACAGCAGCTTCTTCTGAGCTTCACTTTTGCTTTTTTCTGCTTTTTAACTTGATGGTGAGGTCAGTTACACGCTTCGGCGCTTACCTCTAAGGCTTTTTTACAACTTTTCCCAATCTCTAAACTTTATCCAAATACAGCTTTTTTCCTCTACATCCTGTATTTTGTTTTTGCCATATTTCTTTTTAGCTTTCTGCAACACCAAGGATCTAACACGAACCCTTCTTGGCTATGCTAACCCACGGTCACTCTATGCCACTTTTCTGCAATTCTTCTTAAACAACATTCCTGTCTCACTTCTACATTCTCTGCAACTTTTCTTTAACTTGCTGAACCCTAAGAATTTACCATCTTCAAGTTCTTCATCCGCTTCTCAAATTCAGTTTCACCATTCGATCGAGGCGGATCTGGTACAAGATTGTGAATACTATCACCCTGCCTTCATTGTGCGCTTTTTCTTTTTCCACGTCAAACCTGCAAACACTTATTTACTGTTTAATGATTTTAAGCTTAATAATTTAAATAAGTACACCCTTCAAGCAAATTTAAGCGAGATCTTTTATGTGAAAAAGACAGACATTACTCATGACTGTATCGGCATCTGTTCTAATTTTGATAAATACCTTCTAACATTTATATGCACTGTACACAGCCAAGCAGTTCTAGGATGCTATTTTCAACCCCTTTTACTTTTATTTATTTATTTATTTATTTATTTATTTATTCTATTTATTTATTTGTTTTTATTATTATTTTTTTAATGACACAATAATAATAATAATGTCAAGTAGATATTTCATAGGCAATTACTTCCACACACAAAGACATACAGAAAACAAAGACAATGAAGTACTTCAAAACATGCGGGTAAAACCAATCCAACATGCTACACACAGACTTGGACTCACCAAGTCAGGAGTTGGACCCACCAACTCGAACTGCACCCAGTGTATTCACAGATTTGAACCCACTAAGTCAGAGTTGACTCCACTAACTCGAACTGCTGTGTAGTGAAAGTCGCGAACCTTCTTTTCTAGGTCGGGACTCCACCTGACCTGCTGGCTTAGACTCCACTAAGCCGAGTTGGACCCACCAACTCCTGCGTAATTTATAAACCCTTTTTGTCTCGGTCTGACAGAACTTCTCCTGGCGGCCAGGACCACCCTGCTCCTTTTAGCTTTTATAAAAAGACACAAACTTTAAAGTCCATTCTGATAAATGGAAACACCCTGTCACACCGCTCGGTTTCTGTTGATGCATGACTTGGTCTGGAGGACAATCCACGCCGCGGGACGGGCCAGCCCTAAAGTTTATCGGGCTCGGTCACCAGCGAGTCTCCTAGGACAATTGCCCCCCTTCCTTTGGGATCCCAGACAGTCGTGGGTTGCCTAAGTATTTGCCATCCCGGATTTGTGCTCCCAAAATCTGTGGAAGAAAAAATAAAGTAACAGTTTGGGTGTAGAGAGAGTTACACTTTATTTCTATAGAAATACACACTGCAAGGGAGAGCCTTTTCGGAAAGAGAGTCTCCTTAACAAAGGATAAGCAGGGATCATTTATACAGCAGCTCGCAAGGTATACACTTTCAGGTGTTTCCTCACATCTACTTCTTTTGTTAGTGTGACTTTTAAACATTGTTGTTATATGAATCATTTTCCGTCCTATGTGTGGTGGAGTAACTCCTGCTGAAAGCTTCAGTTCAGGAGTTTTATGACATCTTTTTACACACCACCAGGGTCTGGCCTGGGTCCAAATTGGTTCATTTCTTGGACCCCTTCTATCTTTGCCTTGTCTGTAGTTTACGTTTCTCTCTTCTTTAAGTACCCTCTTTTGTTTTCCAGGAACCTTCTACCTAACATTCCAGCAAGGCAGAAGTCCCAATGGTTTATAGCAGTGTTTAATAAACATTCACTACAGTTCACCGACTAACACCCCAACATAACAGAAACATGCACCAAAAGCCCAATCTCAAGAATTTCTCTCACAGTCTCTGGGACGAGGGTGTCTGTTGCTGAAAGACCCGACGCCCCCGGTGACACCAGGTTACATTCTTTATGACATTCCCAGGTACATCACAAGATGAGTGACAGAGAAAAAGTTTTGCATTTCTCTGCTGTAATGGGACAGCTTTGTAGGATCTGCATTCTCCATTAACATCAATAATCAACAATTCGCTGTTGGCTCTTAGAATTGTACGCAGTGAGGCTATCAGCTCACTTTTTTCCACATTCAATTAGTTTGTGGTCCTTGGTTGTGTGGCCTCCTAGTGGTGCAAACTGCATATTACGTTGTTCTTCGTTCAGGTGGGTGATGACGGTAATAATGTAGCGAAAGGCTCGAAGTCAGTTTTTCAAGAGCGGAAAGCCAGCTGAATCCGGCTACTTAGCAAATGACTGTTCCACAATATGTTTAGCAATAACAACATTTTAATTAACAGGAATATAATATAACATACAAAATAAGTAAAGCTGAATAAAATTAAATATTAAATAGACCTTAACAGTGACAGTGGGGGGGGGCAGTTAGAGGATGTTGTTGACCATGGTTTTATATTTTGATAGGTTAAAAGCCTTTAGCGGCCTGTGGTAGGAAGCTCCTCTAAGTCTCTCCGCGTTTCTGGCCATAATGCTTGAACTATTTGTCTGATTCCAGCAAGATGAATAGATGGTTGCTGGGATGAGACAGGTCACCCGATGATCCTAGGGGTCGCTTTCTCTGGTCCTGCATCTCTGGTGTAGATGTCCAGCGATGTGGTAGATGGATCACTCTCTGCAGTGCCTTGATGTCGCGAACACAGCTATTCCCAAACTAGGAGATGATGTTCTGAGTCAGAACAGTTTGTACAGCACCAGAGAACGCTTAAGGATCGCCGGAGAGACCTGTAGCTTCCTCAGCTTGAGGTGGTAGAGCCGCTTGCTTTGCTCTACTGGCCTGGAGCCTGTGATGTACAGTCCATGTCAAGTCCTCAGTGAAATGAACGCCCAGGTATTTGAAGCTGCTCACCCTCTCCACTGCAGTCCCATTAAGTGTAATGGGGTGTAGGACCGCTGCTGTCGCCTACCGAAGTCCATCACCATCTCTTTAGTTTTGCCTACATTCAGCTGGAGGCAATTGTCCTGCCACCATGATGCCAAGTTCTCCACCCTCCAAGTATGCTGTCTCATCGTTGTTGGAGAAAAGGCCCTACTTCTCACCTTAAGTGAGTCAAACACACACACACAGCAAAACACACATTAGTGGTTCGCGGTCTCAAACCAGCTTCCAAACTAATATGTCCAGATTAAGGCAAATAAGTAACTTCTCTCTCTCTCTCTCACACACACACACACACACACACACACACACACACACACACACACACACACACACACACACACACACAGAGAGGAGTGATTGGGGGTTATACTGTACATGACACAACACAGAACAGACCCTATTACATGTAGTGTGGTAATATAGTTTGGCAACACACAATCTATTACTTTTCTTTCTACCTTCCAATGACAACTCTAGACATCTGTCTGTTCAACAGCACTGACAACACCATGTACTAAATGCATATAATGTGTTATTACTATTTATCTTTTAACTTTCTGGCCTGGCCGTTAAACTACATCATTTGAAGTTTTTATGGTTATACCTTGTAGACCAAATATTCTAAGAACGTACAAAAGTTTCTCAAGGGATAACTGGAAATGATGCAAGCTGCCCAATCCCCCCCCAAAAAAAAAAAAAAAAAAAATCTAAGTAAGTTACAAGATCTTTAAGAAACGTGAAAAATTACACAGTTTATATAACAACCAAGCAGAGCACAGACAGATGAGACCGAGACCACGAGACAAGTGAAGAAGATGAGGTCTGTGTGTACTTGATTCAACCTAGAAATCCCTAAGTACTGCATCCACACTGAGATCTATTTGACAGGCCATCAGTTATAGGCCTGGAGTGCCAGACATAACAGTAGACTGTCTCTAAGTTACCCTGTTTGTTCTTCCCACCTCTCTTTCCCCCTCCCACAATCCACCTCCTCCCTCCTCGAGCAAAAAAGCAAAAGTGTCTCCTTTGCGGTATCCAGCATACTGAGCTTATGGCACTGCAGCCCAGAGAACGACATTTTACTGTTGCAGTACGATGAACTTTCCTGAAATGTCATCCGCCATGCATTTGTGTCCTATATTACGATAAAATTCAAGAAAGCCATTTAGGATTATGAAAGAACACAGCACATGCGCGCTGTGATAGTGCCTTATTGTTTTCAGTTTCAATAACATATTCTGTTTGACAGCAGTGGTCTCTCTGCAGGCTATTTGTCATTTTCTATTCCCCTTTCTAATGCCAGGGGATAGAACCGTTCAGCTCTTGGCTGCTAAGCCAGGATCTTCTCAGCAAGCCTAAGATGACTATTTTGAAAGTCTGCTTTGTGGAATCATAACCATGCGTGAATGAAATCGTGTGACACAGAGACGGGCACAGAGCTGATCAATTCGTCCGCATAGTTCCTATATGCACTGGCCATGATAAAAATGATAACTGAAATCATAAATTTAAAATGGTCACAATTTATTTCAAATTCATCGCTCATTTATTGCAATTGTATTTCAATGAAAACTTTCAATAAAAGATCTGTCAACCAGTACTCAAATATTTTATCAGACAATGTGAATGTGAAGCTACTCTTCCAGTTCTCAATAAGTTTGCTTTAAATTCACATAAAGATTATAGGAACAGAGGGAAAAATATTTACAGTATATCTTTAGTATTAAAGTAATATACAACTTCATTTATAACTTTTTATATTTTGCATAAATCTTAGTAGCTGTCATGTCATTGGACAATGAAGCAAATAGTTGAGTAACAAAGAGAAATGTAAGAAATGAAGGGAAAAAATATAAAATAAACCATATTCATAATGACCTAAGTAGCTGAAATCTGTCTTCTATTCCTGTTTAGTTGGCTGTAAGATCTGAAGTTGATTATTTAAGTTAAGCAGTTCACA
Organism: Heterotis niloticus; assembly: GCA_018136845.1. Lineage (NCBI taxonomy): Eukaryota > Metazoa > Chordata > Actinopteri > Osteoglossiformes > Osteoglossidae > Heterotis > Heterotis niloticus. Next base: position 12,270,769 of record CM030891.1, read on the forward strand.
TTATGAACACATATTAATCGGATGCTTACTGAGCTCTCCATACCAGTGAGAGTGAAAATTGAACTTGGCCTGACAATACTCATGACACACCCACTTGAGTGCCTAAACCGCATTACAGAACTAACAGCCAACCTGCATGCTGCTCACAGTATGATGGTTATTTCTGCATGCATCTTCTGCTGATCATCAAGAAACTACAGACTTACATACTGGAGAACTGTCTATGTTATATTAAGAAAATTGCTCCGACTACACGGTGTTTCCATCTGGTTTGCTGTGATCTGATGAAAACACTTCCTCTCCCATGTTCACATGACTAAAAAACTGGTCCCTGACACCAGTGTCTTTTTTGGCAGCAGTGCCCATTAATAAAGCTTCAAAGCTTAGGCATACTTTTGAAAGAAAAGCAGTGGTTGAAATGTGGGCTTTACATTCCATTTGAGCTCTGTTGCTACCTAATGGACAACCACGGGATGACAGCTTACATCAGAGCTGCTCGTCCATTGATTCTGCCTTTTCTGGTGAAGAAGCCTGGTATTCATCCTATTGGAGTGGAGACTTTCTCCAGTGTACAGTATACTGACTCATGAATTGCAGATCCCCAACTGTTGAATTCTTGTTTCCGCCGTGCCGGGCTCCATATCGTTTTGGCTCACAATTGTTCAATTTGAGAAGAACTTAAGCCTTACTGACCAAAATTCAACCTATTTTGCAAAAATTATTGTTGCATATAATAATAATAATAATAATAATAATAATAATAATAATAATAATAATAATAATAATAAACCACTCACTCATACATACCTGCTTACCCTAAGAAGCCTTGAAACCTCTCTTTACTGATCTTTACTGATCTTGTTAGACTTCTTCAGCACCATTTCTTCATTGCCCTCAACACGGGCACACATTATTTGAGCTCAATATTTGTGTCAGTAATGAACAAAAAGGAAAAAAGAGAACCGTCTTAGTAACAATTGGTTCAAAGGCCACAGCATTGACAACATCAACTTTATCAAGATTCTTGAGTGTAATCTGTAATGTAGGTACTGTCAAGCCCCCATTTCCTGAAGCAAATGTTGGTGCTTCTTCTTAGTTCTACCCATTTCTTCAGTTAACTACACATTAATGTAATAAAAGTTTAACTAAGCTGCAGTCCAGTTCAATTTTTCTGTTAGTCTTGGATGTGGAGGGCAGGAGGCTGAATGATGGTTCAAGATGTGAAAATGGATCGGACCAGTGAGACCATCAATAGGCTTACAATAGAACTGTAACTCCACGTTTCTAGTTTATTCCAAGCAGAAGACATATAGGATGATGAAGTCACTTACTACATTCATAAGACAAATAGAGTATTGAGTGGTTGCATCTGTAACAACTACTATTCCCCCAGAAACCAACACATTTTAACATGGCTCTGACACAACATACTGTACATTATGACTCATGACCCAAAGCTTTGTAAGTTCTCCATCACGCAAATGCCTGAAAGTCCTCCCACTCACCTCACTGTCAAGCAGACAAAAATGTCTAGTTTATTACAGGACCATCCACGTATGGAGACTTATTTCGTTAGACCCTGCAGCGGTCTCTGGGATTCCCAAGCCAAAGGATCCCACAGTGGGCAGAGCAACGAAGCATATGACAACCCATAGAGGTAATAACCAAAAGCTGCACTCCCTCAGAAAGAAAATATATCTCCTGTGCTTACACTCTGACACCTTGAAGTGGATTTTTAAATCTAGAAAGGATTATAATTTCATACAAAATTCTAAAACTGTAACTTGCAAAAGGAAACGGAACGTCTTTTCTGCACGCTGAAAAATTACTTAATCTATGAACATTCATGCACAAAACACCATATATCTCCTAGACTGACTTTCTATGTGACTGCCATACAAAGGCACCAACACAAAGCCCCTAACAGTAAGCAATCTATGCTTTTTGTATAAAAAGATAAGCAGTTACAGTATATCCAGTTTCCGAGTCCCCTATTTTTCATCAGACATTATATGTTGTTTTAGTGGAGGACATCTAAACAGACACACTTGTGCATCTGGAGTAACTTCATTTATTTATAAATACAAGTTTCTGATCCTCATTTCATACTGACCCTGCAAAGCAGAAGTACTTAGATGGAGTAAACATGTGCAAACCAAAAGTGCATTACTTGGAGAAATGAGTAGGTGTTGCTATGTTGGTAACTCACACATCAAAGTGTAGCCTCGGCTTCTCCTCGAAAAAGTAGTCCAGGATTGTCTCACGCAGAAAAGTCTGGGTTCATCGTGTTGTCAATGACTCTTGTTCCCACAAACCGTGTAGGTGGAAAAGTAGGCATGGTGTTGGGGAGAGGATCAGCTCCCACCCGGCTTCACCAACAGAGTGTGAGACACCATTGTTTTACTTGTTGCAAAGGGTAACCACACTGTCTGAAGTGTGAGCTACAGAGGCCTGCCTCAACAGATGAGTACTAGTAGGATATGGCAACATATCAGGTTACATGGGGGTGTGGATGACAGTTGTAAAAAGGAATGGAAATGGAAACAACAGGTTTGCATACAGCAGGGATGGGAGTATGCTGGTGTACAGTGGAACAGGTTATACAATATCTTACATTTAATAAAAGAATACATGTGGAGTGATAATATTGCATAGTTTCAACTCAACACATGGAGGAGAACTAAAGAAGAGTGTCTCAAATCTGTCATGATTCTTGTGACCAGGATCTTTATTACCTGTTTCATTAACAGGGCAGGATGAACATTACAACCTCACAAGAGCTGTGATTTGTATGATGTCAGAACCAATTTTGCCTAACAGCCTCTATCTACCTTGGTTTCAGACACAAACCCCACCTGTCCACCGGCTCTGTGCTGTGTTCTGGCAGGTAAAATAATGAGCTATTGATCCCAGCACTGTCTCCATATCTAGCTCACTTCCTTCATGTCCACCACACTTAATTCCTGCTATTAACTCTGTACCTCTCTGGCCGTTATCAGATTTTCCAGTAGACTTTTTTTGGAACCAAAATAGTCCATCGGTCACTTACGTCCTCTAGGCTTTCTACCAAGTTTGCTGATTGACGTTGATAGTTTTATTTTTAATAGCCACCAACTTCTCTCCATCAATCAAGTTGGCCTTACTGTAGAGAAAGGTTATGCTTTTTTTGCAGCCCTGACCCTAGTGGTGTAAGTCAATGATTTTTTAGTAGCTTACTGCAGCATAACCTTGATAATGCATTAAGCTACAGTTAGAATGTCTGAAAACAATCCCTTCCTGCTGAAAATGAGAATATGCAACTGAGATCCTTTTCCAGCTCAAAGCAAAAAACAAGAGTGACCTTCCTGCACCTCATTCTTCTGATGACA
>CM030891.1:12274636-12294624 GCA_018136845.1 Heterotis niloticus
ATCTGCGTATCCCTAACTGTACTGCATTTTGAGGAGCATCGCAAAATGCATACTAACCCATACAACAAATTCACGATTTGTATCTTAAGCCAGAATAAAAACAAAAACTATAGCTTTTTGCATGTAAAATATGGCCTGGATCGATGAGCGTGACCTTTGCTGTCCTGCTGCTGCAGGTTCCTCGGGATGTAAGGTCACCTCACTGCAGCGCCACACACCTGGAAGAGACCATTTGGTTTGGACAGTGATACGACCAAACATCGTTTTTTGTAGTTTCTGTGAGATTATGGAAAAGTACAAGCCGTGTGTCCAAAAACCACAGAAATGGCACCAAAAGCTTCACTACAGAGCACAACAAGGAGAATAACTCCATCAGCTTGTACATCGTGACCATTACCGAGTCACATTTGGGCCTCTTTTACTGTATCTCCTCTGGCAAGGGAGCAGCACACATTGGAGTTGGACACCTGCTCTACAGAGGTGATGTGTCGATGCTGCCGTTTCTTGTCCGTCTGTCCGAGCGACGTTCACAGTCAATAAGTTTCCTTTTCCTCCTGTCCTGCGTGAGCAGAGAAATCTATCCTTCCCACAGCCGGGAATCAGACGTCTTCTTGCATTTCTGAGAGGACCAAAGACTGCTGCTGGATGCTGCTTTCTGCCGTGGGTTCAGTCTGCGTCCTGGTCGCTGCTCTGTCCCTCACAGCCTTGGTGTGCCACTGCAGGAAAGGTGGGTGCTTCTTGTTGCCACTCAGGTGTGAAATGTTCAGCGCTGCTGGAAACACCTGTGCTGTTGTTCAAAATAATTCTGAAGAATTTTTAAAAATCTGTTTTTCAATTGCAGAATTAAAATGAACTGTGCCACCATAGTGAAGGTAGTCTTGCACACTTTGAAAAATATTAAACTGTTAACATAATAAGCATAATAAAAATAAGAAATTTTGAAAAATGTATACAGAGCAATTTATTTTGGATTACATATTGAATGCTGTACACTGAGATTCTTTTCAGTTGAAAACTGAATAAAAATATTTTCTATTCTGCTATTTCTTATGTATATTTAATTATTGTGAAGAAGAAGTAGTGCAGCAAAACGCAAACACAACACACAGTAAACATGAAAATACTACAGGCAATGCTGCAGGCCCTTACTGTGAAGGATTATGCATAAGTCCGAATTATTACACAAACTCAACCGTTTTAAACTTTCCACCGTGCGTTTCTTGATGTTTTTCAGGAAAGAAGTTTGGCTCCAGTTTGATTCTCTCCTACTAAAAAATGCAATGTGGCTGCTCATAAGAACATTTTCAACCTTCAGCTGTCATATACATTTGATTTAAAAGAGCAAATTTTTCATTAAAGCAAGATTTTTTTTAAGTTGCTTTGTTCTTGTCTTATTTAGGAGTCATTCTAAAGTGAGCACATTATAAGATCGGATTAATGGAAACAAGTAAAAGAGATGATGCAACAAACAAATTCCTGTATCGTTTTCCATACTTTGGGGTGGATTTTACTTGGTTAACTTGCTGACTTGTTCAAGTAATGGATTAAGCAAGCAGTTCTATAGTATGAGGTGTGCAAAACAAAGTGAACAGGGGTGCTGTCTTGATGTCTAGGAACAAACAGTGGCTCAGATGCCGAGTGTGAGACAAGCAGCAACAAGCGAGGACACGAGGGTCTGCAGGGACTTACGCATCCGTATGCAGAGGTGCTAAACCTTCAATGCTTGAGGTGGAACATTAGTAGACCACGGAGGGCCTTCTTGTGTAGCAGGGGACAGGGGCCACATTAGAGCAGTGGCTGAGCGATTAGTCTTGAGGAGGATGTGGTTGGCACTGGGCTGCAAAGGCGTGACAGAGAGCATCAGCAAAGAGAAAGAAGGCTAACTGGCGTGAAACAAGGGGCCAGGCGGCTGAAGAAGCAAATACATGACATTGACTACTAGCAGCGATGAGAGCATCAGACAAGAGCGGAGAATAACAGCAAAAGCAAGAAGATGCAAATTGAACAATGGCGAAGAATTGGGGTGTGACTAAAACTGAAGGCAGTTGGTAAATCACTAGTAGAAATTTGGTTTGAAACAAAAGCTGTGGAACATCAATTAGAGCAAAATGTGTGTTGTGTCTTTTACTTCCATGACCGTCCTGCTCCATGCCTGCAGCTCTCAGGTGATCTGCGGCCTACATGAGCACACTTGTGTGGTTTGAACATCAATGTGGCCAAATAATATGGTTCCTGACAGTTTCAGTCAAAATGAAATCTGGAGGGAGGAGGACCCTAAATCCAGTGCAGGCACCAAGAAGCTTCCGTCCAGAATTTGTCTTGGACCAAAGTAGCTCCATCAGTCTAGAAACTAATATGAGCGATTCTAGTTTGGGTGTGTGTACTTTGTTTTAAAAACATTTAAAAATGCTAGCGCTGGCGTGCTGCAGCGTGTACGCAGTGCCCCTGTATGGGCACTGAGTGCAAAAGTGGCGGAACAGATTAAACAAGATGAAAAGAAGATAAAGAAAATGATGAGCAGTTCATGCAGAAAGTTTGGGGAACACGTCTTGTGGCGTCGCGAATGTTTCTTCATGGCGTTGCAACATAGCGAAACTCCTCGGCTTTTACCTACCTGGCGCGGGTGGGCTGACTCCCGTGCACCCAGCGCCCGCCCTGAGTCAGTGCGCGGGTGCCGATTCACCGAGAACGCTTAGCGCAGCATATGGCTTTTTTCGGTGAACGGGGCTTCCACAGGCTGTAGGTGCAGCGGACCACGTGGGAGAAGTGCCTGACGATACGGCACTCCAGGCGTGGGGTCCGGTGCCCTCACAGGACGGTGGTGAGCAGGGACCTCGGCAGCTCGATCCAGAACACGGTCCGTTTAGCTGTTGAACCAGAGGAAGCCTGGCAAAGCGGTTTCAAGTTTATGCGCTAAATCCAGATTTTGTCGTGGCAGCTGTTTTGCATGAAGGAAAGTTACAGACTGTATGCAGTTATTAAAATTATTTGCTGTTTGCTGGTTTCCGTGTCACTGGAGTTGCCTTTTTCATGTACAGGTCTGTGCGCCACTGTCACTGTCACTCACACGTGTCCCTCAGATGTCCTTGTAGCCTCCTTTGTCCCCAATATTTCTTAGTAACTTTTTTGGTCAGGTCTGGCCTCTGGTTGTGGCGTCGGCTGATTCTCCAGCATTTCTGAGAGAAATGTTTAAATCAAATAGTTAGAATATTTGTAAAAAGCAAATTTCACAAAGGCGTCAGGCAGGCGCTTTCCGCCCGCGGCCGAGGGGCAAGGATTTGGACGTACAGAGGTATGACAGAAACCTGCAGCCCCATATACGTCTTCTCGGGCTTCGTGATCTCGGTGTTTATTCACTTAAACAAAAGCATTCAATTCCTTCTTATGGAAGTGTACATACACACTGTATACAGTATATTGTGATTCCTTGAAAGTTACTTGGATGGTTTTACCTGGCAGACTGAGGGCCGGCAGACAGGTGTAGGTGGTTGGAGGTTTGGTGTATCGATGAAAAACAACATACACTGCTTAAATTGTGCTTTTTTTGCTTTCACATGTTGATGCTTAAATGTTCTGAATGTTTTATGACTAGATCTGGTGCCATTACTTTAAAACTTTGTGACCTTCCACCTTCTCCCCGCCCAAAATTCTGCCAATGACCAGAAGACCAAGGAAGGTGGCATCAAAGCTTTGTATCGGCCCTTCCAGTCCCTTATCACGCCAAGAGGTACCGTGGAAGCTCGGCTGCTGCGGCTATCCAACCACGACAAGTCTGGGTCCAGCAGCCCGTGTCCCTCTTACAGCTTCCTCCATTGTCATCTGCGTTCATCCTTCTGCTTCTGTCAATATGGCCGATATTCTGCTGTTGTTGCACAAGCACCTCTCTAGCTGTCTTCGCCACCGGCTTCTGCTGTGGATGCCCAGCACACTGGCACCTTTTTCACTGTCAGTCATGAATTCCTCCCTGAACTCCACCTTATAGTTTCCTTTTTCAATTTCCACCATTTTGATCCTTGGTTCTGCCCTCACTCGCCTTCTCTTTGATCTCTGTGTCATCTTTGAAACCACCGTCCTATGCTGCCTAACTACGCTTTCCCTTACCACCACTTTGCAGTCTACAATGTCCTTCAGCCTGGCCCTCCTGCATAAGGTATAATCCACCATTCTCCTCCATTCTTGTATGTCACCCTGTGTTCCTCCCTCTTCTTAAAATACGTGTTTTACCACAGTCATGTCCATCCTTTTGCAAAATCCCTACCATCTGACCTTCTGCATTCCTCTCCTTGACACCATGCCTACCCATCACCTCCTCATCTCTTGTTCCCTTCACCAAAATGCCCATTGAAATCCATTCCAATCACCACTCTCTCTCCCTCAGGTTCACTCTTCACCACTTCATCCATATCACTCCAGAATTCTTCTTTCTCATCCATCTCACACCCAACTTGTGGGGCATATGCACTAACAACATTCATCATCACACCATCAATTTCCAGTTTCATAGCCATCACTCTGTCAGACACTCTCTTCACCTCCAAAACACTCTTGACATACTGTTCCTTCAGGATAACTTCACCCATTTCTCCTCCCATCACATCATAGTAATCAATTTAAGCCCCCTCCGATGCGCTAGCCTTACTCCCCTTCCATTTGGTCTCTTGCACACACAATATATCAACCTTCCTTCTCCATCATATCAGCAAGCTCTCTCCTTTACCAGTCATACTACCAACATTCAAAGTTCCCACCCTCATGTCCACTCTCTTAACCTTCCCCTCTCCTCCTTCCTCCGGACATGCCTTCCTCCTCTTTTCCTTCGGCCTCTTCTCTTTCTTCGGCCAAAAGTAGCCCAATTTCGCCCAGCACCCTGTTAGCTTCTTAGTACTGTTGGTGGTCAGAACATTAACCGGGAGCTCGACTGATCCGATATATGGAAATTTGTGTTTTTGTCCACATATTTGATTTGGCAATTTTTACACGGATGCCTTTCTGGCCATAACCCTCTCCTTTATCCGGACTTGGGACGGCATGAGAAAAATACACTAGTTGTGCATCCTTGTGGCTGGATTAATTACTTTTGCTGTTACTCTATTAAAATGTGTTATTATTGCCTTGCATGTACATATCACTTTTTTAAATTTATTTCAGTTTGGATAATGAAACTTTTTTGTCTGGGGACAAATTCAGAAAAAATAATCGTAATTTGGCTGCCCACACAGTTGGAATTTCTAGAGGTGGCCCTCTCACCATTTTGCACAGTACTGTAATGTGTTTGTATTTTATGTTTAAGCCAGATGAGGGTTTTGGACTCTGCAAATCTCCTGTCTCTCTCTCTCGTCTGTGTGACTCAGTCTCTCTGATTTCATTGTTATGTCTCTAGGTGTTTTGTATCTGCATTTTTTTGTGTAGTTTTTTTTCTTTTCCATGTATTGAGCATCTCTCCAGTGATGGCCCTTTCCTTTTATTAACAATGCATTTCATCTCTTTGTAACTTGTTGTGTCTCTCACAGTGGATGTGTGGTGTGCTGGCTGCATCCTGGCGGAGATGATCACTGGCCAAGTCTTCTTCCCAGGAAACTACAGTATCCTTTGATGCGACATGGACAAAGATATTGGCTCGGGGCTCCTCATTCCTTCAAAGTGAAAGCGCGTCTGGCTGCCAAACCGTCACAAACTTCCTTATCATAGTTCAGGAAATCACTGCTGTAGGCTGTGGTTTGTACTGTATAGCTGTAGATGAGCAGTACCGTGTTATACCCTGGTGTACCAGACCTCCACCACAGTAGTCACTGTCACTGGGCACATCTAGCTGAGAGTATGTGGCTTTTGTGTGTCCCCTAAAACAGCTGGTGTCGTTCAGCTTTTCAACTCTTTACTCAATGAGCTGCATTCTGGGACATATCAAAATTCCCAGAATCAACAACCATTCCCAGGTCGAGGTCCACCTGTTTTGTAGCAGTTCAGTCGCGGTGATCTTTTCTAAAGCAGAATGTAGACCGATGAATAAATAGGAGATGGTGAACATTACGCACATTTTATGTTATTTTCAGCCTCCTTCCCTGTCCACCCAGCATGGAGGAGAGCTGAGCCCTTGCATTATTGAGCTGCTCATGAATAAAAGAAATACATTTTTAATTCACTGTAGCTTTATTTAGTGTTTTAACCAAACTAACGTGACTAAGTGAGGGACTGGACCATATTGTTAAGCTCTTATTGACTGTGACCCGGTGGGTGAACAATTTCGAGTTATGGCCACACCTTTGATGCGCTTGTGTTGACTGAGAATCCAATGTGTTTATACTTTTTAACATTACGCGGTGTTTTCAGGAACCAGCTAGGCCTCGATGGGGCTGAAAGCGTCACGACAGTTATGAGATCCGGGTTTGAAAGCATTTCATAAACTTCGTCCTCCCGTCTTCCTTGACGGTCACCTCAGGTTTTGACCAGCTGAAGAAAATCCTCTGTGTGACCGGAACCCCATCAGCCTGCCTGGTGCAGAGCAAGATGTACAAACCCAGTCTGAACTTTGACTCAGAATCACTGACCAAACACAAAGCACCTCAGATGCACATTTTCATTCCCAGGGTTCTCGACAGCACATTTTTGAGGGCAATGAATGTCACTTTGTAGAGCCAGAACAACAGCGTGGAGACAAGCTATGTCCATGTTTGCATCTGATATTTCAAAAAAATCAGCCCAGCAACATGATGTTGCAATGTATTTAATAAAAAAAAAAGCTTAAATCTTTATGCGCTGTCAAGAATGATGTACAGTCGGCATAGAAGTTTGCCTTCAGCTGTTCAGGGGCCCGAACAAAAGACGACGAGGTGTGAGCGGTCTCTTCCTGTCTTCTACAAGTTCGCACCTACGTTGCGGCATTCGCTGCCCTCAAAAGAAAGAACTTCCGGGATGTGATTTCCCCCTCCATGGATAAATGGTTTGTCCCTGTTTTGTACTTTATTCATTTCATGACCCTCGCTGAATAGGTCGCCCCTGCTGGTGGCCATTTGAACGCCACCCCCGGGCAGTGGAAGTGCTTCTCTTGGCCAAAAAATTGGAAAGCACGTGTAGGGACGTGTAAGAAGATGTGAGGAACAAAGGGATTCCCCTCTGTGTGCACATTGAGCACGAAATTTAAAAGCCCTTCTTAGGATGGTGCGATGAAGCAGTGGAGAAATATCATGTGCTGGGGTCGATGCAATAAAAACCCACAGTAACAGCTTATGACTACTATAACATGGCTTGATCAGGAAATAGCAGAGTGTTTTGCTTTCTAGTCTGCAATCTTCAGATTGTTTTCAAATATATTTACATGAAAAAAGCAATTTGGGAGACATATTCACGATATTCAATTCTTGACATTTGCAGTAGCACTAAATCAATGCACACAATCTCAAGTTTCAGCAGAAAGGTTGGCCCATCCTCAAGGACCAGCCTACAGAAACATGCAAGAACAACTTACCTCCTCATCCTTGCATGAACTGGACATTTCCAGGAAGCCTCTTCTTCATGAGTTCCTGAGATGTCCATTTCTGGAAGCCCAAAACGCTTCCATGAAATTGACTTGCCCAGGCACATGGAGAAAAGGGTCTAAACTGCTACTAACCATTTACACTTAATTTGGTCATGTCAGTTCTCTTTTGGAACAAAATGGGCTTGACTGCAGATTAAATTTACTGTAGCACACATATTTCAATATATTCTGCATAACTCTCGACAAGCATTTTTTTTTCTATGCTTCAGTGCTCTAAGCTTCAGTCACTTCTGGTGTCTTCCTTTCCCCCCTCCCAGTTCTGCTTACAGCTATGATTTGTGTGCAGTGGGCATCACTGGATGGTGCCTTTATTAAAAAAAAAAATAAATAAAAAAATAAAAAAAGGATAAAATTAGGCGGGCTGTTCCATGTATTTCTCCAGCGCAAGCTGTACCCCCTTCTAATGTGGTGCTTGCAGTAAAATCTTTTTCTTTCTTAATGGGCAGTGACCAAACATATCACTGTATAAGTGATGCTGTCATCAGAAAGAGGTGCTGAAGGTCACTCTTGTTTCTTGCTTTGAGCTGGGAAAGGATGGCAGTTGCATATTCCCATTTTCAGCAGGAAGGTTGTTTTCAGACATTCTAACTGTAGCTTAATGCATTATCAAATTTATGCTGCAGTAACCTACTAAAAATAAATGGAAGCTTACACACCACTAGGGTCAGGGCTGCATAAAAGCATATTTCTCTAGAGTAAGGCCAACTTGATTGATGGAAGAAGCTGGTGTCTTTGTGTAGAAAGCAGCGGCTTAATCCCAGAATATTGATGACTCTCTGCAGACAGATGTGAGCATGTGGCGTGTCTATCTACCCGATAAGGACCTCCTAGTCTTCATTTCTTGCTTACTAAGCAAGTAACTTTTTATAATTACCAGGAGCAACAGACAAAAGAAAATATACATTTATAAAAAATGAATGTTTTATCATATGCATATAAGATCATGAGTCAAGAGTCAAAGAGTTTATTTGTCAAGCATGGTTGTGTACCATGTGTTGAAATGTGCACCGATCTGAACCAGGATGACTGTGCGAACAATCTATAATGGAAATTGAAGCAAACACATATCCAAACACTAAGAAGAATAGACAAGAAACAAGCAGTAAATAGATAAATAATTAAGTAAATAAATAAATAAATAAATAAATAAATAAATAAATAGGCAAAATAGTGCAGACAATTTAAGGTGCCCTGGAAGGGCAGTGACAGTGGGGGGGGGGGTTGGAGGCGGAGGTGGTCAGAGATTACGTGAGGGTAGTCATATGTATCCGGGTTCAAGTCTTATGGCCTGTGGGTAGAAGCTCCTCCTTAGCCTCTCCGTTCTGGCCATAATGCTTCTGTAGCGTTTGCCTGATTTCATCAAGATGAATAGATGGTTGCTGGGATGAGACAGGTCACCGGCGATCCTACTACGCTCTGTCCTGCCATCTCCTGAGCATAGATGTCATGTAGGGGCGGTAGATCAGATCTGGTGCAGCGTTTTTGCTGCTCGGATCCTCTCTGATGCTGATGTCCAGTACAGCTGTTCCCCTAAACCAGGAGATGATGTTCTGAGTCAGAACACTTTGTACAACACCAGAGTAAAAAGGTCTTAAGATAGCTGGAGAGACCTGTAGCTTCCTCAGCTGCGGAGTGTTAGAGCCGCTGCTTTGCTCTACTGGCTTGAGCTCCCGGATGTGTACAATCCATATCAAGTCCTCAGTAACATAGGCTGCCAAATGACTGTAACTGCTCACCCCCTCTCCCACTGCAGTCCGTTGATTTTAAAGGGGGTGTGGGACCGCTGCTGGCGCCCCACCAAGTCCTACCACCATCTCTTTTCGTTTGCGACGGTATTCAGTTAGAGCAGTTCTCCTGGCACCATGATGCCAAGTTTCCACCTCCCTCTAAGTATGCTGTCTCGCCGTTGTTGGAGATGAGGCCCCTTTCCCGTGTGATCATAGGGGTGATGATGGAGTTGGGCGTGCTTGGCCACACAGTCGTGGTCAGCCAGGGGCATAGAGCAGGGCTAAGTACACAACCTGCTTGAGACTCCTGTATTGAGGTGTGATGCCTGGTGCAACTACCCTCTCACCTGTGTGGTCTGCCTGTGAGGCTTGAGAGCCCAGGCACACAGGTGGCAGTTCAATCCCAAGTCATTCAGTTTAGTGAACAGTCTCACAGGGGCCAATAGGTGTTGGCGAACTGTAATCGATGAACAGCAGTCGCATAGTTCCCCTGTTTCTGTCCCACATGACTGGGGTGGTGTGCAGGGGCGTGGGATATGGCATAGATCCGTGGATCTGTTGGGCGGTGAGCAAACTGAAGTGGGTCTACAAAGTTGGAGATGGATGCTGTGATGATGGCTTTGATGAGTCTCTCAAAGGGCGCTTCATGACTACGAGGTCAGTGCAGCGGGCGGTAGTCATTTGACTTATGAGGAGCTTATTGTTCTTTGGTACGGGACAATGGTGGATGTTTTAAAAGCACTGAGGACATGGACTGAGCCAGAACTCGTTGAAGATGGCTGTGAGAACTCGGTCAGCTGGTCGGCGCCAGCAGCGCAACAGGCGCCGGAGATGCCGTCCGGCGGCGCTTTCTGATGTTGGCCTTCAGCTCCCTCCGCGCTCCGGACTCAGCGGCTTGGTGATGAAGTCCACCCACATTCGCCGCCCATTCTGCGGGTCTCGCTGCGGTCGTGGGTGACTTTATGTCCGGACTCCAGCGGGCATAGAATGCGTTGGGATTGGTTAGCGAACCCAGAATGGGCACTCATAGCCGCGCTAGATTTCCTTCGAAATCTGTGATGAGTGCGCAGTCCTGCCACAATTTGGCGTGTCACCCTGGAAGGCTTGACTCGACCGCTCGGTATCGGCACTTCGCGTCCTTCACACTACCGCGCCGTCACGCCGTATTTGCCCGCTCTGTAAGCGCTCATGTCGCCAGTGTCGAGACCTGCGTTGTCTTGCCAGCAGTCTCTTGGCGCATTCACAGCTTTCCGGACCCATTTTCCCGCCGACCCACGGTTTTGGTTGTAAAGCTCTTAATCTCGTAACCGTGGGGACAATGTTGTCTTCCAGCAGCTCACAAAGCTGACCACTACCTCCTTCCGAACTTCGTTGATCATCGAACTTGTCTGAACATGTCCCCAGTCGGCGTCATATTTGGCGTCTATGGCCTTGACTTCGATTGGGCAGACCAGCTTTACCTCCCTAGTGGCGAGAACCTCAGGCAGACTTCTGTTTGTAAGCGGCAGGAGAAAACAGCGTTGTGGTCGACTTCCCCAAATGCGGCTAATGGAACAGCTTTGTAGCCTCTTTCGTCTGGCGTGTAGCAGTGGTCGCGTGTTGTCCCCTAGTCATACCGCGTCCGTGTTGGTATAAGTCCGGCATGACTTGTCTGAGGTTCGCTTTAGTAAAGTCCCCCACCACTATGGTTGCTGCGTCCGGATGGTTGTGTTGGGTAGTGCTGAGTGCCTCGTGTAGTTCAGACAGGGCTGTGCCAGCGTCCGCATGAGGCGGGATGTAAACTTCCGCCGTGGCGATAACGAGCGGGCTTCCGAGGCAGGTAGAAAGGGCGGCACTTGATGGTCAGATGCTCCAGGTGAGGTGAGCAGGACCGAGAAAGAACAGAAACGCTCATCACCTCGCACCATAGTGTTCTGTAAAACAGACTCCCCACCTTTGGATTTGTTGGCCTCATGGATTCTGTCATCTGGCTTACAGAGAATGAATCCAGCAATAGTCCTGCCTGGTCGACACAAGAAGTCAGCCATGTAAGGTGGCGGCTTACAGGATGTTACAGTCCCTCACGTCTCTTTGGAAAAGTCACCCTTGCTCTCATCGTCCAGCTTGTTTTCCAATGACTGAGCGTTGAAGCAGAATATACAGGCGATGGAGGCGATAAAGCTCGTTTCGCGGTTTGTTCGAACACGGCGCGGGTCCCCGATGTTTCTTTATGCGTCTCATGAAGATAACCGTGAGTCGCTTCCTTTCTGCTTATCCGCCGTCCGAATCATCTCCAGCCGGCACGACAAATCAGAATTTGAAGAGTTCAGAAACCACGTAAGGAATCCTGATTCCCAATTTCAGTGTCGTAGCTGTCCTTACAGTACCAGTCCCTTTGATGTGTGAGGAATAATGGAAGTGAAAACTACAGAAATTAAGGAAAAAACGCTGATCTTCCTGGAGGCGATCAGGTGGCGTCTGGACGTGGCCGCCATTTAAGGTTGAAAGAGGTTGAAAAGGGGAGCCAAATGCTGTAAAGTGCTGTCAGTTGTCATAATGAATTCTTGTATTATGACATTTTGCATCATCCAGTCCTTCTAATCATATTAAACAAAATATTTTTTTTTCATTTCCAGAATGGTTATTAAAAATAAAACCATCAACGTCAATCAGAAAACTTGCTAGATAGCCCAGAGGACGTATGTGACCGATAGACTATTTCGGTTCCACAAAAAATCTACTGGAAAATCTGATAATGGCCAAGGAAGTGCAGAGTTAATAGCAGAGATTAAGTGTGGTGGACATGAAGGAAGTGAGCTAGATATGGAACAGTGCTTTGGGATCAATATTAGCTCATTATTTTACCTGCCAGAACTCAGCACAGGCGATTGGACAGTGGGGTTTTGTATCTGAAACCAAGGTGGAATGGGGCTGTTAGGCAGGTGGATTTCTGACATCATAACTGCAAATCCCTTTGGCTCTTGTGAGAGATTGTAATGTTCATCCTGCCTGCCCTGTGTGAAACAGGTAATAAAGACCCTGGTCACAAGAATCTGACAGATTTGAACACTCCTCCTTAGTTGTCTCCATTTCTACTTTTCCCCTACACAGTTTGGCAGAACAGAAGTCATTGACAACACGCTGAACCCAGACTTTGTGCGTAAGTTCGTCCTGGACTACTTTTTTGAGGGAGAAGCAGAGACCTACGGCTTTTGATGTGTGAGAGTTACCAACATAACATACCCTACTCACTTCTCCAAGTGATGTACTTTTAGTTGCATGTTTACTCCATCTAAAATACTTCTGCTTTGCAGGGTCAGTATAATGAGGATCGAAGCATATTTATATTTATTAAGTTACTCCAGATGTACAAGTGTGTCTGTTTAGATGTCCTCCACTAAAACAACATATAATGTCTGATGAAAAATAGAGGACTCGAAACTGGATATATGTAACTGCTTATCTTTTATACAAAAAGCATAGATTTAGCACTTACTGTTAGGGGCTTTGTGTTTGGTGCCTTTGTATAGCAGTCACATAGAAAATCGATCCTAGAATATATGGTGTTTTGATACTTACGAATGTTCATAGATTGAAAGGAATTGTTCCAGCGTGCAGAAAAAGGCGTTCCATTTCCTTTTGCAATTCACGATTTCAAATTTTATTACGAAATTACCTGAAATCCTTTCTACATTTAAAAATCACTTGAGGGTGTCAGAGTGCAAGCACAGGGGATATATTTTCTTTCTGAGGGAGTGCAGCTTTTGGTTATTACCTCTATGGGTTATTAAATATGCTTTTGTTGCTCTGCCCACTGTGGGATGTACAGCTTCTGTGAGATCTGAGACGCTGCCAGGGTCTGAAATGAAGTGCTCATCACTTTGGATGGTCTGTAATAAACTGGACATTTTGAAGGTGAACTCACAAAGCTTTGGGTCATGAGTGATAATGTATGTTGTGTCATAGCCATGTTAAAATGTGTTGTTGGTTTCTGGGGGCATAGTAGTTGTTACAGATGTAACACTCATACCTCATTTGTCATATGAATGTGCAGTAAGTAACTTCATCTATCCCTATGTCTTCTGCTTGGAATAAACTAAGCGTGGGTTACAGTTCTATTGTAAACCTATTGATGTTGATTCTGCATGGTCGATCCATTTTCACATGTGAACCATCATTCAGCCTCCTGCCACTCCACATCCAAGATGTGAAAGAAATTGAACTGGACTGCAGCTTAGTTAAACTTTTTATTACATTAATGTGTAGTTAACTGAAGAAATGGGTAAGTAAGAAGAAGCACACCAGCATTTTAGCTTTCAGGAAATGGGGGAATGACAGTACCTACGTACAGATTACACTCAAGAATGTGATAAAGTTGATGTCAATGCTGTGGCCTTTTGAACCAATTGTTATAAGATGGTTCTCTTTTTTCCTTTTTGTTCATTACTCACAATGTGAGCTTAAATAATGTGTGTGCCGTGTTGTAGGGGGCAATGAAAATAGTGCTGAAGAAGTCTAACAAGATCAGTAAAGAGAGGTTTAGAGGCTTCTTAGAGAATAGCTTGGTATGTATAGTGAGTGGTTTATTATTATTATTACCTTATTGTTATATTATTATTATTATTATTATTATTAAACGTAATAATTTTTGCAAAAGTAGAGTTGAATTTTTGGTCAGTAAAGGCTTAAAGTTCTTCTCAAAATTGAACAATTGTGAGCCAAAACGATATGGAGCCTTTTGTGGAAGCAAAATTCAACAGGATAGTGATTGATTGGATGCTGCAAGATTCACCTGAGTCCAATATACTGTACATTGGAGAAAGTCTCCACTCCAATAGGAGGAATACCAGGCTTCTTCACCAGAAAAGACAGAATCAATGGACGAGTAGCTTTGAAATGGCTCCTGAGTGCTCGCCCGGAGTTCATAATGCAGCTCTGATGTAAGCTGTCATCCCATGTGGTTGTCCATTGGGTGACAGAGCTCAAAGGGAATGTAAATCCCACATTTCAACCACTGCTTTTCTTTCAAAAGTATGCCTAAGCTTTGAAGCTTTATTAATGGGCTGCTTGCCAAAAAAAGACCAGCTGTTTAGTCATGTGAACATGGGAGAGAGTGTTTTCATCAGATCTGTGAACCAGATGGAAGCAAAGTGTAGTCGAAGCGATTTTTCTTAATACTCTTATAGACAGTTCTCCAGTATGTAAGTCTGACTGTTTCCAATAGTATTTCTGTACCAAGCTGGGGGGGGTTTGGACAGCTTGCATCATTTCCAGTTATCCCTTGAGAAACTTTTGTACATTCTTAGAATATTTGGTCTACAAAGGTATAACCATAAAGCTTCAAACTGATTTAGTTTTAACTGACCCAGGCAGAAAGATTCAAAAGAATAGGCAAATAATAACACACATTATATATATCGCCAAGTGTAATTACCTTTAAAGTGGTGCATTTACTGCATAGTAGTGTGCAGTGCTGTTGAACAGACAGATGTCACAAGAAATTGTCCTGGAAAGGTAGAAAGAAAGTAATAGGTGTGTGTTTGCTTAAACTATACTACATTAGCAAAAGAGGGTCTGTTTCTGTGTTGTGTCATTTTACAGTATAAACCCAAATCACTCCTCTCTGTGTGTGTGTGTGTGTGTGTGTGTGTGTGTGTGTGTGTATGTGTGAGAGAGAGAGAGAAGTTGCTTATTTGCATGGCCTCTGGACATATTAGTTGGAAACTGGTTTGAGGCACAGATCACTAATGTGTGTTTTGCTGTGTGTGTGTGTTGGCTCACTTAGGGTGAGATTGGGCCTCATCTCCAACAACGGCGAGACGGCATACTTGGAGGAGGTGGGCTTGGCATCATGGTGTCAGGAGAACTGCCTCCAGCTGAATATCAGTAAAACTAAAGAGCTGGTGATGGACTTTGGTAGGCAGCAGCAGCGGTCCTACACCCCATTACCTCCGCGGGACTGCAGTGGAGAGGGGTGAGCAGCTTCAAGCCTGGGCGTTCATTTCACTGAGGACTTGACATGGACTGTACATCTGAGCTCAGGCCAATAGAAACCAACAAGCAGCTCTACCACCTCAGGCAGCTGAGAAGCTACAGAATCTCTCGGCGATCATAAAGCGTTCTACTCTGGTGCTGTACAAACCATTTCTGACTCAGAACATCATCTCCCTGGTTTGGG
The DNA here is from genome assembly GCA_018136845.1 of Heterotis niloticus. Lineage (NCBI taxonomy): Eukaryota > Metazoa > Chordata > Actinopteri > Osteoglossiformes > Osteoglossidae > Heterotis > Heterotis niloticus. The sequence continues at coordinate 12,290,055 of CM030891.1, forward strand.
AATAGCTGTGCTGGTGACATCAGAGCACTGCATGAAGTGATCCATCTGCCATCACTACAGGACATCTACACCAGGAGATGCAGGACCAGAGCGACTAGGATCATCGATGACCTGTCTCATCCCAGCAACCATCTATTCATCTTGCTGCAGTCAGGCAAACACTTTTGGAGTTTTGTGGCCAAAACAGAGAGGCTCAGGAGGAGCTTCTATCCACAGGCCTGTGGCTTTGGACCCTCCACAATCCTCAAACCACGGTTTACAACATCTCTAACTGCCCCCACTGTCACTGTTAACGTCTATTTAATATTAATTTTATTCAACTTTATTTATTTTTCATTTACTGTTTCATTTGTTTGCTTGTCTATTTGCTGTGTGACTTGGATTTCCTTTGAGTGTCACCGCACACAGTGTCCTGTCGATTCAGTTCGCATTTCACTGTATGGCATACCTGGTTACCATATATGTGACAAATAAATCTCTTTGAATCTCTCTTTGAAGTACCCGTGTGCCAAATTTCAAGTCTGTGGCTTGAAAAACAAATCTTTGCATAAAGAAACAACAAGCATACAGACAAACAAACAGTTTGGCTTAGGGTTCACTTAGGTATTTCTTATCCATTTACAGTCACAGGCCTAGCGCAGGTTAGCCGGAATATCTGCCAGAAGTCAAAGCGAAGCGCAACTGATGATTTGATTCATATTCTTCCCCTTTTCACCCTGGCAGTAAAATGGACCCATGCAGGTGGAAGCAAACACAGACTGAGGAAAGAAAGCAGGCCTCAGCATTGGCAACCAGCTGCCCACAGGTGCCAGACAAATGAACTACAGTGAAGAGCAGCGGTGGGTCACCTCCCTTTCAATGTCCTACCCTTCCCTAGAGGAGTGTGGACAACTTCTTCTGATGGAGTTATTGCCTCTTTTATTGCTCAGGGTGGGAAGAATTATATTTCATTACAAAACAAAGCAAGAACCACATTTTAGTAAAGTCTAGCCTGAAGTATATTCTTTTGCCATGATTCATAACTGCAGATAAGATTTTTTAACAAATAGAACCTCTATTTTCCAGAAACACCGTAATTCACGAGTGTGGCAGGCAGAAAATTTGTAAGGTTGCCAACCATTCAATAGTTGTCATTTCTTTGTGACAGATTATTTTGTTGTAGTGCAAATAACTTTACCTTTCAGGATTTCTTCTTTTTTGTCAGAGTACTTTAAAGTTGTGCTGATCAGTAAAGCTTTCAATAAAGTCTAGCATGAAACATTTTTTACATTTTGCTGTGATATTGAATAGCGAAGTCTTCAATAGAAGAAATATTCTGTACAAGGACAGTTGTTTTCGTGGGGTTGTTTATGGAAGTATTTTTTGGGGTAACCGAATGGTACCGCACAGCTGTCACTTTAAACCATGAAGTTTGTTGTTCCTAGGAAAATATTAGTGGCGGAGTGAATCTTCATATTCATACATTTTTGAGCCTGGTCAACCCATGGATGGGAATCAGGGACAGAAATCAGTACCTTATGCTATACCTGCCAACAGTAGCTTAATGGCAAGAGACTCTCCAGGAGGCGTAGAAATTTCCAGAAATGGAGGAAGTTTATTATCTGTCTCAATCTTTTAACTGTAATACAGCACTCATGCATTAAATGAATGAAAATATGACTTTAATAAACGCATATCAACAATGCAGTACAGTCCATGATGGATCTGATGTCAATTGATAAAGCAGCTGTTTTGACTGAAAAAGGTATTTTGTTAGGAAAAATGGGGTTGAGTGTTACTCTAATAAACACTTTCTTATTTTTCCTTTTATAAATACAATGTATGGACTCAGAAGTTCAAACTTTCAAGAAAACATGTAAGTATTACATTTCATAAACATTTTATCTTTATATGCAGTTTGATTTAAAATCACCTTTAGCAGCTGACATTGTGCGGAAACCAAGTTTGCTTGGGTCTCCTACGTATATATCAGTGCTGTATCCTATGTGAAGGAAGGTGACTTGCTGAGTTCAGCCCACAGATGTGGAAAACTCCAGGCACAGTCTACCAGAACTTACAGGCTGCCAGACTGCTGGTATTAGCCGTTCTCCTCCTGAAAAGCCAACCTTTTCACCTGCGTGTTCACTGTTTCCAAACCTATTGTTTACACAGAACCCTGACAAAGAACGTGACTAACAGCTGTCTTTTTTCCCTCTGCCATCCGGATGAGCAGAAGGTTTGTCTCATTTCATTTCTTTACTAAGTAATGCAGAATAAATGTACACCAGTGTTTTTCTGGATTAATTCTATATCTACTGGGTGCTAAACTTACTGTCAATAACTATAAATCTGTAAACTGTAAATCCAAAGTTACTCTTCCTACTGCATCACAGTTAGTAAATTTGAATAATACAGGCTAATTATTAACCGATTTGAAATTTGGTTCTAAATTTTTTTGTGGAAGATCATTTCGCGTGAACATTGCTCCTGGAAGCTTAAATGCTATTATGTTCTAGGGCTCATAAATGTAAGGGTGTGTGGAGTCACATTACGTTTTAAACACAATTGAAGAGATGTCCTGGAAATATCCAATAAAGATGTGGAACAGAACACACTGGAAAAAACTGGAGTACAAAGTATATTCCTGTTTATTAAAATGTTGTTACTGCTAAACATATTGTGGAGCAGTCATTGCTCATGTGGATTCTTCTGCTGGCTAGAGATGAGGCAGGCTTCCAGGCACCACCAGCTACATTATTACCGTCATCACCCCACCTAGACAGAGAACAACGTAACATGCAGTTTGCACCACTAGGAGGAGCCACACAACCAAGGACCACAAACGTAATTCAAAATGTGAAAAAAGTGAACTGATAGCCTCACTGCGTACAATTCTAAAGAATAACAAGTCTTAGTGTGATGTTAATGGAGAATGCAGATCCTGCAAAAAGCTGTCCCATCACAACAGAGAGACGCAAAACTTTTTCTGTGTCACTCGTCTTGTGATGTACCTGGCAATGTCATAAAGAATGTAACCTTGGGTCACTGGGGGCGTCAGGTCTTTCAGCAACAGACACCCTCGCCCCAGAGACCAGACCAGGGTTGGCTGGACCCATCCACACACTGGTTCGGGTGGCGCAGTTGCTCCTCTTCTGATCTGCAGTCTTCCTCCTCCTCCAAAGATGCCTTTTCTCCTTGCTGATGGAGAACCACGGTTTTACAAGTTAAACATTCAAATGGACCACAGACTTGGCCCTTTGAAATTTTAAAAATAAAAACAATTGAAAGATAATTCTTGAATCAACAAAAGAAAAACAAAACCAATAAACTAATGAAAAATCTAGAATTATCAAGTTAGCTGATCATTTTTGCATATTTGTTGAGCTAACATTTCGTTTATACACAAAAAGACGCCCAGGCATGACCTTACAGGTTGTATGGAGCCTATGGTCCACAGAATCCAGAGCAGTTAAGAGCTGAGCCGGACCCCGGGAGGGGGTTGGCTGACCGCTGCATATTCGCCCCCTACAGACTGCAAGCTGTTGTTGGGATGTCTTCAGCGTGACCCCTCATGTGTATAGATGGCAGTCTGTCGGCGTAGAAACAGTCACCTCACTGGAAAGAGCAGAATCGATAGGGCCGCCCCTTTAGGAAGCAGAGGCTGTGCTAACCTTGACCAAAAAACCAGAAAGGAACCAGTTAGTTTGCTCATTTCCATTTAAGGTCATTTCCACCGGTTAAAAGGTAGTTCACAATAAATTTGGCAGATTCCAGCGGCATAAAGAATACTTTCAAATGCAGCACCATGACAGCTCCTCTTGGCTGTGCTCAGCTTTGTACTGTGAGTAGTGCTGCACTTGTTATTTGCTGGCGATGATAGACTAAATTTAACCTTCTCTCGTCGGAGGGCCGAGGCCATTGAGGATGGCAGCGGTCATGCCGGTCCGTCTGTGTGAGGAGCAATCCGTTGTGCCGTGCAGCCCGTACAGATGAGTGTGTCCTGTCTGTCAGGGGTTCCTCAAAACAATGCTCTGCGGGCGTCCGAAAGCAGTTAGATTTGGGGAAAACATCACACTTCCCTGCAGCGCCACAAACCAGGAAGAGACCATTTGGTTTCAACAGCGAGACAACCAAACACCATTCATTGTAGTTTCTGTGAAATTGGAGAAAAACAGAGGCCTCCTGTTCAAAAACCACAGAAATGGCAGCAAAAGCTTCACTGCAGAGAACAACAAGGAGAATATCTTCATCAGCTTGAATATCGTGAACATCACCGAGTCATATTTAGGTCTCTTTTACTGCATAACCTTCAGCGGGACAGTAAAAGACATTGGAGTTGGACACCTGCTCTACAGAGGTGATGTGCCGATGCTCACGTTTCTTGTCCGTCTGCCCGGGCGACGTTCACAGTCAATAAGTTTCCTTTTCCTCCTGTCCTGCGTGAGCAGAGAAATCTATCCGTTCCACAGCCGGGAATCAGACGTCTCCTTGCATTTCTGAGAAGACCACAGACCGCTGCTGGGTGCTGCTTTCTGCCGTGGGTTCAGTCTGCGTCCTGGTTGCTGCTCTGTCCCTCACAGCCTTGGTGTGC